>CAJNOP010000035.1:1017189-1079130 GCA_905250075.1 Rotaria sp. Silwood1 | reverse complement strand
TTTTTTAAGGTTGTTAACGTTATTTTTAATAGTTATTTTTCTCATATATATAAACGAAAACAAAGTGCAATTATGAACGACGTTTCATATGAGAACCTTGAGCTATCTGTAGAAAAGTTATCCTATATCGACTTTTAGCGCTACCTGCAGATTGCCAACAAAAATATAGGTTGATTACGTTATGTTTAATAGTTTTGTGTAGCTTGCTGTATTCATGTAAAACATGGAAAGTTTCTTATTTTGATACAGTTAGATAGAGCATTGGCTGCTCTATCGAACCATATGGTTTACATTTTGTCTCTTTTGGTTCTAGTCCAAAAAATTGATAAATCTCAAAAGCTGTCAAAAAAATTTTTTTAAGGAAGCAAGTTTCAGATGATGGGTAGGAGTAGATAAATAGCCATGTTTTGTATCTTTTTGCATGTTTTATTAAAACAAAATATACCAGAAGATGCAGCATGAAAAGCTGTACAATCTACACAAGAACGCTTGTTTTATACTTTTAGTTTATGTTTTCAAAATGGGCAAAATTTTGAGCATCCAAACTTCGACCGTGCGAAACTTCGTCCGACACCATCTTTTTTCTTTTAATTTTTTTCAACAATTTCAATAAGCTTTACTGTCTAAATTGTAGACCTTTTCATGCTGCATCTTTTGGTATATATTGCTTTTTTTTACGAAGATATATTAGGTAATAAAAATATGAAATTAAATAAACGAATATTTGTTCATGTAAAAAAAATGATTGTTTTTGGGATGGCGAATGTTGGTCGCACTGAATTTTGATTTACTGAACACAAAAGGTGTACAATTAAAATAAGATTTACCATGTAGATTGTAGAGCTTTTCATGCTGCATCTTCTGGTATATTTTGTTTTTAATAAAACATGCAAAAAGATACAAAACATGGCTATTTATCCACTCCTAGCCATCATGTCAAACTTGCTTTCTTAAAAAATTTTTTTTGATTGCTTTTGAGATATACCAATTTTTTGGTCTAGAGTCAGAGCAAATAAAATGTAAATTATATGGTTCGATAGAGTAGTCGATGCTTTATCCAACTGCGTTAAAATACGACACTTCTACTATTCCGCGTAAATATAGCAAACTACACAAAACTATTAAAAATAACGTAATCAACCTGTAATTTTCGGTGTCTATGTGTCTGTCTGTACCGGGTTAAAGGCTAATGGTCATAAAAGGCTTTCATGGAAAAGGTCCAAGAGCTATGATATGGAAGTATCCATAGGTCCTCATAGGCTGTTATATGAAGGTAGCCATATGGTCCTCAAGAGCTGTTGTATAGAGGTACCCATAGGTTCTCAAGGACTATACTATGGAGATATCCATAGGTCCTCAAAAGCTATTATATGGAAGTAGGGATGCAACGGTGACGATAACCGTAGGTACAGTTATCGGTTCAAACCGGTTGTCAAGGAAAACAGCATTTTTTAAGAAAATACCGATAATTTGTAAAGGTTGACGAAAGTAAATCGGGGTCGAGGAATCCGAATCTGAAGTCAATTTTTGAACATTTCGAAATGAATTTTTTGGACAAAGGAAAGGGTTTTTTTTAGAAAAATAATGATACTTCATAAAGGTTGACGAAAGTAAATCGAGATCGGAGAATGCAAATCTAAACTCAGTTTTTGAAAATTTCGCATTAAATTTTTTCGACAAAGGAAAGGGGTTTTTAGAAAAATAATGATATTATATAAAGGCTGACGAAAGTAAATCGAGGTAGAAGAGTTCGAATCTGAAATCAAATTCTTGAGCTTTTCAATTTTCTCTTCCATAGACTAAACCGCTCCTTGAAAGTCGTCTTTTTTTCTAGAAAAGTTTATCCTTGAAAAATATTCTATGTGAAGAACTAAAACTCAACATTTTCAAAAGTCGACTTCAGATTCGGATTCTCCGACCCCGATTTCCTTTCGAACCTTTATAAAATATCATTATTTTTCTAAGAAACCCTTTCCTTTGTGCAAAAAATTTATTTCGAAATTTTGAAAAACTGACTTCAGATTCGGATTCTCCGATCCCGATTTGCTTTCGTCAACCTTTATGAAGTATCATTATTTTTCTAAAAAAAACCCTTTCCTTTGTCCAAAAAATTCATTTCGAAATGTTCAAAAATTGACTTCAGATTCGGATTCCTCGACCCCGATTTACTTTCGTCAACCTTTACAAATTATCGGTATTTTCTTAAAAAATGCTGTTTTTCTTGACAACCGGTTCGAACCGATAACTGTACCTACGGATATCGTAGTTCGACCGGTAACCGTATCTACGGTTACCGTAGTGGGACCGATAACCGCACCTACGGTTATCGTCACCGTTGGCTTCCTAGTTACAAACAAACAAGAGGCTTCAGAAACCATATTCATAGTTCGACATCTTTCATATGAGCGATAATTCAGTTAAAAAATCAGAATCGAAAAGAGGATCATTAATAGTTTCTTAAACTACCAACGACATACACTTATATGCCATTATCTTAACACTGACCTAATAGTCGATATCATGCTGAGACACTTGAAATGGCTACAAAATTGGTCTGTAGCTAACCAATGAACAAACCTACTTAGGGTACCTACTGGTATTCTTTGGAAAGCTACCCAGAGCACTTCTGAATAGTACTTGAAAAGTTCGCCTGGGTAACCGTAGATAGCCCAGCCGGAGTTAGTGATACTATTCCTGAATAGCCATTCAAAAGTTACCCAGAGTACCCCTAAGCAGCCCTCGAGAAGTCAGTGATTCTACCCTAACGTCGTGCTTGACAAGTTACTCAGAGCAGCCCTTGGCAGTTCTTCAGAATTCAGTAAAAGTATTCCTAGACAGCGCTTGAGAAGTTACCTCGAATGCTTTATGGCAGTTCCGGAGAAGTCGGTGATACTACTCCTAGCTAGCGCTTTGGAATTCACCCAGAGTACCCTTGACAGCCCTTGAGAAGTCAGCAATGCTATTCCTAGGTAGCGCTTGAAAAGTTATCCCAAGTGCCCCTACGATAGTCACTCAGAAGTCAGTAATGATACCCCTAGATAGCGCTTGTAAAGCTACGTAGAGTATCACATGACAGTCCTTGAGAATTCAGTAACGGTACCCGTGCATAGCGCTAGAAAAGTTACGTAGAGTATCCCTTAGCAGTCCTGCAGTAGTCAGTTATGGTACCCCTAGAGAGCACTTGAAAAGTTACCCCAAGTACCCCTTGGCAGTCCTTCAACAGTTAATAATGGTACCCCCAGATACCGCTTGAAAAGTTACCTGGAGTATCCATTGGCACTCCTTCAGAAGTCAGCGATGGCATCCCTACGTAGCGCTGGAGAAGTTATCCCAAGTACCCCTAGAGAGATCCTGAAAAGTTACAAAGACTACCACCTGGTAACTATAAAAAGTTAAAGATACTATGTCAAGACAGTAATCTAGAAGCGACACTAGGGGTTGTGCATTAGCATTAGTGTTAGTATTAAATTAATGCTAACACCAATATTCTTGTTTTCCGTTCCTAAGAAAAAGTATTTGAATTTGTATTGATTAATTTAAGGTTAGACGCAGCCAGCAGCCCTGATTAATTCTAATACTTTTACGTTACAATTTTAATATAAAAGTATTGTAGCTGATATAAATTAATACTATTATAAGCATTAACTTATTATTAATGTCGGCGCCAGAATGAAAGAGGGGTGGATATAAATTTAATAATTCAACAACGGCAAGAGCTACCGAACTGCGGTTTTCACCAATCGAAAGAAGAGGAGTGGGCACGTCTTTTTTTCTGATAATGTATAAGACGAAATCCTTTTAAAACTAAACATATTCGAAAAACCTGAAAAAAGAACCCATGAAATGACCTGGCAGCTAGATGAAATTTTAATTTTGACCTTTGATTTAGACAGAGAGACTTCAGATCTATAGCTCAAAATACAATACAAATCGTTGTCTTATTATATTCTAACGCTGAGCAAATGGGATCATGCACTTACATGCGCAAATAATAGGGCATTTTGCTGATTTTTTCGCAATTTTCCCGCTATTTATCCTAGTAGCTTGAGATTTTGATGGAAATGTAAGAAAAAGTAAGAAAGCGCATTGTGTCTTGAACTATAGATTTTGAAGTCCCTCTATCTAAATAAAAGGTCAAAATTAAAATTTCATGTAGCTGCCAGGTCATTTCATGGATTCTTTTTTAGGTTTTTCGAGTATGATTAGCTTTAAAAGGATTTCGTCTTATACATTATCAGAGAAAAAGACGTGCTTACTCCTCTTCTTTCGATTGGTGAAAACCGCAGCTCAGTAGCTCTTGCCGTTGTTGAGTTATTCAATTTATATTCACCCCTCTTTCATTCTGGCGCCGACATTAGTTCTCGTTAATTATCTTTGTGATAGGTGAGTCAACCTTCTTGTTTCTTTATGTTTTATATACCATTTTGTAGCTCTTGAAATTCTCTATCGAATGGTATATAATAGTGGGGCTTTTAGTAAACTATGATAGGAAAAGTTGTTTACGAAAGCGGGAATCGGTCGATCTTTCCATAGGGAAGGTATAGGGAAAATGAGTATTTTTGCAATAACTCAGGAAGGGCTCGCCCAGTCCTTCTCATCTTCGAACTCGACCGAGATATTGTCAAGACTGAATTGTGTAGAAAATTTCATCGTGATCTGACTCCTTTTAAAAGTTATCGTGTAAACGGACGGACGCCCGGCCGGCCGGCTGGACGGACAAACTGACCGATTCTAGTGTGTACTCACTTTTTGAGTACACAAAAAGAGTCAAATCTTATGAGAAAGTATGTTAACTTAAAGGATTATTTAGTCTCGAGTTTAAAATGGTATGAGTCAATTTAAGTTGCGTAAATGGAATGCCTTTATTGATAATTCGATCGTATCTGGAAAGAAATCTGTTGAATCAAATAGTAACACAAATAGGATCTCATGTCTGTTACTGTGATTATATCTATTATTAGCTCCTTATTGTAACCATATAAAAGGTTTTGACGAAAAGTCAGATTAAAATCAAGTTTTTGATTAACAATCGAATAGTCATTTATGCAATTTTAACAATCGATTAAAATAAATTAAAAATAATTATTATGAAATGCAATCCATCATTTAGATTCAGATATCATATTAAAATCAAATAAAAAATAGTGTCATTGTAATCTATTAAAATTCTATTATTAATCGAAAAATCGGTTTTAATCTGACTTTTCGTCAAAATTTTTTTAATGAGTTTCACATAGAACAACTTGGATTTCTTAGATCTCTGGTATTATAGCTCAGTTCATGTACGTGCAGTTCACCCTGCAAATTCAATTTCAGATAGAAGAATTTGTCAAATTAGATCTTGAGAAAAATTATGTCTAGCTGATGTGCACTGAGCAAACCAAAATCCACTTTCGCAGTCTTTTTTTACCAGTGTATTCAAGAGATACTGCTAATTAAACATTTTAGTTTCAATCTTACACAAATCTGCCTTAATTGAGAGACCCCATACCACAATATTCAGCATACTGTTTCTAGAGTGATCATTTTCCACACTTAATACAAAACCGTAGAAAAATCTTCATGTGGACAGAAAATTTTTTAAACGAAATCAGAAATTAACAATTGATAATTTGTTGATTTATTGATAAAAATCTATAGAATGTATATGTGAAGAGAATTTTTCAAGGCAAGGGGGGACGGTGTCGATCTCAGATTCTTTTATGAAAACTTGTACTATTTTTGATAGATTTGAAAAAAGTGCTTCAAAGCTCGGTTCTTCTAGTAGTGAAGTTCTGATTTTGCCACTATATCTAAGAAAAGTAGTTCGTCGTCGTGAACGACTGTGCAAGGACACTACAATAAAAAAACGATGATCTTAGATCACATCGTTTACAACTGGCGCTCACAATATCTTATGGTATAATCCGAGTGTCATTTACAGTCGCCGTATTATTACAGTAATCGTAAACGGCTAACGTTTACGGTCATTGTTTAGGATGAGCGTAACACACTGTAAAGCATCGTATATGATTGCCGTGAACGGTCACTGTAAACGACTGTCGTTTGCGATATCGTACGATGTTATCCCAGCATCGTTTGTTTATGGTCATTGTTTACGGTTAACGCAATACGCCGTAAAACGTCGTATATGACTGTCGTAAACGGTCACTGTAAACTGCTGTCGTTTTTCGTCGTAAATGATTGATGTACGGCCGTTTACGGTCGGGCATGAACGACCTGGGTAGCTATGATATATGTATGTTTCGTCATTGATAAATTCTCAGAAACGAAAAACATAGAAAACTAAAAGTTCTTCTCTGATTTATTTCTTCATCACAGCATATATTTCAACAGCTGATAATAGAAAATATTAGAAAAGTCATTACAAACACTGGTAATAACCTGTTCACATTGTTACCCCCCTTTCAAAATTTCGAAAATTCACTTTAAGTACTTTATATTGGAAAGAATGTTTCTCTTGTCGTATGTATTTATATTTTGAATAAATAATTATATGGGTCAACTGAAATGAATGAATGAATGCGACATCTATATTCTAGCTCATCGATAACAGAAAGAAAATGAATCTTTTTAGCATTTCATGGAAAAAAAATAAGTTTAATAAATATTTTTCATATTCTTTTCGTTGTCAATAATAATAAATAATAATTAAATTAATTATGATTCGCTATAGTTTCTTCCGATGACATCTATTCAATCAATGGACTTGATTGGCAATGACAGATTTTCCCAATTTTAAATAAAATCTCATTTGTTAGTTTTATTTAATACGCATTAATAATCATATTCTTTAATAAACAATGTATGATCAAACTATTTTGACAAGTAATCATCGATTATTGATGACTAATAATAAATCTTGTTCATCATCTTCAACAGTTTTCAAACGACAATCATCAGGTCATATTCCATTACTCAGTACAAATGTTCGTCCATTATCAAACATAACAAATATTGCACAACAATCTAATATCAATAATAAATCAAAACGTAAAATAGATGAATATCAAAATGATTCATTTGAATATGATGTTCCTACAAGTAATTATGCATCTGTACAAAAACAACAACAACAACTTCAAACACAATCATCATTAATAAAGCGTGTTAAACAAGAACATTCATTTACAGCAGTTTGTTTTTCTTATTTTAAAATAATATATCTTAAATATTTTTTTGTTCATAATAGAAAATAAAAATCTTACCAGAAGATGAATCTTTACGATTAGTAACATCAACTATTCAAGGTATGAAACATTGGACAAATAAACATTTATCATATCCAATTTTATTTGAAATTTTTGGTAAATTTAAATTTTTTTAATTAAAATATTATTTTCATATTTTTTTTGTTAAAGGTAAACTTGATTCTCAAATAACATCATTATCATCAACAAATACACGTCAATTTTCATTAATTGATGAAAAAGATCGTATTGAATGTATATTTGCTGAAATGGATCAATCATTTTCTAATATTGATCGAGATGTTCAACTTCGGTAGAATATTTAATTAAATTAATTAATTTTATATATTTATTTTGTTAAATTTAGTGTTATTTGTCGATTAGAATCTGAAAGTAATATAGTTCGTTGTATAGCCATTCGTATAGCAGATAAAGATGAATGGCATGAACGACGTTCTATTATTAAACAATGTGATCTACAATTAAATAATGATGATATTAATTCAAAAAAATTTAAACGATATAATAAAAACTTTCAGAAATAATTTATTTTTGTTACAAAAAAAAAAAAAAAAGTGTTTTACTTATTAGATATTTATTTCTAATTAGTCATACGATTGTCATTTATTTTATTTATTTAGTCAGATAGAATAGAAAAATAAATTTTTTATTTGATTTTTTTTTTTTGTTTTTCTAGATGCCTGATGATAAAGAAGCACCTGTATATACAGCTGAAAAAATTTTACTTAAACGAATACGAAAAGTAAGAATTAATGATAATTTAATATGAAAAAAGACAAATTGAATTGTATGAAGGATTGATAGTTCAGAAGATTTTTGCTAAAACTGAATAACTTTAGGAATTGCTTAGTGTAAAAGAGACAATAAAGCGCTGAAATTTTTGAAGAGAAACAAAACATTTTTCACGAGTCGAACACTAATTCGAAATTTCAACTCTTGAATTATTGATTAATTATCTTGTGTAAAAGAAAAAGATTCGAGTATTCTTAGCATTTACATAATGAATCTTCTCTACAACTCTAATAAAGTTCTAACTTCGGACAAGAGATCGATCTGAACTAGAGTTCTTCAAAACGATATACACACTAATTAAGGAAATTCTATCCAAAATAATAAGTGTATATTGCAACATAGTCGGTATCAAAGCTCCGCGGAACAGTCCCGCACCATAGCTCACACTTACGCGCCTGTTTCTGTTTTCCCTACATGAAAGTACCGCATCAATACTCAGTGTCATTCGATAGTCTATCAGATTATGAGATGAAAAAGTGTATGTGTGCTTCGTGCAACTTTAGATGGCTTCGCATAAGCGTACGCTATAGCGCGGGATTGTCCCACGGAGCTCTAGTCGGTATATTATTCAACGAATGATATCGACTTTTGCATACAGTATCTTATGAAATGTGTATCGAATAAGGTAGTTAATCAGCCATAATAGTCATGTGCATAATTCGAAATTGAATTTTTTTCTTGATAAATAACTTACTTGAAGATTGTCATTACATGAATATATACTTGAGAAGGGCAATACATTCTTATTATTTAAAGACAAAAGATAGTTTTTAATTGATTGAAAAGAATAAATTTTATATTTTGTAAATGTCTAGATTCTGTATGTTTACGATTATCATTGATTAGTTTTTTTTTCCCTTCATAATTTCATTTGAGTCGAAACAATTCTCTTGTAATTATATTGAGACAAAGATCTAACAATTAAAATATCAATGGAACAGATTCGATGCAAAGAAATGTTTGATTTATTATAAATTAAAATAATATTATAAAAAAAAAATTATTTGTTCTAGGGAAAAGTTGAATATCTAATTAAATGGAAAGGATGGGCTGCTAAGTAAGTTATTTAATTATTTTATATTAATTTAATTAATATATTTATAATTTTAGATGGAATACTTGGGAACCTGAAAAACATATTTTAGATAAATTACTTATTGCAGATTTCAATAACAGGTAAATCAAAAACAAAAAGAAAACGACGAAAAATAAAAATTACAATGTTTTGTTTTTTTTTCTTCTATTATTAAATCTTTTATAGAAATCGAAAACGTCAAAAAAGTAAATCTTTAGTTCGTAATAGTGTAAATAAAAGTCAAACAACAATAAAAACTCGTTCAAATAATTCCGTAAGAATACGTCGTTTACGTAGTTCAACATCATCAGATATATCAACATCAGCTGTTGTTTCTCCTCCAACAATAAATGATGAAAATAATGATGATGATTTTTTATCAAAGAAAAAATCTGATAATGATCGAGTTGAAGTTTATAAACTTCGATCAAATCGAAATGAAAAACTAGAAACGAATGAAAAAGATTTATCTGACTTATTAAAAGAATCTGATCATGAAGAAGAAGAAGAAGAAGAAAAAGCAGAAACAATTGTTAGTCATACACCAAAATTTGATGAATCTATAAGAGAATTTTTATGGCAACCAAAGGAAATTTCACCGTCAACAACAATAACTGAAGTAACGGATCAAAGTGGTGTAACCGTTTTAATTCGAGAATTTAATGATATTCCAACATCAAATATAAATAGACCAGCACGTTTTCTTGGATATGGAAATGGAGGTCGTGGTGGAAGACATTGAAAATAAATAATTGTCAATTTTTGTTTTTTGTTTTACCGGTATTTTTAATATGTTTCTGTTTAAAAATCTATTGTTTTTCTCATTCATTGTGTATATGTTCAATATGTGTGTATGTCTTCGTGTAGAGAAAAAAAACACGGCAGTGACAGTCATGAAGATTGTTTTTTTTTTCGTTTTTTGTCTTTTAGTATATAAACTAGAATCTCTGTCTTTTTAACACAATAATTTTGTGTATTTATTAAGTTGATTCTTAATTAAAAATTGATAAAATAAATTCATTGTTTTTAAATTATATTTGTTTTAAACGATGACAAAAATTTAATTGATTATGTAAATTTTTCAAAAAATAAAATGAAATTTTCTTAAGATTTATTTCATCTTATGTGTATGTCCCATATGAATTCTAGATAGAAGTTATTTTATTAGAATATTTTTATACAAATATCACCGATCTTCTAGTCTTACGAAAACTTTAATCTAAATAATTTGAGAAACATATGGGCTGGTGTTGGTATAGATATAAAAGTGGATCTTTCTACAGCTCGACCATTCAGTCTGGATCATGCATAAGTATAATATAAAAATTCCAATATTTCAATTTTGATTCAATCAAAAAATGAATTGATCTTTTTTGTTGATGAGAGATATCTATGTCAAGTGTTATTTCTCATACAGAGAAAATCAGTAAATACATACTTGTTTGAAATATTATTATTGTCTGGGATAAAAAAAAAGATGTAATTCTGTTGCCAAGTCAAGCTCGTCAGATTTAAAACCTTTGAACCTGAATCCAATTAAATGATACATTGATATTCTCAATGAAATTTTCTGATTGTTATTGGATAGCCGCCCCGAAAATTTGACATCCTTTTTTTTTCATTTGGTGATTAGCACACTCTACACTAGAGTCCGTTGGATTCAAAGTTTTCGAACTTGGATCCAACCAGGTTTCTTTCTAGCCCGACGAACTCTATTGTCAAGTAAGAAAAACATAGGTGGGCGTAAGTCATAAAATATTGTTCTAGTTTTAACTAAGATAAGAGTAAGAAAAAATCTAAATAATGCTTATTAATGGTATCACATTGATTTATAGAGTAGTATTTTAAAATCAGTTTGTTTAAAAGATAACGCATACAGTATTTTTAATTTTAAACATGAAACATTGCATTTTACAATAACATTAAGGAACACATGTATAGTTCTGTAGTCCAGCTAATAATGATATTTCAAACGAGGATTTGCTTGTTTTATCATCTATATGGAGTGTAAAACTTTAGAAAGATGTCTATCATGAATAAAAAAAACAAAAGTTCATCAATTCGAGTGATCTGAAGTAGAGAGAGATTCCAATTTTTTATAATATACTTATGTTTGACTTAGTTTGTACAAGTTAAAAAGCTAAATTGACTTTTATAGTATGAAAAATTTTTTGAAGAATTTCTTTCGTTACAAGAAGCTTTTTATTGCAATAATCGATTCAGTATTTTTAATGAAACACTTGAAATAATTCCTTTGTTAATCTTGAAAATCTGTTGGAATTCTAAAATCAATTATTTCTTCATCGAATCTTATTATGAATTCTTGATAAGTTTCTTTGAAAAAACAAATCACTTACTATTCATAAGTCTCGAATTGATTTAACCATTTCAATCATCCTAACACAATTATTGAGTCAACTATAGTAAAAAAACAAATTCAATGAATATTCTAATTGAATTAAAAGAGAAAAACATTTTATTTGAATTATTCTTTCGTAAATTTAAAAATAGCATATTTGATTTTGACTATTTTAGATGCTCGAAGAATTACCGAATGAAATATTTTTTCAAATATTTTCTTTTATTGAATTAACTGAACTTTATCAAGCATTTTCATCATTGAATTATCGATTTGAATGTTTATTATACAATAATTTTACGCCGTTATATGCTCGTTTAGTATCAAATATAACATTACCATTAGATAGATTTCTTTTTCGAATAAGTAAACTTTTATTAATAAATTTATCTCCAAATAATGTTTTATTATTAATTGAAAATTCAAATTTACCTCGACTTCATTATTTAAATATAGAATCAACTAATAATGATTATTTTGGTCAACCAACAAATATTTTAATTCATAAAATTCTTTCTCTATCAAAATTATTTAAATGTCGAATAAAATTATCACCAACTCTTTATATTGTTGATAATCAATTACTAGAATCTCAAACAATTAAACATATGAATTTAAGTATGATAACACTTGATATGTTATTTAATCTATTAAAACATGTACCGAAACTTTGTTCATTAAATGTTTGGCTTAATTCAAATGGAAGAATATTTGATAGTCGAACTTATAATCAATATAATTGTTTAAATTTAAAAAAATTAACTATTGGTCTTCATAATGATATTAAATTTGAAGAAATTTCATTTTTATTAGAACATATGCCAATATTAAAATCATTTGAAATAGTTGGATCTGTATGGGATCGTGGATTTTTAAATGAACAAAAATGGAAAAATATTCTTTTAGGTGAAAATTTATTTCCATTATTAAATAAAATTAAAATAAATATTTATATTCGTTATACAGTTAATGTACAAAATGTTAAAACAATTTTATCACATTTTAATCAAGAAATTTTTCATAGAACTAATTTTGTAATTACTCATGATTATATGTTTTGGTTTTATTTAACTTGTTTTTGGAATAGTTGAGTTAAGTATTACTACTTACTCTACTCTACAGGATGCCTCAAAAGTCATATCAACAAAGTAAAATTGACAAATGAATCATTTCTGTAAGAAATATAAAGACTTTGTGAAAAAAATATTTTTAGTGAGTTTTTAATCAAGATCTTTCTAAATTTACTTAGTAATTTACTCAAAATTTAATAAATAAAAACAGTTCTTATTTGATATAAACAAATTAACTATTTGTCTTAAAAATAATAAGGATAGACATATTCGGATCAAATTAAAGTTGTCATCGCTAAACTAACAAATTTAAAATGTAGACTGTTGTTAGCATATCTTGACAGAGATATTCGAATTTTAAAATATTTACAGTGTAGGTAATGTACTCCACAAAGCAAATTTCAGCAGAACTTTTTTTCGTTATATTTGGATAGAGATCATTAAGTAGAATGCAAAAGAAAAAAGTATGTTTCAAATTAATGAAAAAAATATTTTACGAAAAAAAGTTCAAGACACCATTATTTTTAAATACAAGAAGAAATAGATTTAAAGTTCTGTTTTCTTTTAATTATAAGTACGTTATACATATTGTAAATATCTTAAAATTCGAATATCTCGGTTCGGATACAACAACAATAACCTATATTTTGAATTTATTAGTTTGATGATAAATTTTAATATGATATGAATATGTCTAACGTTATTTACTTACTATGAAAACATTTCCATTGTAAGTACAAAAGACTTTGAACAAAAAATATAAAAAAATAACATCTTGAAAGCATTGTAAAATTTTCTACAATTTATAACAAAGTTTCGAAAGTATTTCATAGACTTTGTAAATATTCATGACAAATTAGTGTGATAGAAAAATTTATAGAATGATAATAAGATATAAATTACACACATATAATTATGAGAGCAATATAAATAGAACATCAAGATACGAGCATAGTTTAGCTATTGAAATGAACATAGTAGACGTTCTCTCTAGAAATTATTAACTTTGTCAAGAGAAGATGTCACATTTTTATCTCTAAACATGTGGTATGAAAAAAAAAAAAATACTAGAAGATGCACTGTGAAAAGTTCTACAATTTTCATAAGGCTGATTATTTTATAGTTGCATTTTTTGTTGTCAAAATGGACAATATTTTCAGCGACCAAATTTCGATTGTGCAAAACCTGGTTGCACAGAACTTAGCCCATTTTGAAATCAAATTGTGCGACTATAAAATAAGCAGTCTTATGAAAATTGTAGAAATTTTCACGCTGCATCTTCTAGTATATTTTGTATTTTAATACAACGTGTTTAGAGATTAAAAACAAAGATGAAATATAAAGTGTGAATGGTTAACCTGGGTCACTCGTTCTTATTATTATTAATTTAAAGATAATAATTTATATTCTTTTGTTCGTTGTCTCGAACGCTTTTTCTAATCACTGATATACTCTCAGATTTAGATCAATTTTATAAATTGTATAGTTATTTTATTTGATTTACTAAACAGCTTCTTTTTATTATGATGTATCAAAATAATAGGTAAAACATTTGAAATTCTTTTATCTATGTGTTTTCATTTTTATAGTATTATTCGAATTAAATTAATATTATTTTCATATTTAATTTCATAGAGACAATATTAGAATGATAATTTTTCTTTCTTTAAAACAAATAGTACAGAAAAAAAAAGCCGGCATTTGAAACTAGACATATTCATATGATAAACAACGTATGATTTTCAAAATGGGAAAAAATTGATTCATATTGATAGTACGAAAGTTAAATAGTATTTATTTGATTAGAATTTATTAAATGTATGATTATGTATATTTAGTATTAATTAGTATGATGACTTTTGTGACATCCTGTAAATGAATCCGAAAAACAGGAAAAATACATTTCTGTATAGATTTTTGTTTGG
Source organism: Rotaria sp. Silwood1 (assembly GCA_905250075.1). Classification (NCBI taxonomy): domain Eukaryota; kingdom Metazoa; phylum Rotifera; class Eurotatoria; order Philodinida; family Philodinidae; genus Rotaria; species Rotaria sp. Silwood1. Next base: position 1,064,698 of record CAJNOP010000035.1, on the reverse strand, counting down.
AACATGATAATAGCGACTTTTTTTAATAATAAAACTATTTATCTTATAGCTCTATTTTTTAATATTAAGTAATTCTATTGAAACTTACTAGATATGTCTTATATTTTCAGATTAATCAATCATTTTAAATTTTTAGACTATAAACATCTCTGTATATCTTCTATTCGATTATTTTCATCAAGACTTTTCATCATCTAACATCTCTGAAATGAGTTTTTTTCTCTCTCTCTCTATTTATATATAGAATATATTGTTTTCATTACTGTTAAATATTTAATTGTTGTACGCAATGGTATACGTCCATTCCATTATTCATCACGAATGTTTAATTGACAAAGCATCGCTTTAAATAAACTAATAATATTCGTATTAATTAGAATTTATATGCAGGTGATTATTTCCTATTTATTATGAGCCTCATTCTCGAAAATAGAAGACCACTCTATTCGAACGAACGCAGAATATCAGTTGCAAGTTATTGAATAGATTAATAAAAGACGAATATTTTTCATGAGCTGAAAAATTTATGTGAATGAACATTAATTAGAAACGCTTGTTCAGGAACTAGTAGTAATTATGAAAAAGTCGTGCTTGAATACCATTCTATTGGATTTCTTCCTATTATGAAATTCTACAGTCTAGAAATGAAACGATGTAAATTTTTATTAAGTTAACAGAAATATGAACAAATCTTTAACTGAAAAATGAGACATTTCACAAAGTTTCACCATGATTAGTTGTAATTATGCGAAAGTTTATAGGACTTCGACAGTAAGTACCAGTGTGAGATGGATAAGATATCCATTATTGAAACACTCATATGATAGTAAAGGATTTACTTTATATTTCTTTCAAAACAATCAAAATATATCTTTTTGTACTTTTGAGCTGTACTTACATCTCTAAGATGATGCCATCTAGCAGAGCCTTATCGATACATGCCATATGAAAGGTTTTCTTTCAATTTTTTCAAAGTTCGTTAGTAACTGTCAAATCAGATTGTTACAATAAGTGCAGTACAACGTATCTATCTTAAGACTTAAGAAATGCTGATGCGAGCTAAATATGTGAACAAGAAAAGTAGTAAGATGAATGTATCGATCAGGTTATCTGATAACATCGAGCTAGAAAAGTATAGCAGTCAAGTTTTGATTCGTTGGTAACTATCAGACTTCTTAGACACTTAGAAAATATCGATGTATGGAATCGCTTGCCTTTCTGTACTTCTAAGTAAGTCAAGCCATAATTACAACACAAAAAAATTCATCTACAAAACTTTTGAAACTAATCGGAGTTCAAGTAGAATTTTCTTCTGTAGAAAGTGAGGAGAGAAAAATGTTAAACAAATTAATATTCATCTTTAAAAGAATTTCATAATTAATAATTCTTCAATAGTTGCAAGAGTAACGGAATTGTGAAGAGAATCATGTTTGATGATATAATTATATTTTGTTCTCTTGATAATAGATTAGTTTATCTTTCATATGGTACGATCTTCTTTAGAAATCAACCGCTGTTAAGTGCATGGCGTGATCGTATGAGTACACAAACCAAGAAATATATAAATGTTCTCATACTGCTTTCTATTCTTTAACTTTACCTTTTTCTTTCATACTGTTCTCTTTCTATTGTATTTATATGTGTTGCATTTGTAAATAAATTATATCAACTAATGTACATTGGTGGGTTGAAAATTTTTTTTAAATTTTGTTTTATTGTCAATAGAAAATTTGTACTTTTGAAAATCAAACTATAAAGTTCTTCATGTTATTTTGAATAGTTGTGCTTATCTAAAATTCAGTATCTTAACAGGATTTTATTGAGCAAATCGGTTTTTTTCTTTCGCTTGACTGGCAATAATAGGCTTTTAAATATTTTGTTTTTTGGTTTTCTCCAAAAATTCTTCAGAAAACTTACCATACGTAACAAATACCATGGAACACAATGAATACAATTTGTAACAAATTGTCTTGCTTTTTCTTGACATTATAAAGCTGGAACTATTTTCTTGATTCTAGTATTCTCCTAGTTCTGCTTATAATTAAAGTTATAGTTTGATGTTTTATTTCATTCAAAAACTAAATTATCCATTATTATCATTTCATTGAAAGGGGGAAATGGCAGACTTTGTCCTTCAAGGTAATTTACACTACTTTAAAGTACTTCTCTATAATTGTGAAGTATTTTGATGTACTTCAAGTCTGCCGTTTCCCCCTTGTTGCATAGGCAAAATATATTATGTTTAATTAAAAAAAACTTTAGAAAGATCTTATTCATCAAAACATATTTTCATTTCAATTCATCAACATGGATGTCTAATTTAATATTCGATAAAAATAATAAAATAAAATTCTTTTCAGATTTATTAAATTTAATGATGAATTCATCTTCAAGTTTATCAATATTAAATTCATACTATGATACAATAGTAGAAGATCTTATTTTAAGTTATTCATCAGAAACATCAAAGAATGTTTATCTTGAAAAAGTTCTTTCACATTTTAAAACAGCTGTCAGTTATAATATTAGTGATGGAAAAAAAATTCGTGGTACAACTGTTATTGATACTGTTCGTGCTATATCATCAGAATCTGTTGATGAATCATTATTAAAACAAGCAGCTATACTTGGTTGGTGTATTGAATTAATGCAAGGATCATTTCTTATTGCTGATGATCTTATGGATCATTCATTAACACGACGTGGAAAACCTTGTTGGTATTTAAAAGTTAAAGAAAAAGAATCATCTGTTAATGATTCATTCTATTTATATTCCTGTACATTTACATTATTAAATAAATATTTTCCAACAAATGTTAAATTATATCATTTATTTAATGAAGTTTTTCAACGAACTGTTATTGGACAAGGTTAATAAAATCTTTTCTTTTTTTTTATTTTCAAATAATTATTTTCTTTTTGTTTTTATAGGCCTTGATTTAGAAACTCCATCTTATTTACCATCGATTGATCTTTATACAGAAGAACATTATTATACTGTTGTTACATGGAAAACAGCTTATTATACAATTCTTTTACCAATTTTTTGTGGTATATTAATAACTTCATCATCATTTCTTGTTGATCATTCTGAACTAAAATCAATTGCAATTGATATTGGTATTTATTTTCAAGTACAAGATGATTATCTTGATTGTTATGGTGATATTAATCGAACAGGAAAAATTGGTACTGATATTCAAGAACGTAAATGTTCATGGCTTATTGTTCAAGCTATTAAATTATTAAAAAATAACGATGTTAAACGAGAAACTCTTTGTAATAATTATGGTTATGATGATCAAAATAAAATTCAATGTGTTAAAGATATTTATGAAGAATTAAATTTAAAACAAATTTATCAACAATATGAAGAAAAAACATATGAAAATATTTCAAAACGTATTAATGAAGCTAATTTTAATTCAAAACAACTTGAACAATTATTAAAACAAATTTTAGATAGTATTCATTCGAGAAGTAAATGAACAAACATAGTTAATTAATTTCCATTCCATCTTTTTTTTTTCATTTTTAATGATATAGTCTGGATAAATATATCCGATTTTTTTTTTTTTTTTTTTTTTTTTTTAATGTTTTACATTGCCAAAATAAATCGACAACTAACTGATTAGAAATTATTATAGATTTAATAAGCATATTTTTATTGAAAAATCAATATCGTACGAAAAATTCGTAATAAAGTTCAAGACTTGTCTTACACGATTATAACTTCACCAGGGATCATGCACAAGAATGATGTAAAAGATTTTTATTTCTGATTCTGATATTGGTAACGAAAAATTGATCAAATATTATTTGTTTGAGACATATGTGATGATCATTTGCATTGTAGTTTCAAATTTGTTGTACCATTTTTTCTCGAAATATATATCAAAAATAATATTATGTTTTCGAGTTTTTACAATTGAATTTATAATGTGTAAAATAGTGACCTACGCAAATATATATTTAATAAAGAAAGTAAAACAAAAACACTTAGTGAAAATGTGTTTGTATAATCTTCGAAAGATTGTATACTTTATCTATTTTACATAATTCTATGATTAAGAAAGTCCTCCTTAATTCGGATAAAATTTAAGATAAATGTAAGCATTGACTACTCATTGTACACAGTTTTATAATTATTTCCTGAATAATTCATCTTTCTTTGAACAGAATCCATTTTTCTTGAAAATAATACACTTTTTTTTCAAAAAGCAAATAATCACATGGCAAATCATTTATTTTTCATATTTAATTATTTTTTCTTGTTTATGTTTGGTTCTCAAACACCTTGTCTCGTCTACTTTTTATATGCATTTCAATAAATGACCGTGAAGTGACTAGAAATATCATGTTTAATAACTGTTTTTGATTTGTTTTTTGTTCATTTTATATGATTTATAAGAAAATATTTTTGCTATGAAAGAAATATGACACAGAAGAAAAAGGGGCTGATCAAGGTGAAAGTTTCATTGTTCTTCAAAATAAAATTACCAAATGCTCCTTTAATTTTATATAAAACTCTTTTAATCTGCTTTTTTATTTAAAAAATAATAACCTCATGAGTTTCAATGTTAAATCTACTAATTCTTGAAATTTGTATTTGGTAAATTTGTTTAAAATCCAATGATTATTTTAATTAGAAAAATATAATTCTATGATTCTATTTATCATATCTTACATTAAAGTTTCGTTTTTCAGTAATGCATATAAGAAAAGTTGTCAATAAATGTTATTGACAAGCATCAAGTAACCCATGAAAATCTTCACATAGTGCTGGATTCGATGGATTCATAAAAGCACAATCAATAACAAAGAAAAAATGATGCATCTCTTTAAAGAAGAAAGATAACATTCTTAGACATAATTTATTGATTGTTTAAAGTATGTTTACAAAACGTACGTTTAGGGATGACAATTAATATTGACTTTCAATTTAATTTATGCATAAATTAAATTAAATTCTTTGATTTCTTTCTCATATTTCATCCCAATCAGATGAACAAGGGCATAGAACGCATTCAAATTTTAACGAAAATAAAATAGCAAACAGTATAGCTACATGAGAACGCATTCATAATGCATTAAATTCTCAAATGGATATACTATGAGGGCCAAATGAATTTCTCCCCTTTGTATTTTTTTCTTTTTAATTACTATACGTCCTTTATTTTTCAACTTATCATATATAGCGAGAAAGCTTAGAACGAGCTGCATCTTTTAATATATTTGGGTTGAAGAATCAAATAGAGTTTAAAGGGTTAACAATGTATTAGAAAAAAAAACAGTGATAATTTTTTTTTCCAAATGTATATATACAGGGTGACCCAAAAGTCACGTACCCAGAGAAAAATATCGAATATCACTATTATGGCTCGAGCAAACGAGCTGATTTTTTTACCAATAATAGAGGCATGCTCAAGCTTTAAATCCGCAAAGACATGCCTAGAGAGACCCTTTGTTAAGTATATTCTTTCTTCTTGGTACCTGTGAAAAAGTAAAAATTTTTTGTTAAGGTCAATAATGATACTTCAACAGAGGGTCTCTCTATGCATGTCTTTGCGAATTTAAAGCTTGAGCATGCCTCTATTACTGGTAAAAAAAAATCAGCTCGTTTGCTCGAGCCATAACAGTGATATTCGATATTTTTCTCTGGGTACGTGACTTTTGGGTCACCCTGTATATATACATTTGGAAAAAAAATTATCACTGTTTTTTTTTCTAATACATTGTTAACACTTTAGACTCCATTTGATTCTTCAACCGAAATATATCAAAAGATGCAGCTCGTTCTAAGCTTTCTCGCTATATATGATAAGTTAAAAAATAAAGGACGTATAGTAATAAAAAGAAAAAAATACAAAGGAGGGAAATTCATTTGGCCTCCATAGTATATTGATTCGGAAACTGTAACGAATTATAAACACGTAAAAATGTTCACTTTTAATGATTTAATTTTCGTTAAAATTGCATTGCACTTTTCCACGTTTTTTTCCCTTGTTCATCTGATTGGGATGACGTATGAAAAGGAAATAGAATATTTTTTAATTAAGAAAGAAAATGCTATCTCTACATACGTTGGTAATATTTTTTTTTCTTCTTCCTATTCGTCACCATATCGTGAATCAATATGAATAAAAAGGAAAAATACAAATCGATATTCTATAGGTAAACATAGTCTGTATGTATATATACCATCATTCATTCTTACAAATTAATGATTTTTAGCAAAATGACATTTATCGAATATTTGCCCGACGAGCTTTGGCTTAAAATATTTTCTTATGTTCCATGTTTGGATTTATTTCATAGTTTTTCTGGACTTAATCAACGCATTGAAGCAATACTTCATTCAAAACGATTAAAACTTAAATTAAAAAATGATTTAATTTATGAAAAATCCAAAGTCTTTTTTAAAGAATTACCAGAACATATTGATAGTTTATCTATTTATTATTACCATCAAAATATCGATATATCTCCATTGAAAAATTTATGTTCACTTCATTTAAGTCATGCAACTGATAAACAAATAGAAGATATTAAATCACATTATTTCAAATATTTAAAACAACTTGATATTGTTGTTTGTTCAATAAACAATCAATTGGGAGATATTATTTTTAGTGATAAACAATTGAATTATTTAACAACCTGTTGGCTTCCTAATTTGGATTCTTATTTTAAAGATTATAAATCTTATCAACCATGTTTGACATTACAGTCACTTCGTCTAAATTATTGTCATAGAAATACACTTTTGAATCTTTTATATTATCTACCAAACTTAACTAGTTTTGAAAGTGCTTTAGTCAGTTTACCCTCATCAGATCAATCAATTTCTTTTCCTTCAATTAAGCATTCAAATCTTATTTGTTTAAAAATTTCATTACGTGTTGATGTTTCATTATTTGATCTTGATTCAATACTCTTACATATGCCTTATCTTGAACAACTTTATTTAACTATTGATAGATCCAACATTCTTCAAAAAGACTTCGATTTAGTTGAATTGACTAACATTATTCAAAATCGAACACCAAATATGAAAAAATATGATATTAAAATAAATTTACTTTCAACAAATTTAAAAATTACTCATAATGATTGGAAAAAAACAATATTCTTATATGCTCTAAAGAATATGCATTTGGCCGAAACAACTATTGCAGCTTAGTTTTATCTGATTAAAATCTTTCATCTCAAAAAAAAACAAATATTTTTTTCAGCAATAGGTTATTGTGTGGTAATGATAATGCTATTCCATAGTCATTCATTGGACATAATTTCTAATGAAAATTGATTTGAAATTATTTTATTTTTATTTTTTCTAATAAAACACGTTGTTTCAATAGAATGAAACTAATTACACAATATTTATGTATCAATATTTCTTCCTTCCTATTGACGAAATACCAATTACAGATAGTATCATAATTTTCATGTCATACTCTTCGTACCTGGTTGTTTCTTTTTCAATATATATGTCATTCGACAGTCACTAAATGAATAAAAAAAATGACGTCTATCAAAAACGATCGAATAATTTGATAAAAAAAAATGAAGTCATACAGATAGCAAAATTATTTCGAAAAAATTTGTCAATTATTCACGTCTTGTTCGAAATGCTAAAATGAAATTTTTATGATATAAGAGACTGTATCTCATATTGACTAATAATAAATTATTAACGACATCTTCTATATTTTGTCTTGACGTAAAATGTTGAAATTTTGTGTCATCTGCATATAACCAAGATCTTTAACTTTCTAAAATTTGACCTCTCCAGGTAAAAGTACTCACTGAAATACATGATCTTTGTTTTCGTAGTTGATATTTGTCACATATATGTTTATTGTATCAAGACTTGATGAAAAGAAATTTTGCAAAACTGTAAATTATAATACAATTAAATGTATACAAATATGCTCTTCATTGTTCTCGATATTCGGCTGTAGTTGATAATGAATTTTGTCCAACATTTTTGTATATTTTTTTGCAATTGATTTATCTAACAAACGTTTTCTCTTCAGTGCACATCGTATATATTCAATTATCTTTATAGATCATCCAATAGAGCCTTGTTTTTTATCTACTGCTTCCATATGTTTACACAATAATTATGTTACGAACCATAAAACACTAATACATCATGTGTTTTTTAAATGTTTCAAATTGAATACAACACATGAAAAAATCTTGTATGCATTTGTAACTAATGGCCCATGTCGTGAAAATCGTCGCGATTTTGGTGATTTCTCGAAAAATGCACGTAAAATCGCGATTAATCGAAATATGTCGAAAAATCGGAGATAAAATCAGATTTTATCGTGATTTGGCAAAGAAACTCGATTAATCGTAATCGCAGAAAATCAGAGTGATTTATCGTGATTAATTGATATTTTCTTTTTTTCCCGAGAATATTAATGTATCAATTGCAACAACCGTCTGTGATTAGAAGACTACAAAAAGTCGCAACGCCAATAGAAAATATATTCTGAAGCAAAAAATATTATGTCTATTTTTTAAAATAATATTTTTTTAATCATAAGTGTACTATATGGCTTCAAATAGGGTGCAATGATTACAGAACATTTTTAACTTGTAGGCAAAGAGATTAGAATCTATTCATTTTCTTGTTATATATCATTGAGCTCATTCAGACTCTTTGACGTTTTCTAGAGAAAAACTCTCAGAATAGATTCTTCGAAATGATGAACGTGTTTCAACGATCCAAAATCATGATAAGAAAGAAAACAATGCGTTTTAGGTCGTTCTCGGAATTGCAGAATGCTTTTTCGTAGATTCAAAAATCAATTTCGAAAAATAAACTAAATAAATAATTTATTTTTCGTAAAATATGCAAAAAGATTAAATTAAATAAAGGAAAAGGAAAATATTTTTTAATGAGAAAATACGTAAAAGAGCAAGAAATATAAGACATGCTTGCGGGTTACATTTAATTAATAGTTTCATAATCTCAACAATTTCTATTTACTATTTATTTTATCATAAAAGAAATATTTTCGCTTTGTTTTGTTTAGCAGTATCATTTTCTTTATTTTTTAAATAAAGATTTTACTGATCTTTATTTTTTAAACATGTATTTTATTTATCTTCACCTTTGAAAATAAGGATTTCATTTATTTATCTTTATTTCATAGATATAAATATTTTATTTACATTTATCCTTTAGTATAAGTGAGTAATAAAGGTAAATTAATACCCATGATCATAATCGTCTGTCTGTTAGACATAAAGAGAAACAAGTAATTAAAATTAAAGAGAAAAAATATTGAAAACTGTTTACTGTTTCGTTTAATTTATATAGCATTTTCAAAGTAAGATAAATATGACAAAGTAGTCTAATGGATAATACACTAGTCTTTCAAGCTGAGAGTATCGAGTTCGAATCTAATTGATAGCAGAGATAATATTTAAATATCAAATTAAATCACGCGGATCAAGATGTAGAAGTGACTCTCGAGCAGTGTAGAGAAAAGCACAGGAAAGAAAGGGTTCCCGAAATTCTGGAATTATTTTTTCATAATTTTTTTCTTACAACAGGCTTTTTATGAAACGGGAACGCGTTTTCAACCGTTTTTTTTCAAATGATTATTTTTTAATATTAAAATATTTTTAAAAAATCGGAGATAAATCGCGATTTATCGTAATAATCGCTCAAAATATCATTAAAAATCGGCGATTAATCGCGTTTCAGCTCACGATTATCGTTTAGATATATCGCGATTAATCGGCAATTTTTTAGCGATTTCTAGGACATGGGGGACTTTTAAGATACAATTTGTTATTCAATCTAAAAAGAAACTTTAAATATGAATATATTCTTGTATAGTTTTTAAAATATTTAACAAAGTATTACTAAAATCTGATACGAAAATTCGTGTATTTCAATCTCGTGCTTATCTTGTGAGAAAGTTATTATAGATAGATTTTTTTTTTACATGTTTTTAATTCTCTTTTGGATGTAGTTTTTTTTTGTTTAGGAAATATTTATATTTTACAATGAAACATTTTGTGGGTTGAAACTACTTCTTCAGACCAGGTAAAAATAAATATGTATACAATTTAGTTGAAAGAGTAATGAAATTAACTAATTATTTTAATTTCTCTTCTTCAGGTCAGACTTAATAGTGATATGGATGGGTACATGAAAACTATCCAGATGTTACCATTACCATGTTGCTTTTGATCACTATCAAGTGTATACTACAGAAGAAAAAGAAAAATGAATAATCAACATCATTACTTTTTCAACCACATTGCACATAAAGTCACTTTAAATTTGCCGCCTCAAGAAGCTGTTTTTTTGAACAACGAAATGTTATATCGAAAAATTTATTTATCTTATAATAAATATATCACAGAAAGAGAATTACAAACATCTAATCTTGTTCATGCATTTTGATACTAGTTTGAGCTAGCGAGTTGAAATTTTTCAAAACTGAAGTGCTCGGTTCAATATATATATATGTATATGAATGGTAAAAAATTCAGTTTTCTACGACACGAAAAATATGAAAAATAGTATTGACAATTTCTCATAATTTAATATGGAACATCCTTTAAACTTCTATAAAACAATATATAACGATAAAAACTATTTCTTAGTTTTTTTTTTAAATAAAAATTTTAATCAATAATTAAATCAATTGATATCGATTGTTTAAAATCATCATATTGTATGTAAATATTATTAATCTAGCAAAAACAATTTAATATTAGATCAAGTATCAAAATTCATTCTGGACAATCAATGAATCTTCATCTTGTATATTTCTATCAAAATTGTATTCTTGATTGTTTTAATTGTAAATACAATTTCATAATAATAGATATTCAAATGTCACAAAAATTTTCCTAAATGTTTCATATAACTTTGTAACTAAATTCAAAACAACATAAATATTCACAAATAATTGATTTTAAGATTTTTTTTTTTTCGAATAGATCTTTTCGATATTTTTCTCGTTTCTTTAAGTGATTCATCGATTTACCCTCGATGTGGTTATGTCAACTAAATATCCATATATATCCATATCTCTAACAAACAAATCATCTATTCATTCTTCTTCTATTCTCTATTGAAAACATATAATTTAAATAAAATGATGGAAATAAATCGAAACTGTCCAACAACACCATCATCAGATGAATTAAAACCACCAATATTTACATCAAAAGAACAAACATCATCAATCATCCCTATTGAATTAAATAGTGAAATTAATCCTAATATATATGCTCTTAATCTAACACATATAACAGGCATTCATACACCAATAAATAGTTTATCATTAAATGAACAATTACGTCTTGAACGTGACATAGCTCATCAATCATCAGTTATAACACGAGATTCATTTACAACAACATATTCAAGTTTACAAACAATGCTTTCACAAATGCAATTAAAAGTAGCTGCTGCATTTTTACAAGAAACTGAATATTTGCAACAACGTGAACAACGACTTGAATATGAAGAACAATTATTAATAGAACGTAATAAACAATTAGAAAACTTACGTTATGAACGAGAACGTATGGAAGAAGATTTTATTCAAATTAAAAATCGTCTTGAATCAGCTGTTATGCAAGTAACAAAATTTAAAACAGACGGAGTAGATTTATTTGATTTTATTTTTATTCAAAATTATTGTTTTTTTTGTTATGTTAAATTTTAGGCAGAAATTTTACAAACATTATTTTCAGAATCTCGTCAAATAGATGAACAATTATCTGAACTTATATCTCAATCAATGGCATCACTTGTTCGTACACGATCTATAATTAATTCTAAAACAAATAACTTTATTGAAAAATCCGATGAAATTCGTACAGAATTCAATGATCGTACAACATTAATACGTAATACTGAATTAGCTATAACAATGATGCTTGAATTAATTAATGTATTAAATCAATTAAATATTGAACATTCTCAAGATCTTTCAATTGCTAAAACAGATTTTGATAAAAAAAATCAAGATTTTATTGATTTAACTCAAACAATAAAACATAATTGGGATATAAAAAAAGAAATTGAACAAATAAATTTATTAGAAAATGAAAAAATTCAAGTACAACAAGAATTATTAGAACAAACATTATTACTTGAAAATCTTAAAACTGTTTTAGGAAGAGCAATTATTTCGTAATATATATACATATATATGTTATTTTTAACTTTGTTTTGTTTTTGAACTGTTTGTCATTTTGTTCTTTATGATTGTGTAAACATATTTCATATCATTTATTTGATTATAAGAAAATCTCATCGAACAGTTTATTTTATTATTCTCTCATTACGTATATTACAAAGTTAAATTAGTTTAAACAAGTATTTTTATTAAGTCAAGTACATCAACGAAAAAGATTTATTCATACTTCATAGAGACTAAGACTTAGTACATATTGTATAATTTTATATTTGCTTTTTATTTAAAATAAAAGAAACTATGTGCACAGATTTTAACCTAATTTCATTGAAATTTATTGATACCTTTCTCCCAACAATATTAGAAGCATTCATTGAAGGAACGATGAATCGGATGTAAGAGAAGACTTCTCTATAAGTCACTTCCACAATGCATTTTTCGCATAGTACGCGGATACATGACTTTCTTATTCGGAAACGAAGTTTTTTGCTCAGAAATGATTCAATATGATGGAAAAAGAGATTTAAAAAGTTTTTCAATGAAAAATGCCCGAGGGCACCCTGGCCTCGTTTCTTTTTTAGAAAACCTCTTTCTTCAAAATTATTTTATAATATATATAATTCGACTCAGTTTAATGTGCTAATTCTAAATATACTATTTTTGTTCATTAAGTATTTTTCTTAAGTCTAAAATGCAAAAACAAATACCTGAAAAACCAGAGCTTTTTGGAAGTCTACTGTGCAATTTGGGAATGTTTGCGGTAACAGTAACTAGAAATAATATATGAAAGGATATTATGACAAAATTTTGAAAAGCTTCGAAGTTGAATCTAGATGGATTATTCATTTCATGGGACTAATCGCTCGGATAACACTGTATAAGAAACTGTTAATTTCTTTATCAGAAGCAAAAACGTACAAATTATAACAATATGTTTTACCATTCTAGATTGTAAAAAATGACTTGATTTGCCTATGAAATAGTTTCATTTTGTCAAATGTAAATTTTCTCGGTGACATCCTGATTTTTAGGCTAATTTTTGAGTAATTGGTTTTTCAGTTTCTTTGAAATTTGTAACGAAGTTATTTATATTATCAAATAGACAATATTTCAAAGTGTATTTCTCTACATTTAAAACTTGAAAAAAATGTGGTTTTCATTTTTAGCCAAACATTTGCTTAAATGCACGCTGATTCCACCTATTTAAAAAAAAAAGTCAATTTTTGTCAAAAAAAAAATGAAAATTAAGATAAATGCATAGGAAGACAGTCCGATGCATCATCTTTCATCAATGGCATGATTTTTTATTTGAAGCCTCCATCTCTGTCAACATTTTTCATTAGTTTTGTCATTATCTGCTGACAAATTGAGTTCTTTTTAGAAAAACATGGAAAATGTTTTTTGTTCTTTTCTATGTATAGATTTTTGATTATCCGTCCCAGATTTTTCCAAGAAATTTCATTGTAGTCATTTGCTTACTTCATTATTTGAAAGAGCATAATAATTTGTTACTATTTTATAAAAAAATTACTGCTATAATTAGAGCGTCATTTTTCAAAGCTTTTCGAAACGTTGAACTTCTCATTTTTTTTTCTCCGCTTAATGGGCGAGGTTCTAAAAAAGAAGAGCTCTATCATTATCTGCATGCCGGCCTTCTCTTTCAAATAAAAAAACAAAGTAAGTGTAGAAAATGAAGGTTCACGGAGAGTCGTGAGTTGCTAAATGAGCTATTTTTGGTCTGTGTTTGTTAAATATCTCCGTCAAGCGTCATTTGTACAGCGTTGAAAATTTTATCATAGTCTCTTCGCTGCAATCACAACATATCTTAAAATTTTCATGGGACTTGAATGTATCTGACTCAAGATCAATTTGCGAAGAAAGAGTAGCTTTCATATATTAATTTTTCTTAAAATTTAAATTTTAAATAGCGCATTACTATCGAACTATGCCTAATTTTCCAGATGTTGAACTCAAAAACCTTGAGAAAACTGACGTTAACATCATTTGTAGACTTTTAAAAACCGATAAAAAACTCTCTTTGCAAATCCTCAAAATCTTTTTAGATTTATTTTGAAAAATATTATTCAATGAAATTTATGAAAACAAAAGAAACCCAATAGAAGACTTTCCTGAACATTTTGTATACTGAGACATAAAAGAAAACCTGACATTCACTATGGCAAGGAATGGTTTCAAATAAATGATAATATTATTATGCATCAAATCTCTTACAATAAAATAAATTAATCATACCTTTACTCAATTCAAAGGACAAACAAATATGAATTCTATCGTCGTCAATAAATGCATCATCATCATCGACGTTAACAAATTACCGATTATCATATATTACTAATTCAGCACGAGTAATCACATTAGCACTGATTATAGCAATAGACTGAACAGAAAATACTCATTTGTCTGCACTATCTAATCAACATATTGGAAAAAAAAGTTAAATAGATTTAGGTTTAAAACAATTTTTAAGATTAAACATTACTAAAACATAATTCAATACGAAAACCTATCATTAAAATTAAGACAAGCGTTACATATTTATGAATAAGCAAATTTTCTATCTTATCTATTAATTATGATGATTTTTCTATGTAGCATTGGGTTGATCAATGCACATATATGAATATTAATCAACAGTTTTGATCTGAATAACGTTAACATTGTCAAGGACAACTAATCGGGACAAATATTATTTCAACATATCAAATCAAATTAATGATCATTACAATCTGACTTTAATGTTCAATAACAGTAAATTTCAAGATGATAATCAACTAAAATGGATTGGACTATCTTATCATTATTTTTATCATTAATGAACTACATTATGTAATCTTCAATAGGTTTTAGCGATTAGGTTGCAGATACTCTTTTTTTTTTTAAATTTTATTATTCAAAACTAATTAGAGCGGTCTTCTTATCTTTTTCATGTTCAGTTGGAATATAAGATATACTAATAAGTTTGATGAATCGAATAGATCTTTGAAAACAACAACAACAAGCAAGTTCCTTATAGACTCATCACTTTTTCTGTTCTGACTTTTTGTTTTATATAGAATAATTCTACTAAATTAACTTTGCGAAAAGAATATTATATTCTAGTATAATCTATTTACATATCAAGGATCTTTTTTCAAATAAAGAATATTCACATCTATCTATTTATCTATTCTGTCTCAAAACTACAACATATTGTGTGTATGTCTAGTTTCCTGAGGGCTTTTTGTGGTGGTTGTGTACTACGAGTACATGAATAAATGTGTACAAATACACATGTTTTACTCGTTTACGAAAGACATTTCCTTGTCCTTACTCACATATATCATAATATGTATATATCGTTGTCAATAAATCCGTTTGTTCTATTTTGACTTGTCATTGACCGGCATTGCAGTCTGGTTAATTATAGTATCTTCTATTGATGACAACTTTCTTTTTTTTCAAGTGTCTTATTTTATCAAGGTCATAAGATTTGCATAGCAAAGGACATTAGAATTCAATGGAACTAATATATAGATGCTAGAGCAAGCAGAGACAATCAATTAAGCTATGTTGTCTATGTATTTCTATCGACGATAATCAGTTATATACAACTATCTATCTATCAATTCATCATCCAACAGAAAAACAGCAAAAAGTCAACAGCGATTCATCAATTCAATAGTCAAGGCAATGAGAAAGGGCTACATGACAATAGAACAACGCTGTAGTTTTTATTATTTTTGTGCAAGGCAAAACGGAAATAACGGCATATATACAAAGTTGTCTCACGTTATATATACAAACAGACTTAATCGATTAAATACGAAATAACTAATAGACTTTGTTTGTCACTTGTTTCTGATTATTATGATCGACGAATATACAACAGTATTTGTTCGCTCGGCTGATTATTTCTATTAATATAATTAATGAAATGACAGAAAAATTCTACAGAGAAATCGAATTTTCTCTGTGCATATCATTGGACCATATTTATCAAAATTTCTATTGCACTATATTCCAAAATAAAAGGAAATAAATGACAAAATGTTGAATATATAAGCATAATAATAAGAAAGAAAAAAAACCAACATATAATTGATCATTTTATTGAAAAGACAAATGTATCTTAAAAATATTCTTTTTCTCTTGTTTTTTTTCTATTGAAGATCATTATTGTTTTATAATTTAGGTCAAATAAATCATTGATTATTGCTATATGACATATACCTCAAGGGTTTAATGAATAACTTAATTATTATAATTTATAGACATAATCTTAATATTCAAAAAACAAAATAATAATAAAAAAAAACATCATTTCTTATTTCAAACATATTTTCATACGAGAAATTGATACACGTAATAATATTATTTAAAAAAAAAATAAAAAAAGTTTATTAATAAAGTAAAAAATACTTTATAGATGTAATATGTTGAAAATTGTTTATACTTAATTAAATTTACGCTATAACAATTATTCTGGCATTCCTCTAGCAAGTATTCTATCATGAAAGTAAAAGAACATGTTAAATGATATTTTCTGGAGGAAAAAGTATATTTCCGGTATCATTATCCACGGTTATTGTCACACAGTGCTTTACAATCGAGTAAAACTGAAAAAGTTAGCTTTTCTCTTAAGAAAATATCAACCACAATATATTATTACATTCATGGTGAAACACCAGCTAAAAGAATGTCAATGTTCTCAATATGTATTAGTTAAAGATGGTTATAGCAACAATAAATACTGTTGTTAACCCGCTGGCTATATTCAATGATGTCTGATTTTCTATGTTATTATTTGTTAACATTCACTTCTAAATTATTTGTACTGTTTTTTTTTTAATTGATTCTTACATCAAACAGGAAATTATTATAAAACGTTTGAAACTATTGCATTATGTCATATCGTATTATTGATAACGATAAATTATAATAATAGTTATTGATATTTATTTATCATTGAATCACGATATAAAATTATCAACATAGAAAATATTTCTTTTTTCAAATACATTAAATTAGTTAATATCAGTTAAAAGAACATTTATAGATTCAAAGTTCTTCTTTTTTTTTATTTTGATTTTCATGTACAAAGGTTTTCTAATAAATTCATAAAAATTTCCTTTCTTTTCATTGATTGGACTATATACATGAAAATTTGTTGCTATTGTATTCATATTAGTAACACACACACACTCACACATATATGGATTATTGTTCTTGTCATAGTTCGAGAAAATAGACGTTTCATAAATATACTCGAGATAATCTTTCATCATTTGTAATCTTAAAGCGATCAATATTATAGATCGTTTATCTTAGTCTCCACAATGACTTATTCACAATAGGCCCTTCTATTCTTTTTTTTTTTTATTTTATTATATTATGCTGTTAATAATAATAAATGCTTAGTGCTAGTACATGTTTCATCATCTGTTTTGTGCTTATTTATTGTATAGGCAAGAAACATTTTCAATGCTCGCTCTCACTTTTCCTCTCTTTGCCTTCTATTTAATGTTGATGGTAACGGTTGCCTTGTCTCTCTAAAGAAAAAGATAACGAAAGACTGACAATTGTGGTTATTGCAATGAGATGCTAGACAGCGAGAACTCTCTGTTTCTCTTCGGCTCTTCTTTTTTTTTTCTTTTCTTTTCTTTTCTTTTCTCGTCATTTTTCCTTAATGCATTTTTCTTTTTGGCATCAATCCACCATCGCATTTCCCTCTTGCTTCTATGTTTCTTTTTCTCTCACATCATTAATTGGCCTTGGTATGTTTGCGCATAGGCATGTACAGCAACCTATAGACTCTTCCTATGTTTTATACGTACATTCGTTCGCTCGTTCGTATTCCCTTCAGTATATTACTTCTCTTTATCTATTAAGTTTCTCTCTTTCCATGAACTTGAATGAAGAAAATAAAAGATGAATGAATAGTTCATGTATTTGTTAGATATTTATTTTTTATTTTTATTTTTTCATTTTTATAAACTTAATTATCATAAAAGAAAGAAATAGATGAAGAAAACTAATGACAAATGTGAAATAATAAGTGTTTTTTTATTTTTATTGTCTATCGTTTTTTTTTTCATATCAATTGTTTATTTGTAGGCGTGATGATGTTGAGAGATTGTGCATACAATTCGATAATAAAAGCGAGAGTGGATCACAGGAGAGAGAGAGAGAGAGAGAGAGATGAAAACAGTAATGGAACAATGGACGTTATGGGAGACAATGACGATAACGATAAGCCATTCTGATCCGTCGGTTTCATTGATTTAGTTGGTATCATTTTTGAGACGATAACGATGTGTGTGCTCACGAACAGCTCGAAGAAAAAAAAAATATGAGAATAGTACAACGAGATTTGATTCATTTTATATCTTCAATAAATAAGAAATACTTCTTTAGCAACAACGTAACCGATGAATACATGTGTAAATGCATATTATGAACGTATAACAGCAATATTTAACATTCCAATCAGACTTCTTTCTTCTTTTTTTAGATTGGTTTATTGTTGTTTTCTTTTTTTGTAATCACAATTTTGCTTTCTTTACTATTACGAGTGAATTGATTAAGTAAGTAAATTATATTTTGATTATTATAATATGCATTTGATTTATCCATTTTGTTTTGTCTATCAATTATATTTACGTATGAAAAAAAAAATATCAATACTTAGTTATTTTATTTTTTGTTGAGTGTCATGTTTTTTTTTTTATAACTTATTTAGAACAAATAATTCTTTTTTTTTTTGTTTGTACGAATGAGAATATCAATTGTTCACATGTTTGTTTCGATGACAGATTTAATGATTGATGTAAGAAGAAAAATAATTTGACTTTAAAACAATAAAATAATATATTTATATGGATTTTGATTTAATTAAATTATTAACTATTAGTATTAATTTTTATATAAAATTGGCATCTTTTAGTATGTCGTATTCTGTAAGTTATCTGATAGATCAAATGCGTAATTCAATCCTTAAACTTCAAGTCAGCTAGAACGACATATATATTCTATTCTAAATAAATAGAGAAAGAAAATAAAAGAATTTCAAACTATACTATTTTTTTTATTCTTTTTTAAATAAATAGATAATGCGAATTCGAAGTGTTTTACTTGTTACAATAGCTCTATCTTTGGGCATAGCTGCTTTAATTCTTCATTTATTAGCTATGTAAGTATGATTGTAATATTTAAAGTTGTTTTTTATTATTATTTAAAATAAAAAAAAAACTTAAGGTGTTCACCTCATTGGAAAGTAACAAAACGAGACGTTCCACCAAAAATGGCACCCGTTAGTTATGGTTTATGGCAACGATGTGAATATTCAGATATTCCACTAACGAAACAAGGAATTTCAATTGGTACTCGACCAAATGTTCAAATATGTTGGCCAAATCGTTATATGAGATATTCACCGGATAAATTTGACATATGTTATCATCAACGTCGAGACTGTCCAGTTAGTGAAACAAAAAATTTATCTGAAGGATGTTCATGCCATTATTTACCGTCAACTAAAGGTTTACAATGGTTAACAATTTTAGCAGCTATTTTTCTTATTCTTGGTTTACTTTTACTTTATTTAAAAACTATAGCATCACCACAAAATGGTTCGTATATTTTAATTTATAATTATAGTTTTCTTTTTTTCTTTATTATTTATTTTCTAGATAGTGCACTTCTTGTACTTAGTTATGGACCATTTATATGTTTTCTATTAACATTAATTTTAATGATAACTGGTTTAATTCTTGTTGGTGCATGTAAGTAATTAAGAATAATTCAATATTATTTATTCTTCTTTTTTTTTTATTTTTTGTATAATAACATAAAGATCTTCGACGAGATACATATGAAGATTATTCATTTCCATTAGAAAGTATAACAAATGATAGTCGAGCATTACAAAATTTTGATTTACATAGTCTTCGTAATTATGCTAAACATCATGGTAAAATAATTGAAAATAAAATTTTTAATATTTTAATATTTTCTCTTTCTTAGAAACAACAGTTAGTCATGATCTTTATCTTAAAGCTGAAAATGAATTAATTAATGATGCAAATACACATTTTCATACAACAATTGGATGGGCAACTGGTTATGAAATAATTGCATCGGTATTAATTTTTTTTATTACAATATTGTCATTTTGGCTTGCTATAACATCAAGATCAGAAGATATTTAAATTTGAAATTATATAGTCAAATGTCATGTCTTCATATTGAAGAATGCTAACAATCATTATACTGCTTTTCTTTTCTGCTTTTGTCCTTGTCATGTATTCTTCTTTTAGTTTGTTTGTTTTTTACTCATATATATAGTATAGCACTACCTTCTTTCCTTTTTTCATTATATATTCTTTTCTTTCTTTTGCTTTTCATGCTTATTAAATGTCATTTGAGTGTTAAAGTATGTAATAGATTTTAAAAGTTTCTTTTTTTTTTTTTTTGGCATTTTTTTTTCACTCATTTATATTATATGAGATGGAAAAAAAAGGAAGATGTTAAACAAGCTATTTCATGTATTCTGTAGAATAGTATTTATTTTGTTTATCTACTGAAAATAACTCATAATAATATGATAAATGTTTTCGGACATGAACATGGTGAGTAAATATCGGATAGGAAATTTGATATTGATTTACTTATAATTTCTTGACATATTTTACATATATGTTATTTTATTGAACTTGATTATTGTGATAGTTTTGTCATCATCTAATAATGTAGCTATGTCAAACATCGAATAGTTTATTAAATCCTCCTAATAGATGTATTTTATCGGAAGATCGCTTTTTTTTTTTATTTTAGTTAATGGAAATTACTGAGATTGTTTATGATGTCAAGTACTATTTTTATATCAAAAAATTCTATATATGTTCGAATACAAAGAAAAAAACATTTTATATTTAATCAACACATTAAAAATCATTTAGATTGATCATGTGAAAAGAATAATGAGAATTTAATTAAACTATTTTTCTTTTGTATCAAAATTCATCATATGACTTAAAATCTCATGATCAAAAACAAAAAAAAAGAGAAAAATCAATCAATCGTACGTTTTTCTTTCTATTGACAATGTAAAAATGACATGTGTCATAATTATAAATTACAATAATTTCGCAGAAGGTATAGTAAATATTTTATTATGTGCTACTTTCATAATCAAATTACGATATTTGAAGATGTCATAATCTGTTAAAAATAATAACATTTTTTTTTTATGAAAGTAGAAGACCATCATTCGATTTTCTAGTGATTGTCATATATGATTACATGTCAATTGTGTCGATCTGATTGCAGATTTAGAAAAGATTTTATTTATTAACTTATGAACAATTACAGTAGTTTTTGTTTGAAAAAACGATAACAAATACAATATTTATTTGTCTTTCAAAATAATTTTTCAAATTGATTTTATTATTATTTTATTTATTGTAATCTTGTCTAATATGTCTGATGTCATCTTTTAATGCTGTACGCTACATGTAATTATCCATTGATTAATTGAATGTTAAAATGAGTTTGACACAATATAATAGATAGAATGCCATATGTTAGTTTGAGTAAAGTATCAGTAATATTAGTTGTATCATATCGGATCATGATGTTTATTTTAAAATTAGTTTGATTCCTTGTATTTTTTTAATTCAAAATTTTCGATAGGTGGAAAATGGATGTTCTTATAAAATGTACAAGCAATTGAATTTTTTCGTTGTTGAGAAGTTTTGTTTGATGTAATATTGTTTTTTTTTTGTTTTGATCAAATATAGAAGGTCATTAATCGATCTATGAATATGCATAAGACATTCATCATTAATTCAGTTAATGTGATCCTTCTTTAATTTGAAGGCTACTCGTCTGATGTGTAAATAATTATGAATTAATTGAACACACGATCACAATTACTATAGTTTAATTATAAGAATAATATCAAAAATAACCTTGAAGTTATTCAAAAGCAAACAAAATTATAAATAATTACTTATATATATATATCCGTATAATCTATTGACACAATATTAACTATTTTCACTACTCTTAAAGATTAGTAGATGAATACTCGCTATGAACTAAACGATTTCAATAACTGCAATTGGATAACAAGTGATTCGGAATAGACAAAAATTTCTAATAGAAATTTGTGCACTTTACACCTCATAGCGATTACTACATGCTAGAACAATTATGTATCAAAAATACATCAAAAACATGTGTATGAGATAACGACGGATTACGTTCATGATCAACGATGTTCTAACAGAATCGATATGATCGAGTGCATAAAGAAAAAAGACTATAGGTCACTTAATGATAATCAAATCAAAAACAGATGCTTTAAAAAAAATAGATCAAATGTAAATTTACTAGATGTTATTTTTAGTAACAAAATTGTAATCGATATAATGTTACTTAAATTGGTAAATACATTAACTGTTGATAATACACAGCGTATGATGAAGAGTAAGTGTATCTACAATTGATATCATAATATAATCTCAGGTAAATGTATGCGAAGTAAACAGGAAGATAAAAAAAACACAATTGAATGCTGACAAGAGTAAAAAAGACATCGAGTAAAAGTAATGAGATCAGACAGGATTCTTTTTGACAGAGAGGAAATGACGCATCATAAAGCAGAGTCAATATTGACATGATTCTTTTTTTTTTTACCGATTCTTTGATATCATTCTCAATATAATCATTTTAAAAATCCATAATTGATAAATAGAAGATCGTGTGCTTATGTGAACGATCACAAAAAAAAGGTACACGAATCAACAGGTATTATACTATTTAATAATCGAAAATGCACACTATCATTCATATAATATAAATTCCATGTATGCAATCAACCAAAAACAAAAGATGTTTGAAAACAAGCAGATAAGAAAACTTTCTTTTGCTCAAGTGCTCAAGCATATATGTATACTATCATATATTGATGAGGAAAATGGTTTCAACCAACCAATTACTTTTGAAATCACACTCTGTGCATAAGGCAGACTTCAGTTTACATATGAAAAGACTTCAACAAATTAATTCCGTCAGATGTTATATTCAGAGTTATAAGTATGTTACTAGAAGTTTAGCCTTTGGGATTGTATAAATCAACAAACGGAAGGATGGTATTTTGATTGGAGATTCTTTCTCGGGATATGAAAGTCCCAAACATCACGCCAATTCTACACAGGATGCTGAAATTTTCTTGTTTTTGTTTTTAGCGACTTTCATATTTCGGTTAAGCCTCTTAGATCGAAATACTTCCATTCGATTTATTTCGGACAGAAGACTTAAGTTGATTGATCCTTTGGCGTTTTTTTTATATCTCACTGAAGTCTTTAAGAACAATATAAAGACTATCGAAAAAAACATAACTGTAAAGAAAAAGTTTACTGTTTATTTGGAAATTTCTAATGTCTTCTCCTTTTAAATTTTAATAATCAGTAGATGTAACGAATGTCATATGAATATTGTGAGATAATTTTTTGTTTCCTAGAGCGACATGTTAGATCTAACTTTCACTCTTCTTCCTTCTCTCTCTTTAAATCCAATGACAACTATATATATATATATAGGAACAACGAAGGAAAAGATCCATGAGTTGGAAAATTCCATAAAGGACGAATTACGAAAAAAGAAAATCTTATATATGTGAAAGCAACAAAAGAAAAATTCCAACAAAGAAAACGAGAGAAATAATCCTGGGGCGGAAAGAAAGAGAACAACAAAGGTAGTGGAGTGAAGATACCACTGTTTACACAAAAAAAACTCACTGAATTCGATTGACTGTTTTCGTGACAAACGAAAACTTTCTTTTCATTTTCTGTCAAATTCCTTCCTACCATAACGTTTCAATCGGTAGTGAGTCATACTCAGAAAAAAAAGCCAAGTTGGAATTTTCCAGTAATGTCGTCATAGAATTTAAAAATGATGAAGACATTATTGCTATCAGATACTATTGAAGAGGACAGGAAAACTTCGAAACAGCACATAAAAATTCGACTTTATGAAAGTAATTCAATTAAATTCACTGATACAAAAGTAAGTCAATACTAGATATTTATGATTTCAAATAATGGCAATCTACATAATTTGTAGTGACTGATAAAATGTCCATCATAGATGTTCAAAGTTTGAGTAAGTTATGAATCATATTGTGTTTATTTTTGAGATAATATGAAGAAGAATGGTTGTTTTTTGTCAATCGAATGGTTTCATTCTGTTTTATGCTATTTCATCATAGAAATATTGTGAAGGAAGATTGTTTTTAATCGATTTCGTGAAAAGTTTTTTGTTTTAAACAGCATGGAAATCTTGACGAATAAACGTCACATGTCGTTATAGCCAGAAAAAGGCAGCCATTTTATAAATAGTTTGAAAATAAAAAACAGAGTAAGAAGTCTTTTATTTTGTTCGTATCAGATAAAGAATTTAAATTTAATAGAACTTCTTTGAAATTTCTAAAGTTTATTTTATTGAAGAAAAAATTTGAATGTATGATTTAATAAGAGAAACTTGATGATACTTGAAAAGGGAAGATGGATATTTTCTGAATTTTTCGTTCAATGATTGTTCAATATTGATGTTTTATCGAATATACACAAATATTGTGATAGAAATAAACGAATTTATTTCTACAATTAGATGCAAATGAAATTCCCTTAGCTGATGAAGTGCGAACAAGGATGGAGCGCTTTTTATACACATTTAGCGAACGATATCCAGAACCAGGGCCAATACCATTCATCGGTTCACTCGACGAAGCTCTGAATCATTCTTTATTTGAACCCACAACTGTAAATTATCTTTTCTTCTTAAATACCTAAAAAAAAACAATGAATAATGCCGTTTTGCTTATAGCCTTGTCCACTCGTTCTCTACATACATCATGATCACAGTATTGCTGTGAATATTTTCTGTCGATATGTCTTATGTATTAACCTGATTACTGATTATTTAGCTGAACAATTTCTAGTTTGGATATGGGATCGAACACAAGACGCCGATTATTCTATGTGCGTAATATTTTTTAAATACAAATAGCAACATAATTTTACATGTCAATTGATATATTTTACTATCGATTTCATATCTATCTGACAAATTCTATGAAAACAAAGATAACGAAACTTTAATTTTTAGGTTATTCTCAATGTTATTTAAATATACAACTAAAGAAGTGACAATGACAATAGCTTCGTATCCAGTTGATGCATATCCATTGCTTGTCTGTCTTTCTGTTCATCAAGGTCAAATTAATGTTGTATCTGTAATCCAAGGTACTATGTCGAATGAAGAAACATATGCTGTTCTTTTAGAAACACGCAAAAAATTCGATCATCGAGCCGAACTTTCACATTCGAAAATTTGCCATACTCATATTATCTCAAATGAAAATCAGTCGATGCCAGCAGGTGTCTTGAAGCTAAATACTGAATATTCATCTATTATAGAAAGAATAACTAGAGAGTTTGAAAATTCGTTTATGCAGATCATTCGTATTGATAAAGTTGAAAATGCAACATGGCTCGTACAATATCTTGAACAGAAAAAACTTATCGATGCTCGACTTGGTCATGATCAAAGTGAACAGTATCTCTTTCATGGATGTTCATGTTCAGCTGCCGAAAAAATTATTCAACACGGTTTTGA
This sequence comes from Rotaria sp. Silwood1, assembly GCA_905250075.1. Lineage (NCBI taxonomy): Eukaryota > Metazoa > Rotifera > Eurotatoria > Philodinida > Philodinidae > Rotaria > Rotaria sp. Silwood1. The sequence goes on along the minus strand of CAJNOP010000035.1, from coordinate 1,038,833 downwards.
TCATAAACTTATCGGCATGCATGGTAATATATTTGAGTCGGAAAGAAATTACTTTTTAAACGAATTATTTTAGGCGTATCATATGGCTATGGATTCTATTTTTCTTCCGATCATCGAGTTAGTCATATTTATACAACTTTAGAGCAGTTCAATGATAATGAAAGAACTATGCTTCTATGTCGAGTACTTGTTGGTCGAACGTGTCTAGGTAATCGAACCATGAGAATATGTCCAACTGGATATGATTCAACAACAGATACATCAAATACATATGTTGTATATTCGAATCGACAAATATTGCCTGTATATGTCATCACTTATAAAGAAAAACTTGATGCTAATAGAACCTATTCCATTGCTTATAGAAACAACTCATTTAATGCAGTACAAGGACAGGCGAGTCAAGCGATTTCTCAAGACAAGTCACTTTTGCCCAGTTTTTTTCGTTCTCCTTTTTTTTATAAAGACAGTCAACCATAGGTTCTTCATTACACGATATATAGTTCCTAGTTTTTATACACGAAAACGAAACTAAGATATTATACATAAAATAAAATGCTGCAACTATTTTAGATTAATCAACAAAATAATAGAAGTAAAGCCAACTATTCTTTTTTATACAATTCCACATTATAGTGAAAAAAATTTCACTTTTTTCATTAAAAAAAAAAGGCCGAACCAAAATTCTTTTATAAGCACAATCTATTTTTTATCATTAAATTGATGTCTTAGAGCAAATAAAAATGCTAAAATACAAATATTAATCATTGCAAAACTTGCTTTGTTAAGAGATAAATAAAGTAAAATGAGTGACGAAAACATTTGATGATCAACATTATCTTTTTGTAGTGATCAATACTGTCACTTCATAACTATATCACAATATGATAAAAAATATGACGCGTCATGCTATGCAAAGCTTTAGTTTTTTTCATTACATATATGTACACATTTTTCAAAGATCAACCAAAAAAATAACACACATTTTTAGTAATACGAGGAGGTGGCTAATATTTACGACCATACCATAATACAGGTCTCGAAAAACTGCGAAAAAATAATGCGAACGCCATATATATTTAACAGGTCTAAAAGTTATGAACAAGTGACAATTTAATTTAAAAAATTGTGATTCTTTTTAATAAAAACAAATGAAAATTTTTGTAAATAAATGATTCGAATATAACTCGAATCAAACAGTCGAGTCAACGTTGCCTAATTTTCGAGTCTTAGTCATGACTTAAACTTGTCCAACCCTCCTGCCGAACTTTTTAACCTATTCTAATGCAATTAGCACACATAATCTTCAGATAGTTGATAGACCATCTCTCAGTCAAAATATAGAATATCTGAATTATATCTATTGAAATTTTTTTTGAAACTATGCATGTTACTTATTTGACAACAGTAAAGTTATAACAGATGAAATAGACAATTTGACATGCTACGCGAACTATATTGGAATTCGAAAGTATTTCAATGTAAGAAAAATTAATCGAACAGATGTTAATATGTATTTGAATAATTGAAACACTTGTATATAGAGGATGTTTCATAATAACTGATGATAAACTATTAACGACATATTTCATAATTTTTTTTTGATATAGAATGCGAATTTTTGTACTGGGTTTTGTAACTTAGTCAATCACGACATAGTAGCCAAGTTTTTTTAAATTATAAAAATATTGATTAGTATCTAGAACCTTTCAGATTTAATGAAAATTTTCTTTTAAAATGTCCATCAATTATGAATATGAAAAAGGTTTTTCATATATTGTGTTACCTCGGCAAATGATTTCTTCAGGTTCTCACTAGAAGGATGCTAGAAGCCAGTCACCCGTTTTCTCTAGTTCCAGCTGTAATCGACCGTAACCAAGCTGAGTCGGTCGCCAAATTCGATCATCGAATTCCTACTTTCAAGTTGTTATCATTTTTTGTAAATTTTGCGGACACAAACGACCCGCAATTGTTGATCTTAATGAAAGTAGAAAAATAAATTTCAAACCAATAAAGAAAACCTTCGAAAAAAATACAGCTTTACATAGAAAGCAATATAGAGTAGGCTTATAAACATTGAATTTCATTATAATTTACATTTTTGTAAAAGAATTATCTCGTAAAATTTCTTTTCATGAAATGTTTATAAATATCACTAATCATTAAATAAATATATTACTAAAATAAAATACAAAAATTCATGTATTTTAATGTTACTTATGCATCTCTGGATTATTTTAAACTAGAAAGCTGAAATTTTGAAAAATAAAAGATCTTGATTTGATATATATATAGTAAAAATCTTAGCCTTCTATGTCATGATAAAGTAAGAAAAATGTCATTGACAAATTGTCAATAATCATTATAGGACACTCTTTATATTTAAAAAATCAATAAATAGTTTGTCAAACAAAATTTTATAATTGTAATTTCTGATGGTTTTAATTTACTACAGATAGACTATTGATTGTTGAAAACTATTTGATTTGCATTTCCTTTTTACTAAAGTACTTGTTCTCAATTATTAGGTTGATTTTACATATATACATATGAATATATCTGGAATATAATATGAACAGCACGGCTATATTTTGGATGTATAATCTTTTTTAAATAGTTGTAATGAATTTATAGAAACATTTTTTACACTGTAGACATATACTCGTTAGTTATTATATGGAAATTATATCCAAACTTTTATATTTCCACTATAGTTCTGAAATTCTCTTTGAATGATAGAGATCAAAGTTAATTGATTATTCCCTTTTTCTCATCATGCAAAATAAATAATTAACAATATCAATTACTTCTTATCATGACTCGATCATTGATACATTGGCATCATTCGTAACAACTGATAATATGAAAAGAAAAATCTTAGCATTAAAACTTTTTACAAATTTCAAATTTAATCCAAACTTCGCTAAAATTTGCTAGAAGATTAAAAGATTAGTCAATATCAAATGTCAACTATCAGATAAAACTTCCATTCAGTGTACACTTGGTTTGCTAATGGTCGATAATGAATGCTACAATTGATTTAAACAAGTATTGTACGTATAAAAAGAATGAGTGAAGAAAAATACTGAACTAATGTCACTAATTTTGATAACCTATAAGCAATAGATATCAAAGAGAGTCAGTCAACAAAGTGACATGTCTGAAATCAGTATTATTCAATGGTTAATAGGTTTCGCAAAATCGCGGATAGTGTTTTTCTCAAATAATGTCAAATGTAAGCTAAGAGTGTAATCTTTAACTGGATAATCAGTTTCTGTATCGATTTTGAGACACGAAAATTTACAAGCATACACAGTATTTAATTTAACTGATTCTTTACATAGATAATGTCTAAGGGTTATGAGTATTCTCAAAATTGTCATTCAAACATTCTTAACATTAAATCAATGATAAAGCATGGAAACTTTGTTTTTATCCTGCTTATTGATAATATATTGTAGAGAGAAAATAATGAAAGTATTATATCTAACATATTCAAAAATACTGCGTAGAATAGTAAATGACATTTAGACATTTGTCGATATACGAGAATACACTGATTTCGTAAAAAATGCCAAAACAAATGCAATTTTTCTTATTGTTTAGTAAAAATCATTGATCATTATTCGTTTCTAATAAATCCATTGTTACTTACTTAGTTAATTAATGGAAATAATCGTTTAAAAATCTATTGTGATAAGTGACTAGTGATAAAAAAAAAGCTGTTTTTTAATGCTTTTCTTTTTATTAAGTAAAGCTGTAGAATGAAGCTATGATTTACGAACGAATGGAGACAGTTATAGACCATCCATATCAATGCATTTTTTCTCAATAGAAAATTTTTTCATTGTCTCGCTATTTGACTTCTTTCATACGTCTGTAGCTATGCATTTAATCAAATGTTTAATTGAAGTTAGAATGAGAGAAAGTAAGCGTAGATGTCTGGTATTCTATTAGTGTTGATAGTTTAATTTATAAAGACTGTATGCTTATATAAAAATGTCATATCTATGTGCTAAGTACCCGAGATAATTCAATTCATCAGCTGATGAAATTTTTATTTTGCTTCGGAAACAATATCCTCAGTAATTTTTTTCTATTAATACTGATTAAATATTCGAAATTCTAAATCATAGTTCGCTTCGACCGGAAACTTTCTTTTGAACTAATTTTTTATTATTTCGTAGAAAAGAAAAAGTAATAGAATATATGTCAAAATCAAGGTTGGATTCTTTGTAATGGGTAAATAGCAAGTGATATGCAAGAACACTTTGACATATTCTTAATTGTGAAAATAATCCTGTAACGATCTTATTTAATAAATAACTCTTGATCAGTTTATTGAAATATAACATGTAAATAGCTAGTCTGTTTTCAGTTTTTAAATATCTATCTGCTAGTTTATTAGAAGAGAACTTTAACTATTTTTCTGTCACCTTACGCAACTCAAATGTAACAATGCTAGTATTTTACCAGTTCATAAATGATAAAAACTATGAAAATGGCGTTTACAGTCTTAGTTTTTCTTCAAAACAAAATAATTAGTAAAGCGTAATACTTATTCATGATAAACAACGTATATATGAAATTATCAAATTTTTATTGTATAAGCCTATATGAAGAGCAAAAGTAGAATTTCATCGAAGAATATAGGATTAGCTAGATGAGAAAGCTGTACATTAAACTATTTCAAATAAAGTGACATTTTTAGTAAAGAAAAAGAAAATAAAGAATATATGTGATGTATTAATTTCTTGGTATTCCACGTACAAGTAAATGAGGAAAGAGACGTTGAAAATAGGCCACAGCTGATGGAACCATTTTATCATCAGGTCTATAAGTACCTGAATTATTATTAATAAGCAATGTTTCACCATTATCAGCTTTTCTCATTTCACCAGCAAATCGTACATTGGAAGAGTGTTTAGCAAGAGCAATATGTTTACTCAATAATCGATAAGGATACTTGAATTTCGTATGTGGAATTCGAGCAAATGCAAGACGACCGTCTCCAATTAAAGTAAAATTGTATTTTTGATCTGTTGGAAGTTCATCAATTAATCGTTTTTTATCAGCTGATCGATAGATAGGATGAGATTGTACTTGAGATCTTCGTACAATCCAAATTATTGGTCTAGCACAAAGAGTTTGATGTTTTATATGATCAGTTAAGGTTGGAAGTGGAGAAGGATATAAACAAATGGGCAAATAATCATTTACATCAATAGATGATTGAGAAATTTCCCAAATAGGATTTGCACCCCATATTTTTTTTAATAAACGACCGAAACAAATTGTCGGTGGATAAACAGATGCTGTTATAGGAGGTCCAACTAGATAAAATTCAATTATATATTTTTCTCGATTATTCAATTATTCAAACCTTTTACATTGTTGTAATGTTTTCCTCGACGAGGTGGAATTGACGGCATTTGACGCCAATCTGTATTATAAACGGGTTTAGGCTTAATACAGTAGAAAAAGAACTATGTTCATGTATAGAAATAAACGATGAGATTATCTTACTCGATCTGGACCAGGTACAGCAAAATCATCTTCTCTGGTCAAGTGATCTCGTATGCTCGGTGTCGAGTTAGAGAGATCACAAAAACAATACTTTGACAGCAATGATACTAGTAGGATCAAGATAAATATCAAAAAATATATACAGAATTTTTACTAACTAATTCGTTAATATTATTCGATAAAGAAGTGATACAATATCCAGTTAAAACCAATATTTATTGCATTTAATGGCAACAAAACCGAAAAACAATATCAGAAGAAATGTATTAAGTTTACAGGTTTTGTGTATTCTATAATTTCATCTCACCATTCGTTATTATAAATACGCGTCTTTCTCTCTCACATCGACGTACGATAACATGTGCGTTTGATCACTATGCAATGTATGACAAATGAAGCCTGACACGCTAAAGGCAAAGAGAAGAAAAAAAAATTGAAATAGAAAAGAAAAGAAAACGTTCGCAAGTTTCATATATAAAGATTTTTCTTATGGGCTTTCAGTTGTTAGGGGAAACACACTCAATACATGTTTGTTCGAATAAAAAATATGATGTAATAATGATGCTATATATAAATACTAAATATAGTTATATTTTAAAAGAAAATTTCAAGGTTATCTATTTTATGGTAATATGTTTCTTTATGGAAGAAATCTATATAAATATATGTTTGTTTGATTGCTTACACAGTGGTGAATGTAAATATTTGGTAAACCGAGCCACTTCACCGACAAATGGAGACGATCATGATGAAATAATTTATTTTGAAGGCCACTAGAGGTAGTATTGACTTGTTGTTAGATTTTTTCTACTAAGAAAATTGTTGGAAAATAGAGGTGATCGCACTCAGTACTCTACCCTAATTACGTCACTGTCCTTCAACTAACATATATAGATATATCTATATTTATATTTATATATATAATATCAGTTGAGTAAAAATCCTTTGCTAGTCAATGGTTCTATATCAACCATTGATAACATTTTAGTAAGAATAATGTATATAGATGTCTACTTCGAACAATAATATATTACATAAGATTTCTTTTATAATACTCGAATGTTACTGCATCATGAGAACTAAATCTTCACTTGTTTTGTAATATGAAATATAAAGGAGAAAATTCAAAAAAAAATTTCAATAATAATTCGATAAAAAAAAAGAACTCCTAATGAGTACTATATTACTTTTGAATAAATTTAATTGAAGTCTTTTTTCTAAATCAACTATTTAACATATCTTTGTCTGTATATGATTATTTGTTTTGCTTGATTTCAATCATCTTATTTCATTTCATTCTTTATACACTCGTTCATCGAACAACAATACAATAGCACTGAATTACTTGATTTTAATTGACATCCATTAGTGCTACCATTAGTAATAGAAACTTTAATTCGGTTTCATTAGCATTATTAAACTTCGATGAAATGAGATACGTTACATGAATGTTGTGTTCCGTCTAAACTGAATGTAGTTGCTAAAAACGTTAGTAATAGTAGAGCTTTCTGTAGTCAGTTGTTAACTGATCTTGCTTCATATAAAAAAAAATTTAATCTTATTGATCTTTTTATTCTACAAGCATTATTTGATAATTAATCAGGAGCATTTATTAATAGTATATGCAGAAAAATAAAATAAAATATACTATTAAATTAGTCTTTTCAGATATTTTTGATTTCAAACTTCTTAAACATACGAACTACTCGGATATTCTTGAATTAGCGAAAAATTCTCATAAAAAGTTAAATATGTTTATCAATATTCGAGATGATAAAAGTTCACATTATTATAAATAATGAAAGTCAAAACAGAATCGAACACCAGATTATCTGACTTATGGAATGAAGATTCCTGAAGTTTTTATCCATTTTATTTCCATACGAAAAATAATGTATTTTCGACATTTCTTTTCAGGTATACCCAGTGGTTTTGCTTATAGTCTTTTTTTCTTTAACTTTCACCTTTTCTTGATGATTATAAATATAATAATAAACATATGCTCATAAAACTAAATCGTTTTGGTTTTGAAAGAATAAACAAATCTTCAGCAATAAATAATACAAATATCGACCCTTCGACCGACATGAGTTTTTTTTTTCGCTATTCTCATCCCAAAAGAGCCAAATCAATCACTCGATTAATCATATCTATCTCTAAATCACTGCAGAAAATACACAAAACTCCTATTTCATGTTAATCATACTGACAGATTGTGATAGAGATGGCCATAAGTCTGCCACGATCTGTAACGATGCAGTGGACGTTCTGACATGCTAGTTTTTGGTCGTATCATGGTCTGTTATGTAGATGATCATGTTTTCCTAAATGGTTAAAGTAGATTCATCATGTTTTATATTTTAATTCCGTAAGGATTGCGTTGCAAACTTCTTTTTCACTATTTGTTTTCATACGGTTCTTCTTTCTCGATATCTGTCGATGGACAGAGAATGTTATAAGAGCACAAATTTTATATTAGCTTTGTAAACTAGTTAAATATTCATCAGACGTACAAATTATGAGCCACTTGCATATATGTACTGTGCTTCTCACAATAGATATATTTTGTTATCTCTTATGTTTCTTCAAAAAATATGTTATAAATAATACGAAATGAAAATAAATAAATGATAAATTACAACGATGATCAATGATTTTATATTGTGTTGATAATACAACTGGACATAGAAATGAGTTAATAAAATATAATAAGCGTACTTTGATGAATATTCACTCACTAGAAATCTTCTAAAATGTGCTCCTTCATAAAAATCGTCCTTGAGATTATGAAAAATGGTTTAATCGAGGGAAAAAACACCTCTATGACTGATTTATAAAAACAAGCATACAAAAACTAGAACACAAAATATATCGTCTGTTAAAGTTTTCTGCCGCATCGGATCGGTCATTTACTGTTACTGGTTATTATTCTGACATAAGTTCTTTTATAAGAGAGATAACTAAATAAGAATCATGCCGATTACTAAAAGAAAGAACGAAATTAGAATATAGAAAAATTAGAAACATTTAAGAAAAATGATGATGAAATGTATTGATATATGGTAAAAAGAGCGAGTTGTTAGGTATATTATTTATGACGTTGATGAACAATCAAAGATTTAGAAGCAACATAATATAAATAATGATGTAAGAGAATATTTGAAAATCATTAGATCAACAATAAGAATAAGATAATATTAAAATACAGCAGAGTGAAGATAATTCATTTAACATGTAAACTATAGAACAATGTAAAACGTATGTTCTAGATACAATTTGTAACCATAAAGAACTTTTCTTTACATATCTAAAAGAATTAATGATAATGTATCTATAGAAATTCTTCGTTATGTTCAACAGTAATTGAATAAGTGCTTCTATCAATTGAATTTCGTTCACAATATAATGAATTAGGTGTTATAATACAATCTTTGCATGAAGAAGATTTATTTGAATACATCCAATACCATCGTTGTAGAGGACAAGTCGATTCTAATGATGGGAATGATTGTTGATTATTAGATTCAGTCGAAGATAATATTGTATTTTTTGATTTAGGTTTCATTGATTCGGGTGAACCTAATTTAAAAGTATACAATCTTATTTAGATATCATTTTTAATCACCAAATTTACTATAATCATTGCATCGTTGATGTTGTTGTGATAGTTGTGAACATGAATAATATTGATAATCAGAAAATTCAGTATTTGTTGTACATTTTGATGGATCATGTGTAACTTCAATAAAAACACGACTTTGATCAATATTATCTCCAGCAGGAGTATTTTTATTTTTTAGAAATACATCAATATTTGGTAATTTAAGTATATTGCTTGTTTCAAATGATAAATGATCAATGTTTTGTGAATCTTCATTTAATTGTTTATAATCTATTTTTCTTAGAATTTCTGCATCTCGAAGTTCTTTACGTAAAACACGTGTAAATGCAGCAAGAAATAATGGATCTTTTACACTAAGAGATAATTGAGGATGAATATTTTGTACTTGTTCAATGATTGACTTCGGATCAGTAGTACTTTGTTTTAAACAAGATTCGAGCTGAACCAAAAAAGAGTAAAAAATTTTCAATGAATATTATATTCTTCTTTTTTAAATTTACTAGTTTTAATAATGGTGATGTTTTGTTTTCTTGTTGAGTTGATAATGAAGAACAAGCGAATTCTTGCAAGAAGTTAATTAGTTCATTCTATAAAGAATTTTTAGAAAAAAAATAGACATGAATATTTTTTTATGTTATTTGATTCTTACAACTTCTGTATCTAATATCGCTTTCGAATTCATTGTTATACTTTTATTAGAAAAAGATTGATGTACTGAAGATGAGATATGATCATTTTTAAATGGTTTATTAGGAGATGAAAAAGTTAAAGATGTATCATTTACATCTCGAATTTTTTCTGCATTATTTTGATGTTCCGATTTGATGAGCATTAGTGAAGTTGATCCATTCGATAATGATTCAGAGATTTGATTGATTAGTTTAGATGTAAGTATTGATTCATTCGAACTGTTTATCTGTTCAGTAGGTTTGACTGGAGTAGATGCATTACTTATCGTATTTGTGTAAGGTTGTGAATGAGACAATGAACTATTACTTGGAGAAAAAGATTGATCAGCATGAATAGAAATGGATGTAGGTGATGGATCTATTCAAAAACGAAGATTTATTCTTTATTAGATTAACAAAAAAATAATAATTCAATGAGATACTTTGCTTGGGTGTCGATTCGATTGATGTTAATAGTTGTTGCTGTGCTAAAGAAACTAATTTTGATTCAGAGGACAAAAATCTTTGTCGTTGTTCAAATTTATCGGATAATGAAGATAATAGAAATGGTTTTGTCGATGAAGATGTTGATGATGGATGACGCGGTAATAATATAGGTTCAACAAATTGTGTGTAGGTGTCAGGAATACTATTCAATTTAGGATTTTCTTGTTGATCAAGCATAGATAATGCAGGTTTCACTTGATCTTGTTCATATTTTTCGATCATTGATCGATTTTCATTAAGTATAGATGATGACTGAGATAATTCTTTATTCTTTGAATTAAGATCTACATTGATTAATTTTGTTGATGTCGATGATGTTATTCCAATAGTCTATTTATAACAAAAAAAAAAGATTTGTTCACTAAACTTAGCGTAAATATTCACTGGTGTTATTATTTGTTGTGAATGTGATTGATATGATGGTAATTTATCATCTTCGATAATGGAATTAGTTTTTGAGATATAAGATTGTTCAAGAAGAATTTTTGCAATAGAAGTTTTAAATATTTGTTGTATTTCATTGATATTATTTATTTCATTATCTGTTCGATTAGAATATAATGATGTTATAGGTAATTGAGATTTTTTCATTGTTGATATTAAAGGTTTACCAAAGAGTAAAAGAAAATGTTTATTTATTTCTAAATTAATACTTATTGGTTTCATTAATTGATTGAAATGTGTTAAACGATAATTTTGTAACATTTGTAAACGTTCCTAAAATATATTTATTTAAGTTGATTATAAAATATTGAATATAATTTACCCAATTAATTGCACATATTGACTCTAGTTTATGAAAAAGACAAATACAAAGTAAAAAAAAATTATTTTTAGTTCCATTTTCTACAATAATACTAAAATCTTCTTGAATGATTCGAAGACTTTCATGTAACCACATGGATATGTATTCATTAAGAATATAATTAAACAATGGTTTTTCTATTAATTCGGTGACGATTAGTTCTTATTTTTATATTATTAATGAAGAAAAAAAAACTTTTCTACTTTGTGGAAAATTGCCTTGAAGAATATAATCAATAGCTGCCATTGTATAAACTATCGCACGTTTTGATGTCATTGAATCATTTGTAATTTCAAGTGCTTGTTCATAAGATATTTTACATATACAACGAATAAGTGAAATTAAATTTTTTGTATGATTTTTTCCATTACGTAATAATGTCTCACGTCGAATAAGATCTTTATATATATTTGATTTTAATCGATCTAAATAATTATTTACTGATAAAATAAAATCTGTATCTAATTTTGTTTGTTTTATTGAATTGTATATAACTAAATAGAATTTAAAGTTTGAAAAATAGTTATTCTGATGATATACTTGGTATTTTTGTGTATGATTGATCAATCAAATTGTACATAAATTCAAAATCTATTTCCGAGAATTTTTGTTTATCTGTTTCAAGATTTCCAATCGATGGAAAATGTTCTAATTTTTGTTGAGCTAATGAAGGTAGTTGTTCAACGATCTGCTCATTTATTTGTTTCGTTGATATGGATTCAACTGGAGTATTAATAATATCTTTTGTTTCCGATGATATGCTTTTCATATTTGATTCTTTCATCGAACTGATCGATGGGCGATTAGAATTAATTGATAAACGACTATATTCGTTTAAATAATTATGTGAATCATTTATAGGTAAGATTTTTGATGTCTTAAAAAAATTGAATTTGTTTTAAAATAAGTTTCTCACGACTAAAGCCCTTCAATTGATTAATTGCTTTCGAATCAAAATGATGTGCATTATGTAAACTTAAATGAGCTGTAAATACTCTGAAAAGAGTTCATAGTCTTTTGCTTATTATTGCAGAAATACTGCACTTTTATGATTTTTCAGACATTGATAACAATAGATTTCTCGTGAATGATAGTTAAGATACAACTATAACAGTAGTCATATCTTAGGATAGCAAAAACTGCAAGGTTTGAAACCCTCACAAAAAGTTATTTTCGTTAAGACTTTGCTCTATGCAAAATTTCAAGTGGAAATTAGAAAATCAATTTTCTTGTATATTCTGCGAAAACCGTGACATTCTCAAGTAAAAACCATCTTAAAAGAGCTGTCTATTGATAACAATAAGTTACAGACATGAAGTGTTTTCAGAATAGTCATAACTCATATAGGTCTACATATTGCGCTAAGCCACATCGTAAAAGTGATTTATCAGTTGAAGAACTTTACTCGTCAATGCTAGTTTTACTGGATAAATTTTCTTAATTAATCCATTTGTGGATCTGTCTATTGATTGAGATGGATTAATGGACCTAATATTGTTGTCTACTAGGATATTTTCATCATAATTATCTTCATCAGTACAACTTGAACATTCACAAGTATTACATGAACAATCTTCATCATTATCTGAATTTAATTGTTGATGATAGTTGAATTCTACATGAAATGTATTTTTATTTAAATTTGTTTTTATATCATTATTAAATGTATGTTCACTAGTCAACATATTCTAAGAAAAATGACATAGTATGTTATACAGATATTGAAATAGAAGTAAATTTTATTTATGTAATAAAAATGAAAAAAAAAATTATATCTTATTTGATAGAAAAATCCATAGAAACATTGTTTGCTTTTAAAAATCTCTTTAATATTAATTTTGATAAATCTCTTTCGAAATGCCTTATTGTTGTGAAAGCATTCTTAAAGCACACTTATTTAATTCTACGAATAAACAATATTGTCAATGTCCATTGGAAGAATATCGTTCTCAATATTGTGTACCAGCATTTTCTATTCAATCACGTCAACGATGTTCAATTGTTTGTCCTTCAATACGTCTTAATACTTTTAATAAACGATCATTACGTTCAGAAAAATTTCGACTATTCTATGAACGTGGTGACCTTCCTTGTACGATTCATCATACAACAAAAGGACAATCTTTAAAATGGTTTATTGATAATATAGAAACATTAAATATTGATTATTATTTACCAATTTTTACTGATGGATTGTGTGAAACAAAATATCCATATAGTTTTATTGCTTTACAAGGTATGTAAAATATTTATTCATAAAAAAAAATGAAATACTTGTGATTTTCTTTTGTAAATTAGGTGTTTTAGATTTGCTTGAACATGCTTCACATAAGATTGATATTGAAACACTTTCAAAAATGATTGTACCACTTAAACGTGCTCTATACACGTATGATCCAATTGTTATTAGTCGTGTTTTACTTGTCCTTCAAAAATTAGCTCGTGGTAATGATGGTGCTATTGGTATCGCTTTAGTACCTTATTTTAATCAACTTTTACCTATTATAAATATTATGAAAGAACGTAATGAAGAAAAATTTTATCAAAATCAAAGACAATGTTATATGATTGATGATTATGAAAGAAATATTTCAAATGAAATTGTTCGTCTCATTGATAAAACATTAATGGTCCTCGAACAATTTGGTGGACAAGATGCTTTTATTAATATTAAATTTTCAGTACCTACTTATGAACAACAAGCTGATGTAAAACAATTATCTACTGCTCAAATCGATAGAATGTTACAACCACTTATGGAAAATTAATGAACAATTTTCATTCTACGATATTTTTCTATCTAATAGATTGCTTAAGAATAAAATAAAAGGCATTATATCAATATATAAATATAATTCGATAGACGATTCTCTGTACTATGTGCATAAGATTGATCTCAATGAGTATCATAAGATATGTACGAAAATCATTCGGGTTTGAAGAATTTAGGTCTAAAAAAAGGTTTCAATATCAGATGTATCGTTTATCAAAATGAATATGATCATTTATATGAACATCATAATGTGAAAATAAACATACTACTTTTTGATAGTCAGTTTTCTTTTTACTAATTGTTTACAATTTATCCTAACTTCTTTTCAAATAACGAGGGAGCATATTTAGGTGTTCAAGCCATGTAGGCTTCATCTTTCGACCATAACCTCAATTCGATGAGGTATGAAGAACCTGGAGAAGATTCATTTTCTCGTGTCTTTGTTTCTGATATATGACTATTCTACTGAGTGTTCGGTCAAAGACATAGCATATCGAGAACATTATCAAATGAATGAATTTTGATCTGAAATATCGTCTATAAATAGATCTAATGATTCATAGAATATCTTCAACGTTTCAGTAAAAATGGATGTTCTTTTAGCAAGATATAATATTGATAGAAAATCTTGATTTTATAACATTCTGTTAAAATATGGACATTCATTGGAATTCTAATAACATACTATGGGAGCATCCATTTTGACTGATATGTTGAAGATATTCGATGAATCATTAGGTCTGTTAATAGACGATATTTCAGATCAAAATTCATTCATTTGATAAAGTTCTCGATATGCTATATCTTTGATCGAACATTCAATAGAACAGCCGTATATTGGGAAAAAAGACGCGAGAGAATGAATCTTCTCCAGGCTTTTCATACGTCATAGAGGTTAGCTTATAGTCGAAAGATGAAGTCTACATGGCTTGAATACTAAATATGTTTCCTCGTGAGTTGTTTATAATAGATTTTCTTCATTGATTGATTCAATGTGATGACTGTGAATTAGTTGCTCTATAAACACTACGTAACGCGTCTGCTTTTGACTATGTCTATTGAGATGAGAATCACCGTCAGTAAACTATTTAGTATAATGTATGCTATACTTTCAGTAGTGTGAAATATGAGAATGAATTAAACATGGTATTAGTTAAATCATTTTCTTCATATGAATTAGATTCTGATGAACATTGAACGTTAATTATTTTAGGTCATTCAGGATTTCATCTTATTAATAACTTATTTTGAGCAATTAAGCAGATATTTGCTAAATTCATCTTAACCGCTGTTGAAATATCTTTACATCGATTTAATCAAAATGAGCTGATCTTTTTTCTATTGGTAATTGAAGCTTTTCTTTTATTCGACTAGTATAAACAAATACTACTATGGTTGATCTCACTAAAGAAATTTTACTTTTTCTCAAATAAGAGAAATGTACCTGTGCCACTTCAACATAATTTTGGCTTGTTTTATAAGGCAATACGATGAAGAAAATTAAATCAAAAGTTATCAATAACATTATTTTGATGCAAGTAGAACAAATTTTCAGAACTAACTATTTTCAATGTTGACATTCGTATTCCAATAGCTAAAACGTATAATTGAAATTCTTCAGACTAGAATTAGTCGAGTTGGTTTCAGACCTAGCCGGATCCGAAAATTTTGAATTCGCTGGACTCTAGTGAAGGATGTGCTAGTCATTAGATACAATGTATCACAAAACAAAGTATCTTGAATCTTCGGCAAATATAATCCTGATGAAAACTGAAGAAAAACCTGTATCTATATGTATAAGGGCGAATGGTGATCATAGACTGCATGACAATTTAGGATGTGGCTGTGAGTGTGTAGGTCTGGTGTAGATGTGGATGATTGAAAAAGATCAAATCAACATAAAGACGAACACCCACATTCTAGGCCTAATCTTCTCCTTAGTATAACACGTAGCAAAGTTGAATCATATCTCATGTTATAGAGCATTCAGCGCAGTAAAAACGAATGGTTACACTCGGTTGAGAAAACTGTGCTAAAAAATTTGATTGAAAACAATTAATACTTTTTGTCGTTTCGCTTCTCCTATCTCGACATCGAATAGAAGTCATCAAAATTTTACTCCTATACTTCTATACTTCATTCAAATTGTATTTTACAAAAGAAAGATCGCTCATTTTCTGTGAAAACTTTTGGAAAATAAAAAAAAAAACCAATTACATCATCACTTATAATCTTGAGAAAAAATTAAAAAAAGATTAATACACATATGAACAGTCATTGCTATCTACACATTATGTTACACATCTTAGTCATGATATTGCCATCAACACGTGAAATAGTTCTTTTTCTAAAATATGAGTCAATATGCAGAATTTTCATTTTTTCGAAAAATATTGAAATATGGGGAAAACTCTTGAAAAAAAAAAGATCTTATAGGATTGATTTTGAAAATATAAGAATTATAGGACATATAGGAGCACTATGAAGCAATATCAAAGTGTTTCTGCTTCATAATTGTTCCGTAATGTATCTAAAGAAATGTTGACGATACTAACGCCATTAGAATTCTAAAACGATACAAAATAATTACAGATCTTTGATGAAGATAAATGAATCCATATATGAATCAGCAATATGCACAATGAATGATAGGATTCTGAAAATTTGATGAGAATACTTGAACTTATGATTAGGACTTTACCAATAGGAAAAGCTAATTGATGCAACCCTGTTTTTCAATACTCAACTATTCTTTTGAAGTCAAGTGGATGAATGTCTATATCTCAAAGATGTAACGCTGGATGAATTGTGGAGGGATACGTACCTCTACTTTAGGAGAATTTTTATTTTTTCATCAAAAGCACAAACATAGAAGAGAAAAAGCTTTCTGTTATCCGACTCATTTTAAAAAGTTTTCTATGTTCACTATATAAATCAACATTATATTTTCATTGTTGTTTATTAAAATTATTGTAGTAGTGCTAGCATCTTATCGGAAGTATAAAAATCAAGATGAATGTATTAAGCAGTTCAATTATTACTAATTCTTGTATAGATAGACGACACACTTTATATTAATTAGTTTGTTTGACGTGAAACATCAAAGAGTGTAGAAGTCGCTGATCTGGAATAGTGTCTGAATTGTAATATCAAATCTTTTGTTTCGAATAACATTCTTTTAATTAAATTATTATCAGAATGTTACAGGATAAAGCCATAAACACTGATGCCATATTCTCTGTTTCTATTAGAATAGTGAAGATGATGTTATTCACAAATATTTTTCATATCATTTTAACTAATTCTCAGCCTACACATATCTTAAATAGATGCCAGGTGCGAAGATATTTTCATAAGAAAGCTGAGAAAGAAAAATCTTAGAAATTGAACCGGTCAGATATGTAATTACGAGTGTACTATATCTCTCATGAATAAGAGGTTGTTATTAGCTTTGATTATTTGCTGATGAAATTCAAACTGTTTGATTGACATACAACTAGCAACAGACAATTTCTTCCTGGACACTATTTTTTTTTGACACAGTGTCGTTTTACTACAGATAGTTTTGCGACACAAAATTCCATTATTGAACTTATAGTTGTTGGACGTGAGTAAAGAGATTTTACTTTTATTTGTGCTCAAATAATCCCAGTTCTTGTAAACTTACTACCTGAGAGACGTGTTCATGTTCACAATATATATTCATTGAAATAAAAAAAAAAGTTAATGATTTGACAATCTTTTATGAAATTTAATTTCAAATTATGGGTTTTGTTCCATTATTCAATAACTCATCAAAAATATTGATGATCTTCTTGAGTAAATTCATTTAACCCTAAGAAAACTTCTGTCATGAATCATCAATCAAATGTCATGATAAGTTGAGCATGAAAATAACACCAGTTATTGCCATAGTCAAATTTGAACACGGTCTAACTACCGCTTGCACTTGTAGATAATTCAAATGCATATAATTAAAATTATCGCTGATGAATTCATATAACTTTGGTAAAGCTCTTTCATATAGGCCGATGCCGTTGAATAAAACATGCTCGCGTAAGTGAGAAACTTTTTTCCTAAGTCACCAGCTATTATTTCTTCCAACCTTTTTTCTTGCAGAGTTTTCATGTAATGAAAACTGAGAAAAAAACCAGAGGTTTACTGCGGTTGCACCGGTTCGGTTATCGGCTACATTACAGCGGAAGACCGGTGGTTTTTCGGTTAACCTCGATTAAATGATACTTTTTTGGAGTAAACTGCCGGTTTTCTTCGATTTACTGGTTCCTTGCTTGTAAACCGGGGTTTATGCCTAAAAATAATCCGACTTTCGTGACATGGATTCTAACCTTTTCAATTCAGATACTGAACCATAACATTTAAATATATTAATATTTGAAATTACCCACACCTACAAAATTCGCTGTACAAAATATAATCTGACATGACGTCATCTTCGACTATTCTATAATCCAATTGTTACAGTGCGTTCTTGTAACATACATCCCGAACCTATTCATTTTCTTTTCTTTGATATTTTCGTTTTTATCATTTCGTTTTAATCGTTTTTCTCTGACCTTGATTAACCTTCGTATTCTTTTCTATTCTATCTTTGTTTTCATGTGCGTATATAAACACTTATTTTTTCAAAGAATAAGTAAAGAGAAGAAAAAATGTAAATCTTTAATCGTGTTCGCCATTCTTCGTGAGCGTAAATCCTAACACCAATCTTTAACAACCAATCACCATGAACGTATTTTCTATCCTATCATCAGTAACTTATCATTAGATGACATCTTCACATGGACACTAGATGATTTTTCTTCCATCGTAATCGTCGTACACTTATCTTAGATCTATATAAAAACAAACGAATTCAACGCTGACATATTTATTTCAAGAGTACTATGTGCATCATTTGAGAATGTTTCTATTCAACAATTTTCTAACACGACTTTAACCGCGAACACTATCACAAAATCACAGAGCAATGTTGTAAAATTTCATATCAAATAGATCAATTACCTGTTCTTTGGTCAAACATGAAACAGAAATCTAGTTTTCTTGAAAAACTTTTTCAATAACAAACAGACTAGGTAAAACCTGGATGTAGATGTGGGGTGTTCGTCTTCGTGTTGGTTTGATCTTTTTCGATCATCCATACCCTTTTCGATGATTTGTGTGTGTCAACCGAGCTACTTTGATTAAATCACAGTATTCAATGATGGACTGTAGCATGATGCACTTTATTAGTAAACATACTCGAAATTTTTGAAGCTTTAGTTCCATATTTGTAATGGGTAATAACGATATCACGAAGATCTGTACTTGTTCCATCTAAAAATCTTCTCAATATAATTCAAAGAATCTTTTACTATAAAATCAGTAAGGATTCCATGATATATGTAAAACGAAGCAGCTTAAGGTTTTAGGATTTATTAGTGTTCATATCTATGCTAAACATTTAATTTAATTTTTCTTTATATCAGAATAAAGAGACATTTCATCATCATACAGTGCTTCACTTTTAGCCTTATACAAAAAGTCATTAAAGTGATTTCATAGGATTTTTCATTGTCATTCTTGTACAGACTTTCTCGGCGCATCTCTAAAAAAAAAGATCAAGATCATACGATTCATCTGTGCTGAAATATTTGCAAAATACGAACTGTTGCAATCATTATGATATATCCGCTATATGAAAGAAAAGAAGTAATTTATTAATTGAACTCAAACTACTTTGAAGTTGACATTGTTACAGTAAGATTTGTATAGAAATAGATTTATTAAAGACAAGAAAAATTCTATTTATTTTAGAAGCTCTAATGTAACAACGCGTATTGAAAAAAATTTTTTAATAATTATTAAAATTTATAGTCAATCTTTTCTTGTCTGAATATGAAAACGGCAAACATGAGCACCATAATAAACTCATAAGAAAAGTAGTGAGAAAATCTGTCAGGAAATTTATTTGTGCACGTGGAAATTTATGTAATACTCTCTGATAGTGAGATATCATTGATCTGTCAACACTCAATGAATAATGAAAAAGTTTTGCTTTAATGAAATCAAAGTAAAATGTGATGAATGGAAGAATTTTGACTAAAAATTAGTTTTACGATATTATCAGAGAAAAGCTTAAGTATCAAAAGATATATTACTTAAATATATTTAATTAAATTATTGAGAATCTTAGATGGTATTTTTATATTTTAAGTTCTTCTTTATTATAAATTTTATTTTGATAATTATTTATGTTTAGACATAAATTAACATTCTTCTAGAAAAAATGTATTTAAATCTTGATAATAAATTCTATTCTGATTTGTATTTAATCGATAGCAAAGTTCACAAAAACGATAATGTTCAATATCTTCTGGTCGATAAAGAACTTGATAAAAACGACGCCATTGATGATATTCTCTAAATAATGTTCGATTTCGACCAATTTCATTTAAATGTTCTGCAAGTTTTGATGCCGATATAAAATCCCCAGTATAAATAAATGAATTAGGTGGGGCTATTTTTTCTAAGGATTTTTTATCATGTGGCCCAAATACAATCGGAATCGTACCATAAGCCAGTGAACGCCAAAATTTTTCTGTTATATAATCTCGACATGATTGTGATTCAAATGCTAAATAAAATTTATGTTTTGAAAGTTCAGAAGATTCACAATGCGAATGACGATGACAATGGTTTGTTTTATTTCGTAAAACACAGTGTCCATAAACTTTTATTGATGGATAATATAAATGAAGTTCGTCATAATAATTCAGACGAGCTTTTGGTTTACAATTACTAACAAACCATAAGGCATTTGATTTTCGATTATTGAATTGTTGATTTATATAAGCATTAAAGTCTTTAAAAGATAATGGTTTATGACGAAGAATAGTTAAACCATAAGCACCTATATTAACTTCAGCATTAAAACGATATGATATAGTCCAATTGAAATGATAAGAATTAGTTTGATTTTGAACACCACCGGGTTCATCTTGCCAATATAACCAAATTTGCTCCGGATTACGTTCAATTGGTAATTGATCAAAATGAATATCATATCGATGCATTAATAAAACATCGGCAAATGTTGAAAAATTTCGATCACATGTATATCTAAATATAAATAAGTTAAATGAGTAAAATTTCAAGCAGACAATCAATTGATTCAAATCAAAATTTAATTGATAAAAATCAAATCGACTTGAAATATTTTGCTTTGACTTAATGGTTTGTTTAAGAATTTTATATGATGTTTATAAAGTTTAATGATGGCTATAGATAATCACGTGCAATTATAATATGCAAAATGTATACTCTTTCAAACATAGATCTGCTTTTGCCATCATTATCATTTTAACTAGTTCTTCAAGCAATTATTTAACGACAATGATTTTCATGTTATGTTTGTTGAATACCTCATGTTAAAAAACATGCTCTTTTTTGCTATTGTGTGTGTTAATCAAACTTGATTTATCTCAACACAATTTTGTAATTCTTTATACAGTGTTGAACAAATCATAACAAAAACAGCTTTAATAATCGCTTCTCTAGCAGTATTGAGTGTGTATAGTGTTTAAAGCAATTGTACAATCATTATGAATTTCATTAATTTTTCTTTTCGATGATTATTATACATATCATCGAGTCTAGTTCATTTTCGGTAGTATCAATGCTACTGACGCATGTAGACGTGATTCTGATATAATAGTCATCAAGTTTGAAGAAAAAGAAGAAATC
>CAJNOP010000035.1:842678-1017089 GCA_905250075.1 Rotaria sp. Silwood1 | reverse complement strand
AATGTTAGAAGAGACGCATGAATTTTATTACACATTATTGTTGCTTGCTTTGAGGTAGTGTCCTTCGTTAAAATGAATACCTGTTGAAATTTATTTTTCTTCACGTGTGTGTGTTTGTTTACATTGTATTATCGACATTCGTCTAAGTTGTGCAAGGTTATTTGAAAAAAATGAGAGAAAGAAAAAAAAAACTTTGTTTAAAATATGTCAGTTGAAATTTTTCTTTAATTCCGTTCGCTGTATTGTTACATTCGGAAGTGCTTACAAGTAATAATATGCGAATTCACAGCTGTTTAGTTTACGCTACCATGGGCGATATAAGAATACAAAGAAGCACAGTAGATTTATAAGGGTGTGGGTGTAGGTGTTGATGTCGGGTGTTAGTATGGGTAGGTGTGGGGGTGAACGTAGGCATAAGTCTTTTCGTGAGAAATATCCACAACCCGCACCCACATCCATACCCTTTTTCAATAATAAACATTTCATTTGAAATAAGCTCTTTGGTTTATCAATTTTCAGAATAAGAAAATGTATAGCGGCTTTTACCTCACTTTTCGACATATTTACTGTCGATATTTTTAGTTTCAATTAAAGTTAAATTAATCTCTAGAACATCTGGGCACAAGGTACAGGTGTTGTTACAGTGAAAAATACGCAAAGTATGGAGATCGAATGCGTACACGAAAGACTACATAAATGCGGTGCTTTACACCGCATTAAAAAGAATACATTTTCTGCTTCTTTGTGAAATGCACATGGAAATAGCCAGCGAAGTGTTGGAAAAAGCATCCTACCTCATGATAGGCGATCGAAAACTGTTGGTGAATCATGGTTCTTCTGCTTGAATGCTTCTTTTATATCTCGAGGCATGAATTTCTTTTATTCTCAGAAAAATTGCAAGATCTTAATAGATAACTGTCTTTGTTAATTGTAAATGCACTCGAGCACTCTTTACAAGCCACATCGATTGTTCTGATTTACTTTAAGAGTTTGATTATCTAGTACAAATAGCTCCACCATAATTAATCATGAGCCAAAAATAAAATCCACAGAAATACTGCCAGTGTCATCTAAGAAAACATGCTGTAACCTATAAAATTTGTCATTTTTGAGGTAAAATCGATGTTTCAATTACATACAGAATGAAATTTTTACTACAAATAAACTAAATTTAATATGAAAAGAATACACCGTCTGAATCAGTGATTGTTTTGGTAATTGTGGTTAGCCGTTGTTTTTCTTGAAAAAAAAATGACTTCGGATGAATCGTACAGATAATGCATTTAGATTTTGTTTGTCAAACTTACAGAAAAAGGGATTCGGATATTCAGTGAGTCAAAAAATTATTCTCTTCTGTGTGAACACTAAATTTTTGTCGAAAGGTGTGTGAGTGTCGATAGATGGCGTTCAAATTTAGGTAAATCCATAGATTCAAGACCCCAAACGATGCGCAAGGCCTATTTATAGATATTTTTACTCTTTATGGGATTTGCTGTGTTTATACAAATTGGTTATAGCCATACATTCAGTTGAAGGAATTACGAATTGTGTGGAACTTGTACAAAGAGCAACAATATTTTTTTCCTTATGGATTGCATTCTTTGTATGAACAAAACATTTTTTAAATGTAGCATGTAGCGGGTTTAGAAAGAGATCCTGTCATAGGATGTTTTTTTATGGATTTATCAGGCAATACGTTAAAGACTTAGTATACTTCATCGATTTCTAGATGAGAAGATAAAGAAAATGTTCAAGATATACTCTTATATCTCTATTTACAATGTATCGTACATTTCAACATATCTTAAAGTGTACCTATTGATGTGACAAAAAAGAACGCACACAATCTGCGTGGCTGTTGTTTTAGCTACTGCAACGCAGTTACATCGCCACTGCGTAACATGCGATCGTAATCGAAAACATGAGAAGACTCCAGGTTAGTTATCGTAAAAATAGAGACTATTAATCTGATGCCAAAAATGTAGTTTTATTTTAATGAAGTGTTTTTTTTGCACTTTTCTTATATGTATGTTATGCATTGAATTATTTGTAAGAATAGCTCTTATATTAAGTAGAATCTGACAAAGATAAAAAAAAGACAAGTCTGAAATAGAAGTTCACATGAAAGAACAGACTTTATACGAGTGCGGATCCATACACAAATGTTATTAATAAGAATTCTAGTTGTTCATGAATTTACATGTATTTTTTATTGATTGATTCTATTTCTTTTTGTTTATGCTGAACTCAATAATCATCTTATTTTATGACTTATAATTATCAATCTCATTCAGTGTATTGTTTACTCATACATTTTCATTTGTAATCAACAACTAGTCATCATATAGATAACAATTGAGCTACCTTTTTAGTTAATATTAGTATTGGCTAGCATTTTAAAACTGCTTTCTTTTCGTTCTTTTTGATCAACGACTTTTAAAATAAAGCCAAAATATAAAAACAATAGTTTGTTTGAAATGCATGATTACAAGTTTCTGTTTATTCCAAGTCGCGCCGTAATTTACTTTTATCTCTCATTAATAATTTTATAATTTTTTTCATTACATAAAATTGCTGATAAATGAAGAAACATCAATGTAAAAGTCAAAAATCTTTGATTACCATTCGTAAATGGTTATTAGAATCAGGTGATGGTCCATCAACATCAATTTGTATTCCATCCTCAAGAATGAAGCATAGTATGCAACAAAAGCCATATTCAAACAAAGTCGTAAAAAGAAAACGACTCAATGATCAAAAATATTACTCACATACAACATCGTTAATCGATTGGTTTTATGAATTTATCAAAAAAATCTTTTTAGTTTATGATGAGAGGCAATCGACATGTGACGAGCAAATACATCATCATGCAATCGATGACACAACTATATCGATGATGACATGTTGTTCTACTTGTCAAATGGAAAATATTGATTCATACATAAACACGTATATTTTATTCTACACAACTAATTAATTATTTTTATTCTTATTTATTCTTCATAGTATTCAATCAACATTGAAATCTAGCAACAATAATCTAGTTGTACATCCCAAGGTCAACTCTAAAATAATGGTAACAATTGCAACCAGTAGTTCTAATCTGAACATTACTCCACAACCGACCATTGTTCATTCATCAAAATCTACTCAAACTGAAGCAAATCCTAATAAACAACATTCAACTGTTTATCCACTCTATTGTTTTTCTATAAAAGATGGACAAATATTGCCTCTTATGTTATCATCATTTTCGTCTTCAAAAACCATTCCAATAATCAAAGAAGTACCTTCTTCATTTTCGTTTTGTATCAATAATGAAAAAGCCGAATATTGTAGTAAGACTATTCATTTAAAAAAAAGAATATTATTCATTTTCTTTTTTTTTTTTATTGGTAGATCCTCCTGTTGATTCACCGATTGCAACACTAACAGCTGATATCCATACTCATTCGTCTCATCGTCCAATTATTGCATCAATTACAAGTTCAAATTCAAATACTATTTCATTAAAAACAACTCAAAATCCTATGAAAGATGACATATTATCAAAAATTCATCGTCCTTCATTATCACTACATGATACACGTATATGTCATTTTGATAAACGTAATTGTTTAATTGAATGTTACCATTCATCACATGCAGAGAAGCATCCATCAAGTTTCTATCGTTCTTCAAGTACAAATGCAAATGCTCCTGAAGTTGTCTTTGCAGAAAGTACTTGTCAATTAATTAAACAAGCATGGCTATCATCCATATCTGATCAATAAGTGGAGTTTTAAACATCGAAAACAGAAAAACACATGAATATAATATTGTAGTTCTCCAGAATAAAATTTCGTATTAGAAAAGAAGGATATTTCATTCATATTTATCATTGAAAAGATTATCGTCATAAATCTATATTCATTTACTGAAGTATTTTTTTACCTTATCTCAAACCGAAAAACCAGTTTTGTTGTTAATAACTAGTGATAGCAACATTATATTTATGCGTTCTTCATTAATGGTTAATCCTATTGATTGAGCATTTTCATGGTTTATTGATATTATTGACTCTTTTTTGTTCGACTGTTTGGAGTATAACATTTAAATAGTATTATTTTTAAAGAAAATCATCATTCAACGATTTATTACTTTTAATGATTGCCTGATCGACACGAATGATCCTTCTTAGAGAGTAAACTGATTCAACAAAGCTGTCTATATACATATATAACAGTAAAACTACAACAGATAATGAAAGGATAAACAAGAATAGTGATATATGCCTCTTTCTTTGCTATAGTTATTTAATTCTAATAGATAATTTTGTTCGGTATATTTTTAATGTTTTCTTAATGGATAATAGAATGTGTTTTTTATTTCTTTGAAAGAATAACATTACTAATATCTGTCAAGTAATTCAATCTGTTCGACAAATGTGAATGTTTGGGTATGATTTAATGAATCGATTGATAAATGTCTTATTTTTCTTGCATCATCATCATCAGCAGTTGCATAAAGTTCAAATCCAATAAATGTAAATGCATGTGTTATAGCAGCTGTTCTATGGACAAACATTTAATCACATAGTAAACAAGTAGATGTAATGAATAATTTGAATTGTGCACTACCTGAACATGTTTTAGTAACTGTACGACACTTACGAACATATAGGAGTCCGTTAATGATGAAAACAGCTGAATATCATTATTTGGATCGATCAACAGTAGCTGAATCATTTTTATTCTTTCATTTTATTACATGAAAATTATGAGCAAAATCAAAAAGTTCCTAAAACGCAAGAATGAAAATATTACCAATATAATTTGGCAACGATTCGTGAACTATTAGATATAGTAGATTCTACAGATGAATATTTCTAAGATGATGAATATGATCGATTAAGACATTGGAAAAGTTAAGCTGTTGATCAAGTTCTTGAATTTGATCTTATGACAGCCACTGGATATTTTCAAATAGAAAACGAATGTGAAAATACTGATTTAGGTTGAACCTTACAAAGTAAGCTTTCTCTAAGTTTTAAAATATTATTTTCTATTGTATTACATACTTATACATCTCTATTTTTTATTGAAACTTTTCATATAGGCAATAGACTAGATGAAACTCAACATATTTATTACAGATATTGACAGATGCTGAACGAACAGATAATTTTTTTTTACAGTTAAAAAGTTTATGCTAACATTTTTATTATGGGGCAGTAATATAGGCAATTTAACAAAAAGAAACCAAACAATTACTGAATAATTATACTGATTTTAATTCAACAAGATTTCCTATGGCTAAAAACAAGTCATTTCTTAATGGACGTCTTGTATTTGGTGATCATATATGTAATGTCTTACAAGAGTAATATTAACCTAAAATTAGTATAGATTTCTTCTTCACATAATTTTATTCATAGTTATGACCTTATAAAACATCTGTTGAAGAACAACAAAAATTATTTGAATATGTCAGAATAATAATCAGAAGTTATTTACAAACAATAACTATTCGTTAAGTTGATTCTAATTAAGCAAATTTGCAACAAAATTTTTTCCAAACTAAGATGTTCTTAATTAATTGATATGAATCAAACAAAATCATAGGTCTTAATCGATGATCTATTGATAACGATTGTCTTAGAAGTAATAAATAGTTAATATATATATGGCAATTATCC
Source organism: Rotaria sp. Silwood1 (assembly GCA_905250075.1). Classification (NCBI taxonomy): domain Eukaryota; kingdom Metazoa; phylum Rotifera; class Eurotatoria; order Philodinida; family Philodinidae; genus Rotaria; species Rotaria sp. Silwood1. The sequence goes on along the minus strand of CAJNOP010000035.1, from coordinate 1,011,409 downwards.
ACAATGATTAAATATAAAGACAATGGATCATAAAAGATAATTTCCATTGATGATCAGAGTTTTTCTATTTATTTTGAAATATACATAAAAAGCCAAAGAAAATATTGAAAATGCAACCACCAGGTTAAGAAATACGAATTCAATTATATCACTGTGTTTATATGAAAGAAAAGAAAGCATCAATAGTAAAGAAAAATTAGTTATCTATTCATCCCAATTATTATTTCCACTTTCTATTTCTTGATTTTCACCTTGATCTTGTGACATAATACCGAATTTACTAGAAAATGATGTTGTTGTGATTGTCGATTTGATCTGTTCGTTTGGATGATCTTTATTAACCTTAAACATTGTTTCAAGTTGTTGCATTAATTCAACTGTTTCGACTTTTGGTGTCATATCTTTAAAGAAATCTTCTGTATCTTGTTTTTCTGGTGTTTCACTTTGTATTAATTTCTTTTTTGTTAATACAACAGATGGCATTTCATATTCACTACCTAATGGTGCATTCGGATCCCATTTTGATTTTGAAGAACTCATAAGTTTTAAAGGTTTTAATGACGATGTATTAGATTTTGGTTGAATTGATTGTTCAGATATTGGTGAAGATAATATTAATGTTTCAGGTAATGTTTGTGAATCATTGATAGATGATTCTGTTGGATCTGGATTATGTTCCCAATCTGACCATTGACCATCATCATTATCAATATCATCTTGAATATGTTCATCAGAAAGTCCATTTTGTATGACAGTTGTCTGTGGTTCTTGAAGAGAATCATTTAATGATAAATGATTTCCATTTGTGTATTCTGGAGAAATGGTAACTGGTTGAGGTGGTTCATTAGTGTTTGATTTTGTTTTTGTTGTAGAAGTTGGTTTCAATCGAAGTGGTCTAGAAAAGTGCAAAGCATTATTATAAATCAAGAAAAATCTTCATTTACTTTGTTTTATTTGTTGATACTGGACTAGTTTTTCTTGGTTTCTGAAGAATTGTTGGTGTTGACAATGGAGAATTTGTTCTAGATACATCTTTTGCTGTTTTTGCGAGTGCAACATTCTAATATTTATATTAAAATACTATCATTAAAATTCGAATTCATATACTATGAATACAAACCTCTTTCTTTATTTTATCAGTAAATATTTGTTTTCGTTGTCCACCAATAATTACATCAGCACCTATGACTGGCACCATTGAAGCTAATGCAATTAATGTTAACATACATATTGTATTATTTGAATCTTTAAGTCCATAAATAAGCTATGAAAAATGAAAATATTTAAAATAAATTTTTCATTCATATTAAAATAGATTTTTACTTGTGGAAGAATAATATTGATTACAATTGTTCTGTCTATCAATTGCCAATATGAATTATAATGTTCAAGTAATGTTTCTCGTATACATGTTACATGATAAGAAAATAAATCAACTATATGTGGTATAACATGTAAACGATACTGATCAATTGAAATCCATGAATTATTATTAATATCTTTAGGAATTATTATTCTTGGAATGATGTTTGATCTCGTTAATGAACATAGAAACATAAATGGAAGACATAAACGACGAATTAATAATTCATTAAAATATTCTGTATCCAGACTATCGAGATATGTTGATAGAGAACTTTAAAAAAATAGAAATATTAAAATATAAAAAACAAAACAAAATAAATATTAAATAAAATACGAACTCGACTACATTGGAAAGATCGGATTCATCAACAGTCGGTAGACGATCAAGAAGTTCTATTACTTTAATATAATCAATTCTAGAAACAAATTGAAAGTTTTATGTTTTTCTTTTCCAGAAAAGAAAAAGAACATTTACTGAAAGAATTGTGTTTTAAGAAGCATTTGCCAAGTTGGTCGTGATTGTGGATCTTCTTCAGTAAGAGATATTTGTAAATCATTCAAAAGATTTTTTAATGAATCTAATCAATAAAATAAAATTATCTTTCAAAATAATATTTTCACTTAGGTACATATTCAAGAAAGTTCTAATATCAAAATTGAAATCAAAATAAATGATTTCATTTATGTCCAGCGAAGAAAGGTCCTCAAGTCTGACTTTTCATTTTTAATCAACTTTATGGATTCTTCGTAATAGATTAATTTTTATATTAGTTTAATTGTGATCATTGAAAACTTTAACACTGAATGATCCTTAATTGACTGTACAAATCCTCAAATAAACATCAGTAGAACTTATAACTACATCTAAATTTTGAATATGTCAATACTATTAATAATGTAGGTTTATCAAAGTTTATTATTGTTTTCAAAATTTGTCTCATTTAAATTGTATGTTTATCTATTTATGACATACATTAAAAATGCATGTTAATCATGTTGCAATAACCTCTCTTATCTATTATAATTTTTCACATAAACACACGAGAAAATATAGAAAATCTTGATTAATTTTGAAAATCTAGTTCAAATTCGTACATCTACAATATTAATGATATTGAAATATTCAAAATATAAATGTAGTTAGAAGTTCAGTGTTTTTTTCATTTTTATCAAGTAAACATACACAGTTAATTAATACACATTTAGTGTTAAAGTTTTCAAAATGATAGCTTACATTTATTTTCTGAAGTTAAGATCAACACTCTTCAAAGATATTCAATGGAGAAGAAGATATTATCCCATCATGATTAACTTAATGAGTTCTACAAATTAGAATAAAGCTGATCGAAAATGAATATTCACATTTAAGGATGTTTCTTTACAAAGTGAACATGTAAGAAAAAGAAAAATAAGCAAATATAACTAGTTCGAATCTATAGATACACTGATAGAAAGCTACTCAATATTTTGTACTGACTAAATTTTTACAAAACTGCATATCAAAGTTGATTTTTATTTTTAAATCGCTCATATCTATTTAATATACAAATAAAATCTTTTACCATCAACATTAACAATTGTCAGAAGATTACGAATCAATATACCAAAGCCATATACATCAATAGCATAAAGTTCTTCTTTATCAAAGTCCGTTGAATCCTATTAAAATATTTAGAAAAAAAAAACAGTCAGATAAATATTCAATAAAATAATATTAATAGATGAAACCTTTTCATTTTCTTCAGGTGTTATACATTCTTCAGCTCGAATAATTTTTAATGATGATAGATACTTTTTATTAAGATTATCATAACGACATGCACATTCAAAATTTCCTAATTTCCATATACCATTTAGAGATATATAAAGTGATAATAAACATATATTATTATGACTAATAAATGCCTATTTAAATTTAAAAAAAAAAGAAACCAACACATAATAAAAATGAAATCAAACTTCGAAGATATTTTTTTTTCTTACTTTTTCATGAAGAAATTCTAATGCTTGAGATAATTGATAAAGACCTAAGCAAATTTTAGCTGATGAATCAATATCATTCGTATGTAATTTATTTGCTAATGGATGTACACAATCAGCAATAAAACTATCTTGATCAACAAATGTTTTAAAACCAGTGAAAAATTTAATTATATTTGGATGACGAATAGTTTTTAAAAACTAAATAAATAAAAAATATATTTAAATTTCTTAATTAATTATTCGATTAGAATCACAATTTATTTCTTTTTTTTTAAAACATTTGCAAAACAAATTCAATACAAAATGAATTATCTCTATATGAGATAATTTATTTTCTTTCACTCAAAGACAATTAAGATCTTGTCAAATAAAGTTTCAATCATATCATAGAATTTAAGAAAACTATAAATGAATAATTGTTTCATTATTATTTATCTTAACCCTTGGAGTACCGGCCTCTTTTAACCGTGATTTTGATGACATGTGTTCTTTTTTAATAATCCTTTTACTTTTCAGCCAATATTTTCGTAAGATCTGACCTTTTCTTGTTTTATTCTATAGAAAAAAATGAGAACGATGTTCCTTATTTAGAACAATTAATACAAAAGACACGTTTGACAGAATGATCACTACAAACGAACGAAGAACAACTGAAACATTGAATTGATGTTTTCTTGTCCGTAGAACGTTCACAAATGGAGCACCTTTTTCGTTTTGGTTGAGTGGGATTTTCATTCGCTTCTGCCGGATCGTTCTTCGACACAGGATAACCGACGATTGCTAAAGCATTTAGAATATCTGTGTTCAAAAATTTCGAGTTCTTCGAACGAAAATCCAACAGATGCGATACCAGTGCTAATCCTAATTCTTCCAAAAATAATCGACGTTTATGATTTGTATTCTGATTCCATTGAGGATTTTTCACTTTCCAGACAATCAGAGCATTTATGGCAGCAATGTCTATCATCCCATAGAAAATACAAACTGGCCATCGCTTTGTACCTCGTTTTACCTGAAAAGTAAAATAAGCTATAGAAATACTGAAATATTTTTTACCGTGTATTTATGACACATTTGATCAACAGTATCGACAGCCCCCTTTGTTTTGTTATAATCCAATATAATGATCGGTTTTCCAGTTTTATTGTCCACTTGATTGTCGTGATGTTTTGAGGAGAGCAATAAAACAGCTTTATTCTGTTTTGGGACAAATGAAACTAAGGTTAAACCATCTTGGAAACCAAAGAGCGAAGAACCCACTTCACGATTTTCGTTGGATTGAAACTCGATAGGTATTTCTGACTTGTTTTTTCGCAGTGTTCCTATAAGAGTCAGATTCTTTGTTTGAAGCGTTTGGGCTAATGGAACACTTGTGAAGAAATTATCTATTGTAACGTTTCTTTGGAAGCCGTAAAGTGGTTTGAGTAATTCTAGAACGACTTTGGCACCTATCTGTGTTTGTCTTTGCTCATTCGGTTGTCGTCCAACGTAAGGAAATGCATTGAATACATAATGTGAGTCCACATCAACGCATAGCCAAAATTTTAATCCGTATTTGTCAGGCTTTTTTGGCATATATTGACGGAAGGAACATTTTCCTCTAAATCCTAGTAGTTGTTCATCAATAGTAACATTTGATCCCGGTGTGTAACATGTTTGTAAGCAATTTTGGAAATATGACCAGATTTCACGAATTGCTGCAAATTTATCTGTTCGTTTTCTTTCTTCCCTTGTTCTTTTGTCGTCAAATCTCAAACAAGAAATAATATCCTGAAAACGAGTTCTTGACATAGTGGCTTTGAATATTGGCGGTTCTAATGGACTTCTTCTCCATAAGCATTTCAGATCGATCTTCGATTTCCCCAATAAACCAGCAAGCAATAAAAGTCCAATAAATGCTTTCAATTCTATGAGTGTTATTTCTTCAATTTTTTTCGTGGAGGTATTCTTGTGAGTATACTCCAAGTTTGAATAATCCAAGATTTTTTCCAGAAGTTTGTTTGGCATAAAACACATGAATGCATCTTCGACAGATGAAATATTTTCACTGGTATTTGTAAGACCAGCTTTTTGAATAACATCATTCGAAAAATCATTTTTCGTTGAATGATGAGGAGTTGAGGACCAAATCATTCCAGAACGGGAAGTATACGAACTTTTCCATGTGGAGTCATCGTCTAATTTTAGGTTTTCTAAATCAATTTCATCATCATCGTCGGATGTTTGGCTTTCGCCATCTCCCGTTTCCGAACCGCTGTTTGCATCATCGAAATAATCACTGTCGCTTCCGGTTTCACTTGAACTGTCCATAATCTTTATGAAAAATATTTCAATGGATTGAAAATGCACACCCCTTTAGATCAGAGAATGACTCATTTTATTAGACATTAGAATTTTCATTGTTTCTCCGTTTTGTAAAAAACATATTACTGATACAATGTTTTACTAAGGGGGCGCACTAATATGGAGAAAGAATGTATTTCGTTCTAGATTCATTATCATATATCTCTTCGTAAAGGTTACTAGCTGCTGCTGAAAACTGCGAAACAACAAAACATGTTTAGCATTTTTCGGAGATTTCGAGCGTGGGGTCAAAAATGACCCCGGCTGGTACTCCAAGGGTTAAGCATAAATTCTATATTAAATTAACTATTAAATAATATTTCATTTAATTAGAACAATCTCTTTGAAAAAAATGAAACAACAATACTTGAATCGATCGTCGACATTCAACAGAAAATGTTTGTTTAGCAATAAAAATTGAAATAGGTTCCGATCGTTCATTAACTCCATTATAAAGTTGCCAACAAACAGAATCATCAAGTGGAATAAGTGTTCGTGCTGTTGATGATGATACATCATTTCCCATGGTATATATATAGAGAGAGTATGGATGATTTTTTTAGTTCTATACTCACAATTTTCAAATCCAAATAGAAAACAAAACAGAACAATTTTACAATTGGATTTTATTTTAAACCTATAAAATATTTTTTACAATACGTCTTTATTGGTATATAACAAACCAATAAAAATCAATGTTAAAATACTTCTTATTGAATCTCGTATATATATATACAATCTAAGTTAATCGATGGGTAAACAACAAGAAAAAAAAAAACAACAATATTTGATATGAATACTAAATTTGAATAAACTTATTTAAAATCATGTTTAAAATATGTTCTGTGATAAAGAATTTATTTTAATTTTAATATATTTATTTCTTGTTTCTCATATTTATTCTAATGAGGGACAATTTTCAACACAAAAACGTTTACAATACAAGTAAATCTTTTTCTTCTTGTTTTTTTTTTATTTAAATATATATTTGCATATAAAAATTTTATTTTAGAAATCGTGTTCAACAAATGTTTTATCATGCATATGATTCATATTTAAAATATGCATATCCATACGATGAATTACGTCCATTAACATGTGATGGGTAAGAAACAAATAATTTTGTTTTTCAAAAGTATTTTCTTAATTTTTGTTTTGATTCAATTTTAGTTATGATACATGGGGAAGGTAAAAGAAAATAAATATTTTATTTTGATTGAAAACAAAAAAAACGAAGTTTTATTCTTGTTAATATAGTTATTCATTGTCACTTGTTGATGCGATTGATACATTAGCTGTACTTGGAAATAATACAGAATTTGCTCGTGTTTATACAATTATTCAAAATTTGGATATTGAACGTGATATAAATGTTAGTGTATTTGAAACAAATATTCGAGGTATTGTTTATTATAGGCTTTTATTGTATCTATTTCTGACTGTAAATCTATCAGATAAGAAACAAAATTTGAGAAATCATCAATAATCAATTAGAAATCAGATCTTACTAATGTCAACATCTAAAAATAATGAAATTATTTCTAACTAATGTTTTCAAAGATTTGCATCAGATGACTTGGGTTGTTCGGAACATTCATTGGATTTAACAGACTATTTAGATGACCTTTAGTGTGATTTATCTATCTAGATTTGAAAGGAAGATTTTGTAAGGTAACTCGTAGTTTAGTGTATGAAATTTACTATATGTCTAAGAAAGTAACTATAGAACAATTTATTGAATAAACATATCATTATACTATTTCATATAGAATTTTTCAACGTCTTATTATTTATTGTTTAACTGAATAATCAAATATGACACATAGAGGTCATTTCATCTTTCATTTGTCTCTTTCTCTGTCGTTTGGATCCACATACATAGTAAATCAAGGGATTCTGCAATGTATTCTTTAGTTAGTGACCTTTAACGCACTGTTATGTCCATGATAAGAGATGTTATTCATCATACATTACAATGAGTTTGGAAAGGAGGTCAAAGACAATTATCCATAATTCTATGTCTAAGTTTATCACAGAGTGAAATGAACAAGGTCGTTGCTAAGACGTCTGTCATTATCTATGACAGGAAAGGAGGCGTTGCTAAGGTGTCTGTCGCAGTTAATGATAGGAGTTGAGATGTTATCAAGATGTCTGTAAGGAATAAGTCCAAATTTCTACCTATTTATGTTAACATGCCTTTTAGATTGTATTTCAAAAATATATAAAGTCAAACTGAAACTTACCCGTGAAACGATTGGTTGATTCATGAGTGATTCATACTTTGCAGAAAAAAAAAAGAACTTTTCGATATTTCTGATTTATATAATTGATTTAGTTATTGGTGGTCTTCTTTCTGCTCATCTGCTTGCTAAACGTATGAATGTTTCTGTTGATTCTACATGGCCATGTACAGGACCATTACTTGATCTTGCCGTTGCTCTTGCCAATAAAATTTTACCAGGTAAAGATAATAATCTTATTAAATCTATTGCAATTTGCTTTTATTTTTGCTTTTGTAGCTTTTGATACTGAAACAGGTAGATTGAATAAATTCTTTTTTTTCAATTTAAGTAATATTTTCATTTGAAGGAATTCCTTATGGTACAGTAAATTTAGTTTGGGGTGTACCAATAGGAGAAACAAATATAACATGTACTGCCGGTGGTGGAACATTTTTAATCGAATTTGGAACATTATCTCGTCTTACCGGTGATCTAAGGTATGAGCGTACAGCCTTAAAAGCTTTACAAAGTCTATGGTCAAAACGATCATCAATCAATCTTGTAAAATAAAAAACAATAATTTTATTAAAAAATTTATAAAAAATATATTTAGATAGGAAATCATATAAATATTCAAACAGGTGAATGGACAGCAAATGATTGTACAATTGGTTCTGGTGTTGATTCTTATTTTGAATATTTAGTAAAAGGTGCAATTTTATTTCGACAACCAGAACTAATGAATATGATGAATGGTAAATAAATTAAATATTTAATTTATTACTAATTTGAAAAATTTTAGAATATATAAAAGCAATTGATATACATATGAGTGATGGAACGGGATGGTTTGTTTTTGCAAATTATCAACAAGGTCGAAAAACAATGCCATTATTTGCATCACTGGATGCTTTTTATCCAGGTTTGTTGGTGAGATAAATTCAAATATATATATATATATCTGTATTTTTTCTTTGGTGAATGTTCTTTCTTTTAATACATATGTGCACCTAAGCTGTGTTAAAGATGTGCAAGATAAAGTTTTTGCTTATATGTAATCTGACTGAAAAGAATTTTTTGAACTTGATCGTACTTGACACATTTCTAGTCAATATGGATTATTGCTGATTAATATTCTTATAATGATGATTGAAAAATTTGATTTTAATTTGTTTAGACATTACTTGGTAAACTTGATCGAGCACGTGAAACTTTATATGCATATCATACAATGTGGAGAAAATATGGTTCAATGCCAGAATTTTATAATCTTGCACAACAAGATTGTATGCAAGGTAGAGAAGGTTATCCATTAAGACCAGGTAGAAAAATCAAAATATTTTCTTCAAATTATTCAATTCTAATTTTTTTTTATTATTCTATTAAAATCTTCTAGAACATATTGAATCAATAATGTATTTATCGAAAGCAACTGATGATGATACATTTTTATTTATGGCTGCTGATATATTTGATGCTATTGAATCTTGTTGTAAAACTTCATGTGGATATACATCGGTAAATGAATTATTTTTGTTGATTATAAATTTTTTAATTGAGAAAAAAAAAAACTAAAATAACCAAAATTTTTTTTAGTTAAAAAATGTAAAAGATCATCATCTTGATAATCGTATGGAATCATTTTTTCTTGCTGAAACAATAAAATATCTTTATTTAATATTTGATGAAAATAATTTTTTACATTCAAATGGAGAATATGCTACAGAACATCGAACATCATTAGGTAGATTTCAAATATGTATTTTGCTTTTTTTTCGTTATTATATTTTTTATATAAAAATAGGTTCATGTTTTCTTGATACGAGTTATATTTATAATACAGAAGCACATCCAATTGATATTGGTTCACTTGATTGTTGTACATCATCATCATTAATAGTTGAAAAATCATCGGATAAAATTGAAAAAAATTTATTGGTAAAGAATAATAAAAAACGAAATTATTTTTTTTTTTTAATTCTTTTTTTGTTTTTTTATAATTCTAGACAAAAGAGCAAATGAGATGGTTAGGAAATTCATTATTAAATCAAGATAACGAGAAATTATCTGGTGCAATAAAGACAAATTATAGTTTATTAACCTGTTCATCTTTAACTTTTGAACAGCGTTTTTCTCTTTATGGAGAAATTTTAACGTGAATTTTACTTTTGTTATTTATATTATTTTTGAGGGATAGTAATCATTTTAAATAGAGAAAAAAGAAAAGCTATTATTTGTTGTGTTTTTCAGATTGAATTTTTTTTTCCTTGATGTGGCAATTTATTAAGCGACATCGTCGAAAACTTTTCATCATATCATTACTGACTGGAGGTAAATTGATTTCTTTTGTTCTTAGAAAGTATCGAACTAGTTCAAGGTTAATCAATCGAAAATAGATGAGGAATTTTATGTTTTCATTAATTTAATTCATTATTTTTGTTTTTTTAAATAATAATTATTTTCAACATAATAGAAGCAAAATGAGTAATTCTACTGCAAAGAATGATCTTCAATTATTTGAAGAGATATTTAGTGTCAAATGTGTTGATCGAGCTTTATGATTCATAGACAAAAAAGATTTTCTCTTAATATTTGTAAATTATAAATAAATGATATCTGAATTTTATTCGTTTTATTTTCAAATAAAATCATAATCGAAAAATTCGTTATCGTCATAGTTGTTTATTCAATGAAAGGCATGAAATTGAAGTTCAACTAAGTAGTAATTTCTACTAATGAGTTTATAACACGTAAGAGAACAATTATAGAATCATCGAGAATAACTCATATGTACCAAGAACTCTTCAACCTGTAATTATTATTACACATATTCAAAAAACTTCCATCCGAAATTAGTAAACTCAAATTTTTCATTTATTTTTCGATATTTTACATTAATGTTTGTCTTGTTCGATATTTCAAATGATGCATTATTCCATAGATATTTATTAGAATTATATTTTTACAAGAGAATTTTTTCCTGTAATATATCGAAAAATAAAGACATCAAAAAAGTTTTAAAAAAAAGTATCTGTCAAAAATTTTGTATGTTATCTATTTACCAAAAGTTATATAGTTCAGGGCGAATATAAAAGATCAGAATTCATTAATTTTGATATTCAGTTTTCAACCAAATATTTACTGCCATTTATTGAAATCAATAAATGTCAAGTTAAACTTTCTCATATGTTATGTACATAGTGATTCTGTACAGAATGGTAATGAGTAAAGTATTGTGAAAAAAGTTTTGTACTTGATACAAACAAAAAGAGGTTTATGCTGTAAATAGACAAGTAAATAGCCTCGAGAAAAACGACATCAAACACTTCAGTGTCTGGCATTCATGAAAATTTTCATATCACACAAAAAAAAATTCAGACTTCAAACTGAATAGAATAACATAAACAGTTCTCTTAAAAAGAGAAAAAAGAAAGTATTGGTCTCTCAACATATTCGAGAGGAATACGAAAATTTCGAGACAAAATTTGTTTTTTCATGTAACCAAATAATAATTATTCAGAAAGGTAAGGATTAGAATCCTGATCACAACAATATGATTTAAGCTCATTATCAATTGTAGTCTAGGATAACCTTGTAATGAAACACATGAAGTTTCTTAGCTACTCTATGGCCTCAAGGAGTCTGTAGTATAACACTAAATTACAATTAATAATGAATTTTGATCATAAAATCTGTGATCAACATCCTAATCTCTATTTATTTGAATGATTATTATTCGATTCCATGAAAAAACAAGCGTTTCAAAATCCGTTTATCTTTATTAGTTTTGATTTTTTTGTGAAGATATTACCTATGTTATTTTATTCAGCTTCAAGTCTGAATTACTTTGGGATGAAAATTTTCATGATTGAAGGACATCAAAAAGTGCCAGACGTTATTTTCTTCTACAATGCTCACTTGAATATTTACAATGTAGACTTTTTTTTCGCATCGAATGCAAATTTTCTTGTACAATATTTTGTATAGAATCAAAAGTTATATTACATATGAAAACTGCAATATGATGTTTATTAAGTCCAATAAATGACAGTTGATATACGATCTAAAATTAGACGATAAAATTGATCAATTCTGACTTTTTCCATATCTCTTGGATTATTTGACTTCGGTAAGTAGATTGTGAATTTTTCTATATATGGAGCGATGCATTACTATTTTGTTGTTAGTGAAGAATTATATTTAAAACGTTGATCAAGGGTAACAATAATGTAAAATATTCAAGTAAACAAGATTTGAGTTTCGTAGTTTCGAATGAAAAGTCTTTTGAATGCATATTTAAAAAAGAAAAGCAAATTTTAATAAGTACTTCTATTGCTTACTCCTCTCATGAGTTCTCTCTTAATATGTTACAATTCAAAATTCAAGATACGCTTTTCTCATGACAAATGATCTATCGAACTTCAACTATGTGATTTCGTAATAATAGACTTCTAACTTTTTTACATATCATATATATATATATATGTACTGTTTTTTTAATATTCAGGCGGTTATGCAGCATTCCGTTTTATAAATGGTAAATTAGCGACAATGCTAAATGATCAAGATAAAATGTTGACAGAATGGAAAAAACAACTCTATTACGAACATAATCGTGATACAAGCTTAAGAACAAGTTAGTTGATAATAAATAATTTTTTGTTTTCTAATAATTAATCATATTTGTTAGGTACTGATATATTTGCACAAGTTGTACTTAATATTAATCGTAGATTTCAATGTGAAAATATTCTTGCTAGATTGTCAACAATATCTGAGTATGTTATCAACGAAAAATAAACATAAATTTTTTGTTTTTTTTTCTTATTTTCTAGTTCGACAGAAAAACGTGAATTATGGGAACAATTGAGAGTTGAATGTAACTATAAAAACAAAAAAAAAAAAAATATTTATTCGATTGAAAAAAAACAAATTTGAATATTTTTTTTTTCTTATATAGGTTTCGCTCGTTTATTTACTTTTGCTTACAGCTCAAGTTTTGTACTAGCTTTAACTGAATTAGTCGTTAGTGCTCTAAGTGGTCGACTTTATTCTCAATCTCAATTACAACATTTATCAATAAAAGATAATCCTGTAACAACAACAGCTGGTGGTGTATCAGCAACAAGCAAATCATCTCATGCTGAAGTAAAATTTAACTAAAACAAAAAAGCAAACAATACTAAAATTAAAATCTTTAATTTTGTTTTATTAAATAGTCAACTCAAGATCATAATTCATTACTTTCACGAGATATTCAACTAGCTTGTCTTGATGTTATTCGTTATACAACAGATGCAGGTTCGAATTTTATTTCATTTTTTTTTCGAATATCATAATCTGTATGCACGATTTATTATATACGAATTGACTTTTCGTTGATTATCTTGAAGACAAGAAATAATCAATACATCGTTAGAAAAAAATCTGAATAAATTTTCGAAAATGTAACATAACATTACTTACAATTAATCATATTGAAGGTCAATATTCTCGAATGAAAAGAAAACATATGAATTCTTCACATATAAATATTTATATTGTGATTAATTTACTACAAAAAAAAACAATCTTGAGCATCGATTACAAGGATACGAGATGACTTGAGAGGTACAATATCGAAAACATAAAACTGTAATAGATAAATGCATGAATGTCATATTGATATGTTAGCATTCTTGAAAGCTGCTAAATTGAAATATTTTTAACTTCGATAAAAAAAATTAAATGATCGTCTCTCTCTCTCGTTGTCTTTTTTTTTTTGTTTTCACAATATATTGATTGTTGCAATGTTCTACTCATTTGTTCATTATTATTCTTCTTCAAAATAATCAACGAACAATAAATAGTGTAAATCATCGAAATCCTTTTGTTTATTTCTTCTTTGTATGATTTTCTTAGGAATGAATAGTTTGATTGATGATGTACGAAAAGCTGCTCAATCAATTCTTTCAAGGTAAAAAATATTTATTTAAATAAATGTTTAAATAAAGTTTTTTTTTTTTTGTTTTGTATTAATTAGAATTCCACTTCAACAAATGCTTGACATAAATGATATTATATGGTATTTTAGTGAAATTCGTCATCAAATTGAAAAAAAACGATATCAATCAGTTAATAATCATCATCCATTACTTAAATATGTTCGATCAATTTCATTTCCAATACGATCAACACAACCAGCAACAACAACAACGTCAGCTTATTCGTTTTCCAATATTATCACGACAGTAAGTTGTTTTTATTTTTATTTTTTTTTGTTAAGACAAATATTTAAATATTCAAAATAATAGGCTAGTTCATTGATTACAAAACGAGTACATTCTCCATCATCGGTTTTTAATGTTCAACAACAATTTGAAATTGAATGTATTGAAATGATTGAAAGGTTTAGTTTTTAATTTAAGAATAATTTATTTATTAAAAATTTTATTTTGTTACTAGTGAAACATTTCAACGTGTATTAATTCAAATAATTGATCAAAGTTTTTCTAATATTTATGATGAATTAGCTCGAGAAATGGCTAAAACATCACCAACAATAATTAATTCATCAGAAAATAATTTGTAATTATATATTTATTCAAAAATTTGTTTTTGTTATTTTTGATTTTTAGAAATGATTCAACAATAATTAACGAAGCACAATTACCTTTTGCTAAAATAGTTCCTATGAGTAATAATATTTATACAAAATTATCAAGTCATCATGAACAACTTATGCTTCATTTTCAGGTCAGATTTTTTTTTAAACAAATTTTAGTATTTTAGATTAAATTCAATTTCAAAAGATAAAGAATTTTATTTTTTTCTATAAGAATTGACTACTATAATTAAATATAAAGAATATTTAATGCCTAGAATTTTTACTTTACTGATTTTAAATAGAAATCAACAACAAATAAAAATTAAATTTCATCAATTAAATTATAATGAATTGAAATAAATAATGAGAAATAAGATTTGTATTATTTTATAATGCTTACAGTTTTTCAGTATAGTTGTATGAAATAAGACATAGTCAAAATGAATTTTCTTTTCTTTGGAATTTGCCGTGATTTTGAATAATTTATAGCTCTCTATAACATAGATTTAAAAGCATATCGAGTTTCTATCATAAATGAATAGTAAAACAAGTCAATCTTTATATTTGATCAAGATAAAAGTTTTTAAAAAAAAAAATGTTATGAAGGTACATACTGATCATATACATTTCCTTCGATATAATCGTTATGCAAGTTATAACATATTGATTGCTTATCGTATGAGTGGTATCGTAGTTAGAATTTGTTACAATTTTATAATAAAGAGATCAAAGAAGCAAGTCCATATTAGATGGTTTGTTCACCGTTTGCTAAACGAAGTGTTACGACTAAAGTTTAGTTTTTCGAATTTCGGTATCCATCTAGAGAAAACTATTTCAAGATTCATTTTTATCATGTCTGAAAAATTTCTGCAATACTTGTTTTTTCTGTTTATTTAATCATCAATTAGTACTCTCTGTGTCGTCTCTCTTGAATTATGTTCTTATTGATATCATGTATAAAATAATTCACTTAAAGCCATAGAACATTGAATCACACTCTTCAGTTCCAATTGAGACAGCTTGGTTCTTCTAGTTTTGACTTCAGTCTCAACATCTTCTCCTTCCTATGATACTAGGGTCCTAGTGATCAGACTTAAAGTAAAGTTAGTTTCGCATATCTCTAATTACTATCGTAAGTGGTCGAATCTCAATTTGATGACCACTGTACGACATTATAAGATACAGTCATCATACTGTACTTGTCAAACATTAATTTACATCTGTAAACGGCTGCAAAATGTATAAAATGACAACATATAGGACCATTGTTTTTTTTGTCTTATGTACTAAAGTATCTTTTTAATTATATATATATTATTGAATGATATGAAAATAAAATTCTCTATCTTTTGTTAAGCTTTTATCATCAATGTAATATTTGAAAAAAGAAAAACAACAAACCTAAATAAATAAGAGTAAAATCTAACTTAAATTCTTTTATTTTAAAGAGTCTTGCATGTCGACCAGAATTACATGAATATACAAAATATGCATATGATTTATTTTCCAATGAGTCATTACAATCAGCAAATCATACACCTTATTCATTTTTACCATTAACATCATCATCATCATCTTTACAATCTAGTTTATCATCATTTTTACAATCATTGATGTCTCCATAAACTAATTAATTCGTCATTTACTTATTTATGAACATTTTCAAAATAAAAATCATTTGTCTGTATTTAAAAAGTTTTCTTTTCCTTTTTTTTTTTGTTTGTTTTATTTAAGTTGGACAACGGAGAAGAATTTGAAATTTTTCATTTTTTGGTACACGATTAAGTATAAGACGTCCATCATAACTAAGAGATGCTAATAACCAAGGATCATTTGATGCCCATTGAGCAGTATAAACTGATTCTTCGTGTTCATCAAATACACGTACTAGACGATCTTCATTTACTGTTTCTTCCATTTCTTCCCTTGAAATTAATTTCAAACAAAAAAATAGTTTTTCAATTTTTTTTTTTTTTTTGTTGTGAAAATATTACTTTGAATCATCCGATACATTTAAACTTCCATAGGGTTCGGATGAAAGACTAGCTATATTAAATAGAATAACACGAGTATCACTACTCGATGTAACTATAAGTTGATCGTGAAAACGATTGTATCGTGCTGACCATACCCTAAAAAATAAACCAAACAAATGAAATTTTTAAAGATCTATTTGACAAAATTTCCTCCCTCTTCCCTTTCAGATGTCAGTTAAAATGAAAAATATTTCCTTCAAATAGTATTTATTCTGTAGTTATAATTGTTTTGATAATGAACAGAATGGAAAAATTATGAAAAGACAGGAACATCAGACAAGGTAGCATAAGATATTTAAAATCATTCATATTTTTTGTATCTGTCTATAAAAATCATCATATGTTCCATTATCAAGATTTGATCATACAAGATCTAATCTTTAAACTTTTGAACTAAATATTTTGTTTAAATATTAAACCCAAAAAAAAGCCATAAGAGACTAACCAATGAGAATGATCAGTTAATATTTTCAAACATTCATTAGGTTTTCGTACATCCCAAAATTTAACTCGACAATCATCTCCACATGTCATTAAATGATATTGACGATTAGGATTATAATCAATATCACGAACATATGGTGGATGTGCATTATCTATTGAAAATGAATATCTAAAAATAAAATAATTATTTTCAATTAAATCAAAATTTTAAAAAAAAAAGTCACACTTCATTGATCTTAAATCCCAAGCACGTATATGTGGTCCAAGAGTAGTTGCTAATTGATTAGTACTTATATGTGGATTCCATCGACAACAAGATAATTTATGAAGTGCACCACTTTTTGAATCAATTGAACCAGTTGATAATATTTGTGGTGAATCATGTTGTTCGATATTCCATATATAAATATTTGTTTCACTTATTGTTCCAATTCGTTCGCCATTTGTTTCCCATTCAATACTAAATAAAACACAAAATAAAAATTTACTTATTGTCAAGTTATAGTTTCTCTTTCGTACTCAATTATATTTGAGTTAGGAACATTTAAATCAAATCTTTTTCGTAATGGTTGATGAAGTTGATTTGATGAATCATCAATTATTGCCGAAGTTGATTCATCATTTGTAGAATCTATTGGAATTTGCCATACTGTGCATTTACTCACAACATTAGAATCTTCAACTAAAAAATTTTATTTAAAAATTCGATTCCAAAGAGAAATTTCTTTTTACTAGTTTGATATATCGTTGCAAAATGACGATGATCATTTGGTGATGAAGCCATACGCCAAATTTCTCCAGCTCGATGAGCATAGATTGACTTTCCTAACATACCTGATTCTTCATCATATTCGAGAAAATGAACCTGAAACAAAAAGAAAACAACAAAAATTTCTATTTTTCTTTTCTTATTTTGTTTTTACTTGATTTTCAAATTTAATTGATTGAGTACCAACTAGAAAACGAACTGTATCATCATCTTGTACACCACTAACTGCACATAATGCTCGAGCCTATTATCAAAAAAAAAAAGAAAAATATTTTTCAAATTACATTACATATTTATTTTCTTACTTGAAATTCTACACCATAAATCAAGGGTGCTTCATCATCATCAACCATTTTGTTTGATATTGATTTATGGTTGATGATCAATATCTGAAGAAAGAGAACAAACGAGAAAAGAACAAAGTTTTTTTTTTTTTTATTTGCACTTGTTTCTTTCTTCCTACTAAATAGTTGTCTGATATTGTCATTATAGTTGTTCTTTAAATAAGCCGATTACTACGATCACAAACGAAAAAGAAAAAAGAATATATCGGGAGTATTTCTGTGAAGGTACAATTCTATACGCATACAAAAAGAAAGAGAGAAAGAAAGAAAGAGAAAGAAGGACAGAAAAAGGCAAGCTGAACAAATGTCTCGATACAACTTATATATAGGTGATGAACTTTATTCTAGATTTTTCATTCTTTCATTTATCGATTTGATTATTTATTGATGAATTTTTTATCAATCTATATTTGATAATGACTAACAAAGACAATGAAACTTCGACAGATACGGTGACATCTGAATCAAAAACCATAGCATTACATGAAAATAATTCAACAATGTTGTCTACCGTCCCTTTAAGTAATTCCACTGGTGAAGAACAATCTAAACAAAATACTAATAATGATCAAAATAATATTTTATTTGAAAAAGATTCTCAGGATAATCAATTAATAGAAGTTCAAAAAGAAGAACAACAATTAGACGAACAACAACAAGAAACAGAAGGTGAAGATGATGAATTTATTCGAATAACTGCGGCTCATCAAATGTTAACTGAAGGTAGATAAAAGAAAAAAAGAAAACGAAAACGAAAATTTATTTTTTAAAATTATGTTTTAGCGCAAACATATGACGAACAAAAAAAATATCCCGCTGCATTACATCTTTATCGTATATGTGTTGATCTTCTTCTTGAAGAATTAATGTTTACTGAAGGTACAGAACAATCACGTGTTTATTTACGTGAAAAATGTACAGCTATTATGGATCGTATTGATTTACTTAAAACAATGCTTGATCCAATCCCACCAGCATCATCACCACCGCCATTGTCACCACCACCACAGCTTACAGAAACAGAAACAGAAACAACAACGACAACAACAAATGAAGAAGCAACTAACCCACCTACCGAGGAATTAAGCTCACTTAATTTATCCTAGATTTCTAGAACAAAAAAAAACAAAATAGCCAACATACATATTTAGGTCAATCTTTATTTGTGTTTTTTTTTATTCAAGAACATTCCATGTATTAGTTAGACAAAAAACAAACGCTTCTTGTTAGAATTCTTTTTTTTTTCTGTTTTATTTCAGCTTTCCCATTTCATGCACGCTTATTCTGTGTATATAATAAAAAAAACAAGCCACTAGCATAACAAAATGAGAAATAAAATGCACAAATATAGAAATCAAACTGATAATTATACATATATATATATATATGATGGATAACTTCAGAGATTCTTTCAAACAACAGAAAAAAAAAGAACATAAGACGTTCTAAAATAAAGATGAGGCAAAGTCGAAGGGAAACACCATATACATATACATATGTCAAACTCCCCGCTTATATTTTGAAAGACAGACATAAAAAAAAAAAAAAAAAAAAGCAAAAACAAAATGAATCACAACTTATTGTCCACCTTGGGCAAAACAAGCAATCATTGTCATACATTTGTAAATATAAATGATCAATCTTTACCAGAAGAAAAAGAAAAAACAAGAAAAATATTTTACCACTGGGGGGGGAAAAAAAATAAAAGAGACAAGAAAACGATAAAAACAACTAAATATATTCACAGGTGTGCTTCCGAAAGGTTTTTGGTTTATTGTATTGAGCCTTATAGAAAGTATACATGTAATCTTATCCTTAAACAGCACATTATCATTGATTTTTACATAGCAGCTTGGACGGATTGACGCTAAAAGATATTAATCATATTCAATAGATAAATATATATACTACAATAATTTACCCAAATATTGAGAATATCAGTTACGGTATATTGAGGAGGTAATTTAAATAGATAAGAAACAAATAATGTCGAGATTTGTTCCAACAATGGATGGCCATCTAAATAGATAAAATCAAATAATTTCTTTTGTCTGATTTAATATAGATAAATTTATGAATTTCGATTATTTTTTTTTTACATATTGAAAAAAAAAAGAAGACAAAAATTTATTTGACTAAGATTTAATATTATTCATTATTAGAGCTAAGATAATTAGTTGAGTGAACAATGATAAATATGAACAAATTCTAATAGAAATTTGATATTATTTAAACATTATATTTGACATTGCAATTATTTGTCTTAAAATTTAAAAAAAAATTCTTTGTCTTTTAATGTTTATCGAACAGTTTATTGAATCAACGACTGATATAAAATAGAATGCGAGATGAATAAGAAAAATTTGCATTTGAATTCAAATTAAATCAAATGATTTATCATTGAAAATTTTTTTTTTCAAAAAACAAAATACATTCTTATTGATTTTTAAATTATTTTATTTGCAAATGAAGATTTCAGTCAATTTAATTTGTAACTTAAAATATTAGCATCAATACTTTCAACTTCATTCATACAGTAATCGAGACACACACAAATTAGTACAAAAATGAAAGAAAAAATTCAATCATAAAATACATTCTCCTTAAGAAGTTAAGATCATTAAAGATTATATCATCAACAGATTACATATGAGCTTTTCTTAGAAAAGTTGTTTATCATCTGTTTTAGATTTATGTTAAAAATAATAGATTGTAGTCAAGGTTTTGTTAATTCATGTAAGCCGCGAACGAACATACTCTATTTATTTATGTAAAGAATATTTATTTTATTTTTATAAAGATCATTGAAAATAATTGATAGAATATTTTGAAGAATTTTATTGAAAAAGTTCTTTATTAAATATTCTATTAGAAATAATTCTTTTATTTACCTGAAAATTCAAGTTTTGGTGGCATAGATTTTGTTAATGACAAAATTTCTGGTTGTTCTTGAGGATAACGTGTTGAAATGCGTAGTCGTAATGATGGTATAAGAGGATTTGGTGATTCTAATAATTTACATCGAATAATAATACCATTTTTATATAAATAATCATCATTTAATTCATTATTATTTATTTTATGTGATATTGGTAAATATTCAATAAGAAAAGTATTAGCTGGTAATAAAACAAATTCATCATTAAGATAAGATAATAATGATGATGATTGACTTGATGATGAAATATTTTCTGGTGTTATTCTAATGCTATTTGAACTATTATCATTATCAAGACGAATTTTCCTATGTAGAGAAACAATTTAACAAAAAAAAAAAAACAAAGGTTTTCTTTTTTTTTTGTCAAATATAAATAAACTAACTTATGTGGTATACCATTAACAACATCACTTAATGGTTCAATGAATAATTTACTTATAAAAAGTCGTTTTTTTTGGTCACGTGAAATATATTCATTAAGTGCTTTGTCAATTTGATTTAAATCATGTGTTTGTGTTGGCATTGAAGTATTTACTACTGTTACATTTGATACTGATGAAGTTGATTGTTGTGATCGACTCTAAAAAAAAAAAAATTTTTTTCTTTCTATTATTTAAGAAATATTTCAAAAAAGATATTTACAGTAGCTCGTTCAAGATTATCACGAATATGTTTTGCATTTACTAAACTTTCATGAGTTGGATTATTAATAAATTGAATCATTTGTTGATGAACAGCTAGTGCATTACGAGCTTTTTCTGGAAAACCTTTATTTTTTAAAAACGAAGAAACATATGAAAGTTTTGTTGTAAATTTATTTAAATTACCTTCATTTGTAAATTTTTGACATAATGCCTGAATTTTACCAATATTATCTTTAAGATATTTTATTAAATTAATGGTTTCTTCATCTGGACTTGAAATACTACCACTTCCTGAATATAAACATGTATATATGTATAGGATTATTTAGTTATTGGTTTGTTTTTTGGATTATATAATATATCATTAAGATGTAGAAAAGTTAGATAACAAAAATTGATCAATCTTTTTGTTAATATTTATTACAATTATATATTTAGTCGATAGAATTTATTTGAAGAGTATTTATTTCGATTTAGAATAGGTATTCGATATTTTCAAACGATGCAGAGATACATATTCATGAGTATATGTAAAAGCTGATAGAACAATATTTCGCGAGAACGTAATCAAATAACTGTTTTTAAATGAGCTTGAAATTGCTCAAAGATTCGTTTGATTGTTTTTGAAAGAAGGGATTAAATTGATACGAAATGCTTAGTAAACTGAGTTGATGTGAAATATGATAACAACCTGTATTAATTCAAGTCACTCGAGATTAGACTATCTATACCAATTTTTAATGTTTGATGTAGATCTATTACATTTCTATTAATAATAGTTGGGTAAATTCGTTTTCGAAAGTAAGAAAATACTTTTTTTATTATTTAACTATTAGATTGAACTAGTGACGATCAAAATAGATGTAATTGATACTATAATCAATGAGAAATAGAATGATTTAAAAATAATATAGATTATAAGTTGAATCAATTTCGAATTGGTTTAAGTAAAAATTCAAAAATGAAATGCTCAACTAAAGGATAATTTAATATTGAAATGAATAAAATTAATTAATTAAGATCAAATTAAACTTTTATAAATCGATTATTTAGAAATTTAAACTTTAACAACTAATAGATATTAAATATTAACCTGTTAATGGTAATGAGCGATTCACTGGTGATGAATAATTATTAAATGATGGTGTCGAACTATTCATTGTTATTGATGATGGTTGTGGCATGGTTTGTGTATTTACCGAAAATGGTCCATTGTTATTATTTAAAGGACTTTGTTGAATAGTAACATTACTAGATCTTTAAGAGACAATGAAAAGAACCTTTTTTTTTTAAATAATGAAAACTAAAAGTGTTACGGTTGAATTTGAACGTTTGATAATGGAGCTTGAGGTGTTGTTGACATTATTGTAACCGATGGTGAAGGTGATGGTTGTTGAGATGCTAATGATGATCGAAGGGAATTTATACTGTTAACCATACTACTGTTCGTTGCATTGGCTAAACGAATTGGTTGTGACTATGAAAAAAACAAAAGAGACACATAAAATATTTAGTAGAATATTGTCTATATCATAAAAAGATACTTTTGAATGAAATTTTATTATTTTTTTCTTATTTCAATTTTTTATCTAATTCTTCAACAGCAAAGAAGACATATATCAATTTGTATCAGAGAAGCTTAAGACATTGTCAGGAAAATGGAAGAAAATTTTTCAAATATTTTTTCGCTTCGAACAAATCAAGTTTTTTTCTACTTGACAACTTAGATCAATGTGCGATTGCTTATTGTTATACTTTAAAAGTTCTATATATGATCATCTTTGAATATTATATATAATAAATTTTATATTAAGAGTAGAAAAATTTTAATCTCTGACAAAGATTGTTAATACAATAAAAACGCATTAGAAAATAATAATAATTCGAGAATTTTCTTTGAGAAGATTTAAAACAAAAATTGAACTTGTCTTAAAGATTTTTCTTTAACGTACCATAATCGATGCTGTTGATTGTGGTAATGATGGTTGTCGACTTTGTATAGACATTTTATTTGATGTTCCATCATTATTAGCCAAAAGTATTTGTTGTAATACTAAAATAATAATAAAATTGGATTTATAAAAAAAATTTTTCTCATTAGATTACACTAACATCTATCACCGGTTGAAGATGTATTTGTTACTGGTGTTACCATTGATGATAATGGTGATGATGATGATGATGATGATGACGATGATGCCATTGAATTTGTTGGTGGATTTCCAACAACAAATTGATGTAAAATATCATTTGCATTATTCGATGTTGATACTTGTGGTAAATTTCCTAAAATATATAAAATCAATTTTAATATATTTTAATTCTCATCAAAATAAAATAAATTCAATTATAAACCATTAGAATTCGTTGCTGTACGTAGTCGTGGATTTATTGTTTGTTGATTTGAATATCGATTTTGAACTAGTGTTGATTGAGATAAGTAATCATTAAGATTTGTATTACTTATTTGTTGTTGACCTGCATAATTTTGAGATAAATCAATTTTTTGTACTGTTGATGATGTTGAAGCTGAATTAAGTGATGATGGTGATGATGTAAATTGAACTGTATTCAGAGATGCTAGAATATTTAAAAAATAAACAATTAAAATGAGAACTAAAAAAAAAAAATAATATTTTACATTGATTGAATTTTTGTGGATCACGTAGTCTTACAACTTGATTGAGAATACCTGTTTGTGTATTAATAACACCCGTTTGTGGATTTGCCATACGAGGTTGTAATGATTGTTGTGTCGAAGAAAAACGAATTTGTTGATTAAGCATTGTATTTAATGGATGTTGTGATTGATTAACCATAGGTACTGATGATTGTTGTGAAAGATTCAATTGTTGATTTGTATATTGTGCATTATTATTTAATGATTGTAATGTTTGTTGTTGCTGTGGTTGTTGTTGTTGTTGTTGCTGTTGTTGTTGTTGTTGTTGCAATTGTTGTATTTGTTGTTGTTGTTGTTGTGCACGATTTTGATATGCGTCTAAGAATTAGTTAAAATATAGTATTTTGATTTTTGACTTCCTTTTCTATCCATTACAATAAGAATGGCTTCTAATTTTAGCTTTCACTATAAAAGTGCGATGTTTAATTAATAGGGCAAACGGTTTTTATCCATTTTATAATTAACAAAAGGTCATGTGTTTTTTTTTGTTTCTGACATATAATGAATAAAAAAGTAGTAGATGCCTCAGTCAACTTGATAAACATCTTATGAATTTTTTAAATAATAACACTCACTTTGAACTTGTTGATGATAATTTTGAACAAATTTATAATAAATAGGCTACGATAAAATATCAAAAGCTAATTTATTGTTATTTTCAATTAAATAATTTACTTTAACACCACGTGATTTGTCATATGCAAGACTTTCGACTCGTTTTGACAAATCCATGGTCCATTTTGTAGTTCTATATTTAATGAAAAGTACAAAGAAATAGGATACACTTCATAGACAACAAAAAAACGCATTGTCTCCACTTACAATCTTTGAATTATAGCTTCTCGTTCAGATGCTGTCACTAATGTTTGCCCATTAGTATCTGTTTGCTGTTGCACAGCTGTATCCGTCATCATATCTAGTCAAAAGAAAAGGAAAAAAAAATCTGTTGTCAACTTTCCACAAAGAAAAGCGGAATAATCAAGTATGAAATCAGCGATTTTTAAAAGTCTCTCGAGTAGGAAAAAGACTCAACAACACAAGAAAAAAAAAGGAAAAAAACTCAATGGCACATGATGACAACGACAATGACATATACTTAACAACACATGGTGATAAGACAAGAGCGATAATCTAGGAATAGAGAAAATATAACCGACAAAGAACAAGAAAAAAAAAAAGCTTTAGCGACAAAAAAAGGCACACAAAAGACAAGATTAAATATCGCAAATTTTATATATACAGAAAAAAAAAAAAAAAAAAAAAAAAACTTAAGATAAGTAGTTAGCTAGAAAGTTTTTGTCGTTGAACTGTATTTTTCTGTTGTAATGGACACTGTGCTTTAAGATGATCAGTACTATTACAAATATAACATTCTTTTCTAAACTGATTATGTTGATGTGAACGATGTGAATTATTTGTTGGTTCGTCTAATGAATTATGAAAGTCTCTTCGTTTTTCATTGGTTGTATATTGAAATGGACGTTGATTAGGTGGAGCAGATTTTGGTTGTTGATATCCATTACCATTATTATTAGATTGTACATAGTCTCGAGACTTATTTGATAAATATGTCGAGTGATTGTTCATATAATGTTGTTGTGTAGTATAATTAGTTGTT
Organism: Rotaria sp. Silwood1; assembly: GCA_905250075.1. NCBI lineage: Eukaryota > Metazoa > Rotifera > Eurotatoria > Philodinida > Philodinidae > Rotaria > Rotaria sp. Silwood1. Next base: position 985,437 of record CAJNOP010000035.1, on the reverse strand, counting down.
CGTTTTTTCTTTTCGTTTTCATTTGCTAATGATGCTAATTTTGGACAACGTTTTCGAATATGATATGGACCTCTACACCATTCACATCGTTTTGGTGCATTTGTTGGACATAAATCATCAATATTAAATAATGTTTCCTATTCATATTTAAATTTAAACTTTTATTCTATTTTAATAAAAGATTTTGTTTTCTTTATGAAAAGTTTTTGTTTTGAAAATCAAAAAAAATTGAAAAATTATAGTTGTTTTTTTTTATTCACAAGCAAAAATTCTAAGTTGATAAAAACACTATTCATTGTATTATCTTATGTCATACATTTATTCGCACTACCAGCAGTAACGCTGACGATTTTCGATTCCGGCTATAAACGATTATAAAAAGCAGGGGCGTACCTAGGTCTCCAGCAGGGTTGCCAAACCTCCTGATTTGGCCAGGAGTCTCCTGATTTTCAAACTTTTCTCCTGATAAAAATTCTCCTGAATTCAGGAGCTGATTGTGAGGATTTTCTCCTGATTTCTACTGATTTTCAAATTTTTAATGGCTTCGGTTTTAGCGACATTTTGAATCGGTAAAAAAGCGTAGAAGAGAAAGAGCACTGTTAAACGTAGAGGTGATAATCTCTTAGCTTATCTTCTTGGTAGTGAAAATGTGCCTAATGCACAAAAATTAGCCCCGTTATCTTTTTGCCGTATCTATCTTCAATATGTGTTGAGAGTGAATTTTCATTCATCTGAAATTTTTATAAAATGATAATAGAAATCGAACCACAAATCATTTTGTTGATGCAGAATTGAGAATTAGAATGAACGGTCATTCCGATTGTACAGAGTTTCATAATTATTTCTTAAATAATCAAGAATTGTCAACACGAAGTTTTCTCGGCAGAAAAATGTAGGCATGTTGCCAAAAGTTATGCCGACAGGTCGTAAACATTTTGTATGGCATATTCGATTTATTTTGCTTTTTGGTTCTTGTCATATCGTTATAAAATATTTGTGCCTACTTTCTTTATATCGGTAAATGAACAAATGTGAAAATACCAGTAGAATAATGCACATATAATTACAGAAATGTCTCAAAATCTCGAAAAAATTTCAAAAACTCCAGAAAGGAAAAATCTCGAATATCAGAATCGTCGAAAGGAACATCTCGAAAGAATAAATATCGAGCGTTCCTCGATGACCATTCTAAAATAGCAGGTAAAACACACTGGCATCCCGCCAACACTTTGTAAAAAAGAGGAAAAAAAAGTGGCTCAGCATTCTTGAAAAAAAGGATTTTTAATAAAAAAAAGGAGAAAAAGAGGCATAAAGTTTTCGTCCAAAGAAAACTAAAAGCCACTGACACAATAGTACTATAAATCCGACAAAACTCGCAAGTCATCAATATAGGTTGAATATGATTTGAAAGAGTAAAAGAGAAACGAAACTTCCAATTGTTCATAGAGCCTATTGTGCAACAGCTTATGTATGCATTAGAAAACTGGAAAACATTAGAAAAATAGTGTATTCTATTTGCGTAGTATCTGACTATAATATAATTCTGTCTGACTAAGTGGGCACAGAAATCGAAACGATCAGAATTCATTAAATGTCGTTTTTGCTTTTTGTTCCTTTTTTCAGATGGCTGCGCATGTGAGAAAAAGAAGTTTTTTTCTTCTTTTCAATTTTCAGGAATTCTTCAATGATGTTGATCATTTTTCGCAAGTCAGTTTCACTTTTCCGTTTCCCAGCTTAACCTAATACATTGGTTGCAAGGGCGCCCATACAGTGGATTTGTGAGAAATCGTTTGACCCCCGTGCTATCGAAAACGCTTGATTTTTCCCAGCGAAAACTGGTCATCTTCTTGTGTTCTGTAGAAAACGACATACGCGTATTGAGTAGGTTGTACGATCCCTGCTTTTTGATTACCGCCCCCCCCTCTCCCTATTTGTTACTATCTCATTCCATCGTATCCGATGTCTTCCAAGTCTCATCAAACCGTTGTCAATATTAACCTATACCAAACAGACACGCTCGTAATCGGAGAGAGACGGCGTTTCACAATGGCTCAGTATTGCAACTGTATAACTTCGTGATCGTATGCGCAGAAATACGATCGTTTATGGACAAACAAAGCTCGTCAACAGTTTTCGCTTTACTGTGTAATTCTTTCTATACGATTATATTTCTCCGTGTACAATTTGGAGACATACGATCGTCCAAAATGTGATTGGGAAGAGAGGAGTTACTTCATTTTGACAGTAATTCAATCGCATAAGGTAATCTATCAGCATACCACAAGATCTGTAATCAATCCAGCAATTTTGAAGAATCAGATATTGCCGAATACAACATATCCGGCGTAAGAAACACGCCGAAGCATTATGAAACCGCTCAGTTTCGTAGTTTTTCAGCCTCTTTTCGATCCGTTGTTGACTGTTCCGGCGATCGAAACGACAGACCCGAGATTGTACTATGAACAAAGTAGACAGGTATATAGACATAGATTTATTCGAGATTTTTTGTTTCAAGATTTTCAATTTGAGATATCGAGACATATTCATGATTACCCGTCTCTTTTCTTTATTTCACTTGCGAGATAATTATTTCCCTACTCATTTGACAGAGAAAAGTCACAAGACTTTGTAAATTAACAGTGACAATATTGCCTCTACAAGAGAAAACTGTCTGGTACTTTTCTGTTTAACCTGATTTCAAAAAATCTTCTGATTTTTCTCCTGATTTTCTAGAAAAAATCTACTGTTCAACTTCTGATTTAAAAAAAAAACTCCTGATTTCTAAAATTTGGATTTGGCAACCCTGGTCTCCAGAGCGGAGAGGGGAGGGGCGTAAGGTATTCTAGAAAAGAGATTTTTTTCTATTTTGTTGTCTAAAAAAACAAAATTTTCAGAAGCAGAGGGGCGTAACACCCCACTCGCCCCCCACTCGATACGTCTCTGAGTATTTGTTTGGTTCGAATTGCATGGGATATTTTTACCTCAATAGATGACATATCGGGATTTGAAATATTGACATTTTCAGGTTGTATAGCAAATTGTTGACGAGCACGAATAAAAACTCGTCGAATAATAATCCAGTCTAAAAGAGATTATTCTTTTATTTTATTAATTTCAAGATAAATTGTTTTTGTTTTTTGGTTTTTATATATACTTCGTGGAGATAGACCACCGGCTAAATTATGACTTAGTTCAAATGGATCTTCAATAGCTATGGTTTGTCTAAACCATCCTTTTTCTTGTTTTGTTAATGGTTCAATTTGTCGAATCGTTACAATATGTTCATCATAATTAAATTGTTCAGTATAGAAACGTAAAAATTCTATCCATAATGCTCCAGATGATAATTTATTTTCATTTTTCCAAATATCTTTCTATACAAACAAACAAAAACAAAGAAAATTTAATTTTTAATATAATTTCAAAAATAATGTTATTTCTACAAACCAGTTTAGATAGATCGTCATAAAAATACACATTCCATTTTGAACATTTTTTATACATTGAAGTTTTCTTTGTCGGATCATTTAACTAAAAACGATTATTTTTTGAAAGAATAAAATTAAGCAAAAGCAAAATTGTATCAAATAATTGAAAACCTTTTGAAGAACTGGTAAAACAGGTGGTTGAATTTGTTGTAAAAAATGAATAAGCATAATAATATATGCATAACTGGATAATGTACCACGACTTGCATCACCAATACAACATAACTAAATTTCATAAAAAAAATATTTGTTTATAATTGTTGTTTTTTTTCAACATCGGAAGTTTATTTAGAAATAAACAAATATTAGGAAATTGAAATTGATAATTAAAAAAATATTTATTTGGAATTTTATTATTTGTCTATTTGGTTATAATTTAATAGAGGAAAAAAAAAACGTCGAGAAAAATGGAAATGAATTTCCAGGTAAAAACTGTCGTGATATCTTATTGAAATACGTAATAGTTAATATAATCGTTTAATACCTATATACGCGATTCAATTATTTAAAAAATATCTTAGTTAAACTCATTCATAAGATTTTAATTATTGAATGAGATTTAAATCGAAATAAGAGGGTTGTTTCATTAGTTTCGGTTGTTTTTTCTTTTAATTGTTTTTTAGTAATTAAATGTATTGTATTTCTATCTTTATCTATAATAAGAAGGTGCTCGATTGGTAAATAGATTAATAAACAACCTTCATCCAATGTCTTTTTTTTTTTATTCTTTGTTAATTAGGGTTATGAAAAAAAAACAGCATTTATTCACTGATTAAATCGTATTTGTTATTCTGTTATTATTGATTTGCATGCTAAACTAGATTCAACCGTTGTTTTTTTGTAACATGTTGAAAATAAAAGTGAATATAGTATCTTTTAGATAACAGTATACATGTCATTCTTTATATATATAGATCTTCAATACTTATCTGTTCTTAGATATTTCATATGTTTAGTAAAAAAAGTGAAAATATCATCGAAATTTATGAAACATGGGCAAATAATAATATAATGTCAAGCCTAATTCTAATAATACTTCTTATATTCTTATTTTTCCATATGTGTACTTCTGTTTGATATATCTTATTTCTTGATGGTTTTGTATTTACCAATCTATCAGCTATGTTTACCACTATAATTCGAGAAGCAAAAACTAGCCTATATCATTGCCTGTAGAGATATCCAAAGATAAAAGCTTGACAGAAAAAAAACAACTGTTGACTACTGAATATAGGAACACTTAAATTTTTCTTTTTTATTGCGTCATTTTGTTTTCATAATTCTCAATAATTACAATAATAAAATCAATTTTCAATATATCTTACTTTTGCTAAATGTTTAATCATATAACCCAATTCTGATACACAAGAATCGATTTCAGTATATGTTTTTAATAATCGTGTATTTTCAATAGCCTAAATAAATGAAATATTTATTGATAGAAAAAAACAACAATTTGAATAAAACCTAACCAGCATATTATGAAGACTAATATCAATTGCAATATGCCATTGTCGATGTCTTGTTCGAATAATTGGTACTTTAGCTTGAAGTATAGGTTGAACATCAACAAATGTATTTGAAGATTTCATTAGACGTAAAATTTTTTGCATTATTCGAATAACTTCATCATTCTATTCGAAGTTCGAAAAAAAAACAACAACGTATTAAAAAGCAAAATAAAATTTGATCAATAAAATACAAACATTTTGTTCTCGTTCATCCTTAAATACAATACAAACATCTAAATCACTTTGATGAAAACCAAAACCATTATAATATGAACCAAATGCATGTAAATTACAATCAGGATAATCTTTTTGAAATTGTTTTTCTAATTGATGTAAAATTTCTCGACGATTTTCTACATCATTTTTTCTTGGTTTACATCGATCTATATTTATTATTAAATTAAATTTATTTTTAATATATTAAATTAAATATTACTAGTAATTTGTCGACAAAGTTTTGAAAGAATATCAATCCATTGTTCACTAATAGCTGGCAAATCGATCATATTCGGAATAATTAATTCAGGACATTCTTCTTTTAAATGTCCAACACTATTACAAGTTGTGCACACATATGGAGCACCCTTTTTTTTTTTCAAGAAAGAAAAAAACAGTTCTGGCTGTATATTTTATTGTAAGAAAAACTAAATTTGTCTAGTCAAAATTGAATTTCTAATTTTAACTAGACACCACAAAATATCTATGGCCACATTGCTACCATGATGGGATCAGTAGCGGGAAATATGTTTCATAAATACTATTGGGACAGCTTCTCTTTTATGAAAATAGTAAAATTTCATGAATTTTTGTACCCGATTTAAGTATCTACAAGTCCAACACTTAGAATTACAGTGAATCTGAGAGATTCAATCAAACTATGCTACTTAATAACAGTAATGAAAGATATTTTCGAAGAACTTCTCGCAAACTATCTCAGCAACGGTATGTCAGTCTTATTTCTTCTAGGAACACGATGCGTCAGTCGATGATTTTCAGCCGCAATAGACATCTCTGCTAAGTACTTATAAATCAGAACTGAAATTTTAGTTTTGCCTGGGTAACATTGGAATTCTGTTAGAGAAAAATTCACACAATAAAAACAACTAAAATCTCTCATAAGAAAAAAAATTTTTTTTTTTTGCATTAAATAATAACAAGATGAAACCTTTTAATCAGTTCATCATTATTTACATAACCACCTTGTTTTGAAGGACATATCGTTGGACAAAAAATTCTCATATTTTTTTGACACGAAAAATATTTTGTTGTAACATACTGTTGAATACGATTTTAGGCGTTTCATTTTTATTAGATTGTAACTGGTATATCTAGATTTAGACTGATTATCGACGAGATCACTACGATTAGAAGTTTTCTCCCTTCTTTTTTCAATTTATTTATCTTTAATAGAATCCTAATTTTCTCTACTACATATTTTGTCTTTTGATCAGTATTATTTTTGATGATTATTGAAAGACAATTTTACCTGTTCAGCATGAAAGTTTTTAGATTGAAAATCATAAAAAAATTCACTAGAATTATCTGTGCAAGTATTATTATCACTATTTAATTGTTCATTATCGATAATTTGTTCAAGTTTAATGGGTGATGTAAATGCTAATGGAATATCATCATTACTATTATCATCAGTTATTATAGAATTTGTTTTAACATCTATTGACGATGAACAAGTGGATTTGGTTGTATTTTCTTCTGATAGATGTAATTCAGTTGAGGATTGAATATTATTTATTGATGTTTCATCCATAGATAATGGTGTTTTAAAATTTTCATTCAATTCTTCTTCTTCTTCTCCTTTATCACTGATTATGTTTTCTAAAGATAAATTCATTTTAATTTACATTAGTTAGAGTTTCGAATATGTGTTTTTTGTCTACAGTCCAAATGATAAGTTTTTCGTGTTTAAAGCAACATTTGTCAACTTGTTTTTATTTATATTCTCTTTATAAAATATGTCTCTATTTTTTTAATAATATTTAGAATAAAATTCTCTATATCAATTTCGTTTATATTAATGTTACCAGGGTCACCTGCGTGGAACGACAAAAAAAAATCATCTCATGGGATGAACTATGTCATGTGGAATGGGGCTGTCCTCAAAACTTTGCTATCCAGTGTGAGATGAGAATATCTTCAAGTACTTCGTCTCATTAGAATGGAAACTCTTCTGTTCCATCCTATTCATTCGAAGGCACTTCACCCTTGTCAAATATCGAAAAAGAACTTTTTGAACACATTCATCGTTTCTCTTGATACTACCAAATTTTACATCATTCTATTTTATATTTCGTAATTTAACCATAACTAAGTTCACATGTCGGCAAGAAAGACAATATACTTCGAAACGATGTAGTTATTCTTAATAGAAAAAAGGGTGTTGCAAAAGACGTTCATCATGATAGGATGTTTGCTACATTTCATGGGATGAAATATTTTCATAACCTTGCATGGGATAGGATGTTTTGTTGCATCCCACGCGGAGTTCTGATTACTAATATTATTATCTTTATTGAATTGTTTTTCGTCATATGTGCTTAAGATACCTTGCTGAGCATCAGTCATTATTGTTGGTGATTCATCGTCAATTGATTGTTGCTCTTCTTCAGTTGTTGGAGATTCTTCATGACTAAAAAAAAAGCAGCATTAATGTTTGTACGAATGAATTATTTTACATAGGGATTTCTATTTTCAATGATATTTCGTCTGTCAATAGAGAATATTGAGATATATATCTTCTCTTCTCTTAAAATATTTTTCACTAAATCAATTTTTTCTATTCATAGACGAAATTTCTTTTTTTTTTATAAAAGTATTGCATTTTAGAAATAAATTTTATTTTTTTTTGACTAACATTGATTCTTGTTGTTGTTGTTCTTCAATACTAATCTGTTGTAAACTATCATTTAAAAATTGTTCATAATCATCTTCATTTGAATTTATTCTTTGTAATAAATGTGCATGATTTTCATTTTCATCATCATCATTTTCATCCATAACTTCAAAATTATTTTCAAGATCATGTTGAAATGCTTCTTGAATATCATTATCAACTAAATTATCTAATTTATCATTTGAAATATTTAATTGAATAATAGGTTTAGGTAATTTATTATTTTTATTATCATATATTCGTTTATAATATTCTCGTACACGACCTTGTTTTATATTAGCATCACGTACAACTGTTGGTGGTAAACGTTTATAAAATAATCTATATGAATTATGTAATAAATTAGATGGTTCATTTGTTGGAATACCATTTACATCATTAGGAAGTATTTCGATTAAATCACCATCATTATTTTCAATTGAACATTGATTTGAACTTGTTGTTCTCAAATTTTTTTGTTTTCGAGCAAAATAATTCAATGCAGCATTTAACGTACTACGAAAATAATCAATTGAACGCATTGATTGCATTGTTTGACATAAACTTCGTTTTATATCAGTTGGATCTATTGAAATTTAATAAGAAACTTAATTAAATAAATACAGAAATTTAATCGTATGATATATGCAAGAGATTAGATACGATAATCTCTTATATTATTTATGTTCTTGATCTGTTCTAGTATTATTATTAGTACACTAAACTAACAATATTTTTAAGATCAAAAAATGCAATCATTGTTTAATGTAAAATCTCAATAAGAAAAAAACTGCATAATATCATAGGAACCAGGCTTATTTCGTATTGGTGAAAGAACCGAATATACGAATTTCACTGTAGGATTTCAGCAAATGTTGAAGCGGTTTTGTTCAAATCACGCACAGTCATCACTCTTATCTAGTCCTTTTTAGGAGTCTTTGTAATGCAAACTAATACATAGACTATGATTGAAGTAAGTCAATATCGACAATATTTAGTCTGGGAAAACCAGAGGTGCAGAATCTTCCTCGTGCGCCCCCGCGCGGGAGGGGGAAATTTTTTGAAAAATTGCATTACTCGGGGAAATTTTGAAAAACTATTAGAAGGGAAAAGCTTGGTCTCGTCATAATTAACTGTTACAGGATATAATTTCTTCTTTCGAGTTTTTCGCTTTACTTGTATGCTCTGCTCTTGATCTTGTCAAGAACACACACATTGCTATCGAAGTATGACATCTTGGCAATTCTTTTTCCCACAGATTTCTTTGCACCCTTTTATCGCTTGCTGAACTGTATCGTGGCCGAAAGAAGGAATGTTAAGGATTTGTCCAACATGGATAATTCCATTATATGCTAGTTATTTTCCTATATGTTGTGTTGGTTTTTTAGTCCTGTCTCAACAACTATTTCTTTTAACTGAAGGACAAATATTGGATTTTCTTCAAAAAAAAAACAGAACAACATCGTCTATTCAAATTAGTTTCACCTGGTTCAGTTCTTTTGAACCGCTTAAGAAAAGAACAAGTAGAAAGAATTCGTATGTTGTACGAACAGAACAAAATATTGCCATGCTTTCTTTTACTTATATTTTGTGACAAATAAAGTTGGTCTGTGAACGGTGAAGAAAAAACAGCTTAGGAAAAGTTTTGGAGAAAATTTCCGCGGAAGGGGAAGAAATTTTTTATTTTTTGGAAGATTCTGCACCTGTGGAGATCATTCATAATAGATCTATAAGTAATAATCCCATTGTTTGACTCCATTCCTCCTCCTTCCTCTTCTTAGACATCTTTTATGGGTGGTCTCTGAAAAATTCAAGAGCATATGTTTATAATTCAATATTTCCTATTATAAAAGACATTCGACATTAAACGATAATTCTTATCCCGAAACAACTCTCTTTTTTTTTAGTAGATATCAAGATTATTGAGTAGTTAAATGAAGATATATTTTATTCTTGTAAGATTACTCAAACACTTCTATTGAAAATTATTCAATTTTACATCATGAAAAACTTTTTTTACAACCAAATAGATCAATACAAACAACAACCGACAAAATCTAACTTTCGAACTATTTTCATTTGAATCGATCTGTGTTATGGCATGAACAACAAAAATAAAACAACAATGATATAGCATTCAATACAAGTTCCGAATTTCTTATCAATTTAAGAACATAGAAAGTTTTTGTCTAAGTTTACCGACATGAAATAATATACATCAAAATATTTATGTCAAAATTGGCGAACACTAAATCATTTCTATAATCTTTTATGTACTATTGAGAAAATTTCTTTTTTGATTTGTTTTTAAGAGCAGGTATCTATATCATAGCAAAGATTGCATATTCATATACTTTTTTATTTTCTCTAACAAATCATTCGAAAAAACTGCTTTTTGAACTTTTATAATGAATATGCAAAAAAATCAATTTCAAGAACTTACTTTCATATGAAAGCCTCTATGATATATAACTATGAATTTTTCGTTTCTTTTCATATTTAAAATGTTAATCAAAATTAAGAAAAATTATCTTAATATTTCTATTATTTTTCAAAATAAATTTACCTTCAACAAGTAATTTTCTACTACGCCAATTTTTATCAATTTTCATGACAGGCATTCTGGTTTGTATTGAAACAACAAATTGTTTTGAACTAAATGTTTTAACATAATACGAAAGTAATTGTAAAAAAAGCATTTCAACACTAGTTGTATTTTTTGATTTCCATTCATGTGAATATTTTTCACAAACATTAAAAAATTTTGAATATTGATTTTCATTTAATGTTATAGGCACACGATCAATTCCATAAGCCTATAAATTCAATGGTTGTTTTTTTTCTTTTTTATTCAATTTAACAAGTGATCGAAGAGTTTTTAGACAGGATGTTTGTTCACATTTAACCTCTGAGAAAGTGTTTCTGACAAGTTAAAAGCTACATATTAGAAACAGAATTTTGTTCTCTTTTCGAATATGAACGTAGAAGTATTGCCTCAGTTTTTGTTCGAGACTAGTGAAGTAGAAAAGGAATTTATTTGAAAAATAATCTTTTAGGTTTTGTAAAAAAAAAAAAGAGTCACTCACTACTCTTGACCAAAAGTAGACACAATATTTTTAAGTTCATATTTAAACTCTCGTTATGACCTATAGTATTTTGACTCTTCTATAATACTTTCAAAGAGATCAACATAAACAAGTAGGGTGGAAATGTTGATATGAGCGTACTGATGCGCTTGGAAAGAAGATTCACACCTTCGAACAAAAATTACGAGAAAATTTCTAAACTCATATTTGAAAAGAACATGAAATTTTAGTTCTAATTCATAGCTTTTCACTGATTGAAAATATTTTCTCATGAGTCAAATGTAAGCATACATCTTGTATGAATACTCTTCGATCACCTGTTATTAAAAGAAAAAAAAAATCCTATAGGAAATCGTACATATTCATGAAGACATGGTAAAACAGGTTGATCAAGTTGTTGAAGAAAATGAATAACCATTATATGAAAAACAACTGGATGAAGTGTTCCTAATTCTGGTTTATCAATATTGCACGTCTAGAAAAATAATAAATAAATTATGTTTTTTAATAAAAAAAAAAAGAAACTAATTTAAACAAACTTTTGTAAGTATTCGAAATAATCGAAGTAATTTAATAACACGTTGATCAAATTTAATATAAAGTCGAATTAATTTTGATAAAAATAAACCACGATTATAACCTGAAGTTATTTTAACACGCATATTCGGTTCTTTTATTATTAAATGAATACATGATGGTTTATGTTCAGTATCAATTTTAGCTTCTTTATATAGATCTATATTATAAATATATATTATTTTATTTTATTTTGTATTAATTGAGAAAACATACCACTTTTTTTAATTATATCAAGTAATTCTTTAAGTGTATCATATTGTGATATTTCTTTAAATTGTACATCAATATCCATAATACCTGGTTTTTCCAAACAACATTCGAAATATATAGAACCATATAAATTTATTTGACAATCTAAATTTAGAAAACAAATAAAGAATTAGTTAAATTAGTTCATTCTATATAAATCATAATTCTAGTAAATACACGTTATTTTATTCATCCCCTCATGCTTTTTCAATTATAGCGTCTATATTTTCTCGTGTTATATTACCGTCTATACTGTTTCGCTTGGCTAATTCAAATGAAAAGGACGAACAAAATAAATTATATTTTGCGAATATTTTTTTTTCTTCCTCATGGTAAAATTGACGAAAATAGATATAAAAAAAGTGTCTTGAAAAATTAATGCATTAAAAAAAAATATACATAGAATGTCGATGAAAGACTATGACAAATCAATTCTACTCTATACTTATATTATAATGCAAAATGGAAATTACCTGTTCGTGCATTAGTAATAAGTTGATGTAAGTTCGTATAGACTAACTGTCGTTGCTGAAGACTATTATAAGATAAACAACGTTCTGTAAGAATTTTTTGAAATGTTTTTTCTAATGCTGATAAATGTTCAGGTGTTGGTTTACGAATATCAATCGTTGAACGATCAATATCAATCTAAATTTTTGATTAATAATTAAATATTGTTTTCATTTTCATCTTACTTTTTCTTGTGAAATATTAGAATTATTAACTTGATCATCATCAATACGATCTAATAGAAATATAAAGAATAGTTTTCATTAAATAAATACAAGTTTAAAAATAAAAAAAAAATATTTCTACCAAGATTTTCACGATCAAATGGTTTATTTTTTCTACGTCGTTGTGATATTGATTTTTCATATGGTTTTGATGTTAATAATGGTCCAGGTTTTAAACAATCAAGTAATGGTTTTGGTGTTGATGTACCATTTTGAATAGAATTTTGTTTTTGTTGTTGAAATGAATTTGTTCTATTTTCTGTTGTATTATTTAAAAATGTTTGTATTTGTGGACGATGATTTTTATTATTTTTTTCTACATTTGATCGAACTAAATTATGTAATGTATTATTTGCCAGATGACCACGTTTTTTTGATGGATCATTCATTATTACAAATGTATGTATATATAATGAGTCAAAAATAAAAATCTGAAGTATATAAAGGATTTCAATATTTCGTAATAGTAAAAGAAATCGTTGATCTCTATCGTTTACTGTTGATTACTTGTTCATGAGTCATTTATCGGTTGTTTTTTTTTATTTATTCATTATATATGTGAGAAAATGAAAAATAAAAAACAGATAACTGTTTAAATTTTTCTTTTTTATGATATTTAAATATTCTCGTAACAGTATTTTATATAGAGTTCATCATATTTTCTCGGTGTGAGAAAAAAACAACAATCTCATGAATAATTGTATGTTTAAAACATATTTTCTCGGAAGACATTCTAGCAGTGTGTTGCGCACTCACTCCTATTCTCTTGTTTGCCTACTTAATGTTCTCTTTTTCGATAATATAAAACCAATAAGATTGAAAAACAGTGACATCTTTTGTTTCTTTATTGAGTAATTATATATTTTGAAATTTCCTTTTAGCTTAAAATTTCATGTAGATAACTAGTTTCTTGCTCAATAAGATGAAATTTTAATTTTTCCTACTTGAAATGTAATAAGAAAATAATGAATTTTATAAAGATCATGAAGAATATTCCTAGGTAACTAGAAAATGAAATAAATGCATGAACAATTGATGAAGGCAAAGACCTAGACAGTGAAAAGAAGAAAGAGAAGAAGAAAAATTAAGGAGAAATGAGTTCATCATCCAAACGACAATTACCAAATACAAATTTTGAATCGACTGACAAGATCCGTCATTTAAATACAGCATTAATTGTAAATTAAAAATAGTAAAAACGAAAAATTTATTTCATATATTGACTATTTCTTTTATTAATTTAGAATACCGAAAATAATTTACGACATGCACAACAAAATTTTGAATTATTAAAACAAATTCAACAACCAACATCAACATCTTTATTAGATACAGTAAATAATTATTTGTTTGTTTTTTTTTCTTTATTTTGAATATTCAGTTTCGTAATAATGGTAATACAAGTGATGGACTTCTCTCAACATTTGACTCAAGTAAATAATTTTTCTCTTGTCATAGAAATCATTAATATTTCTATTAAAAAATCTAAATAGATTATGATCAAGAACAAACAACAACAGGTTCACGACGTACAACAACAACAACATCATCATCGAATCATCAACGAAATAACAGTAGTAAAGGTGTTCGTTTTAATGATGATGTTATTGGACGTTCATTACATACTCTTAATAATGAACTTCAATCATTATCAACTGAACATGGAAGACTTAAACATGAAATTAGTAAAACAACCTCATCAAAACATGAACAACAAAAAGAATCATTAAATTTGTAAACAAAAACAAAAAAAATATATATTTTCTTTAGATATTTAATTTAATATATATTTATAGAAATGACAGTGATGATGCTGATGTAAATGACTCATTTCTATCCAAACAAGATCCACTAGTTGAAGAGGTTTGACATTAGAATTTTTTTTTTATTTTTTTCTTAAAATTATATCATAGCTAATTCTATCTGAGCTTTTAACAATGAATGTTAAATTGGAATGCTTAATATTTATGTAATATTGTTACGTATATATACATCATGAGAGTTACAGTCACGCATACTTATGACTGTAATACTCTTTAGAAGCTATTATATTCATGTTCTGATGTTTTTTTTTGCAAAAAAAAAATGACTCAAACTTTAATTAAAGATTATTCATTTTGTGAAAGAAAAATCATTTTTTATAACATAAGAGAAATAAAGTGTCAATACCGACAAAAAAAGAAAGATCTTAAAATAAATTCAATATGTTCAAGGTATATTCTTTATCACTCTGCATATCATTAAAATTATTTCAAATGATTCTTAAGTGTTACACGAAAGAATACAGTTCTAATTGTTATACTTAACCATTTACCTTCCAAGAGCAATTCTAAAACAGTCACGATTAACATAATTTTCTAAGTAGTGTATTAAGTTTGTCTAATATTGTTAATGATGTGGTCTGATTTACCGAGTGCCCATTTTTTTAATGTTGTACTATTTGCTTGTTCCAATGACTGTGTGATGAAGAACGATAGTTGAATCACATACTAATCTTGGATTTTTGTTTTCTTTGATTATATTGTTGAGTGAGCAAAAGCAACATCAATACCATGTTATGATAGTAACAGAAAAAAGGAAAGAGTGAGTCGATAAAAATTAATTGTGTTTGGTTTATCTTATTAAATAAGCATCTACTTTGTTTTGAACGGCTTCATAACTTCTGAAGAGAGTTAAGTCATAATAAATAACTATTTCAAATTCTTATGAGCTGAGGTTTATAATGAATATATTAACATTATTTTTGGATTATTCTTCAGCTAATGGTTCAATGGTTGTTTGTATATATTAGTATGTGTAATTCGCTAAGTTATCGCAAACGGCTTTCAAAATATATCTAATTCATCAGTAGACTTAAACAATGATTCATATCATACACAAACTCTGAAAGATCTCTGTTGAGTGTAGATAGAGAATATTTTGTTTAGAAAAATTGAAATTTTTCTGTTTTTTCGCATAATTATCAATTTTGTAGACCCGATATTCCAAAAATGAAACTATTGTTTTTACCAGTTAATAGTCTATGAATTTTACTAGGAAAAAAAATTTTGTATCGTTTTGAAATCATTTTACACATGTGACTAACGGCGAAGACAAATTAAATTATCCTCTATTAACTCGAGAAAGATTCCAATAGAAATGAAAGCAGTTATGACTAATATTTCCTTTTACATAAGAATACGAATGACAAAAATTGAATATATGAAGAAATCATAGTTCACAATAAATATTTTTTTTGTACTAGATTGTTCAATCACGTATTGATCGACGTTTACAAGAAATCGAACGTGAAATAAAACGTGATAAAGATCAACAACAACAAGGAGATATTCGTGTACTATTAAATGAACTTCAATCACAACGAAATTTAACAACACCAATTCATAATGAAGAAGATAAAATTTTACAAGCTCGACTTTTACTTGCTGAATCAAATAAACAAATGGTTTTTATTTTTATTTTGTTTTTCTCTTCTATTTCTTATTATCATAACTTATAAAATTAATTTTTTTCATATTAGTATGAATCTCAATTACAAAATACTAAACGACAATTGGAAGAGAGTGAAGTTAATAAAAATTTATTAACACAACAGGTAAAAATTTTTATCCTTCGAATTATTATTTCAATAATAATAATAAATAAATTAAATATAAACTCTTAAATTTAGTAGTTCTAATTGAATGTATTTAATCGATTAGAGAAAGTTTATATTTCATATTTTATAATGTAGATTTTATTTTTATTTTAAATAGTTTCATTATATATATTATTAAAATTTTTTAATTGAGTTTTTTTTTTTAAATGTCTTTAGGTAGCACAACTTAAAGAACAATTAATGAGAAATGATTTAGAACGTGATAAACAACAAAGAGATGAAGAATTATCATTAACAGTTAATCGACGACGAAGAGCAGGTTTGATTTTTATTATTGAATAAAGTTTGAAGCATTAGATAAATTCGAATAGCAATAGAAAAAAAAAAGAAACAGAATACTTTCAACAGTTTGCTTGGAAAAATAACCAAGCAGAGAATATTAATAAATAGTATATCAAATCAAAGAGAGAAAAGTCCATTCATATAGTACATTCTTAGTAAAGAAAGGGACATCTTGATATAGCTAACAGAAGCTTTGCAGAAGTATCAATACAAGAAAGCGATAGCATAAGAGTATGTAATCTAAAAGCTTAGCAAAAAATAATTGTGTTATATTCATGAGAGAAGAGTCTCAAGTGATAAAAAGCGAGGGATGTGAGACATAGAATTTCCTTCACAATACCTACGCAGTGTCATGATTGCTAAAATTAGAAGAAAAAACATCACACTATTCACGATATTCTTTGTTTTCACATTCATACTCATCAAGAAATATGTGAAAATGAATGTGTGATTAGGGAAAATATTGCAGAAAAATGATTATTTTGAGTTTTATGAAAGGTAGCACTTAAGAAACTAACGATAAATTGTCGTTTCCTCCAACGAATTATCATAACTTCGTTGAGAATTTCTTCACAACTTATGAATTCCTATTTTTCAGTTCTTGAACATTGCTGATCATTTTTCTGTTCGAACTAGCGATGAATAACTATCGAAAAAAATTCAATGTAACTTGAGAAATTTTGAGATGTATTTATAGAGGGTACAAATTTCATTAAACTAGATAATTTATACATTTTCATTGGAAAGTGATCTCATTCTTAGTTCAGATCAAATAATTTATTTTAAGATCATATTAAATTTCATTAAATCATCCGCTTCAGGCTGCTTCCGCCCCACTATAAAATCGATGTTTAATACAGTGCGTAGGGTTTCTATGAAACTTTCTGTAGATGCTCGGCTAATGAGTGTACATCAATGAAAATCTTTTCATAACTCTAAACCTTATCATCACGGAAATTTCCAAGAGCCAAAGTACAAAACGAGACTTGTACGCATGTAAATAGCTGCTCAATATACTTAAAGCTATAGCAATTTGTCTACTCTTATTTATAAGAGAACTCCTTGCTAATTCGAATGAAGGAGAAGTTATTTTTAATTTTAATTTTATTTCTTTTTTTATGACTTACAAAATCTTAAAATTGAAGAAAAACTTAAGAAAATTTTCCTAGAAAACCCATCATAGCTCTGCTATTGAGAATCAAATAGAAAATCCCTTTCTCTCATCCAAAAGAGAATGTATCTATCTATCGAATAAAAACAATCAGAGTTCACTAGTAAAAATTACATAGAAAATTGATAATTTATGCAAAAAACCAGTTTTAGGAGAAACGTGCGAACCATTTTTTTTGTATATTTACTTGAAGAACTTTCTGAGATCAATATCAAGGTGATAGGCCATCACTAAAATTGCGTCAAGAATTTCTTCTATGAATTTAGATAGTAGTCTTAGAGAGATTGGAAAATTCATCATGACTTCTGAAGAAACCTTTTGAAATTGAGTATCATTTTTATAAACTTTAAATTTCGACATAATCGAATTTTTGAAAGAGATCATAGGCGAAAGTCTTAAAAACAACATAAATAATTATTCTATATATTTATAAAGATTTAAATATTTAATTCATACATAGAACAAGATCGTCATCAATTGGAACATGATTATTTAATTCAACAACAAATGATGCTGTCAAAGCCGACAACATTAAATGAAATGGTTGCATTTAAAAAAGAACTTGAGAAAAGTGAACGACAACGTGAACAACTTTCGGATCATTTAGAGGTTAATAAATTTGTTTATTTTACTAAAATTATAATTTGTTTTTGAAAATATTTTATTTACTTTTTAAAGGTCCTAGTAAAAAAATGTGATGATAAAGAAAGACTTATTGCAAAAACTTTACTTGAATTAAAAGAAATAACAGAAAATTGTGATACTTATGAACGACAAAATGCAAAATTACAACGTGATTTAACATTATCTTTAGAAAAATTAGAAGAAATGACACAAGAAGCTGAACGTTATGCACAAGAAGCATTGAATTCTCAAAAACAATTAGCTGATTCTGAACAACAACGAGAAGAATTGAAAATTCAAGCACAAGAAACAATTAAACAGTTAAATTTATTTTTGCTCTGAACTTTTTATTAATTTAATTTCTTTTTTTTAATCTCTAGATGGAAAGCAAAAGTTAAAAAACTTGAAAAAGATGTTGATCGACATAAATTTGGTTCAACACAAATGTTAGAACGAAATGAACAATTAGTTAAAGACACAGAAAATGTTAAAACACAAAATATTACTTTGCGTGAACAATTTACAAGACTTGAAATAGAACTAAATGATGCAAATGTTTGTATTCCTTTTTCAAATAGAATCGATGATTATTGCGCTCTTTTCTTACCAATTATTTATCGATTAAGGATGAACTAAATGAGCTAAAGATAGGTTTTTGACTTCAATTCAAACTTAAGAACATTAACTCATCAATCATTGAGCTGACATTGTCATATATATAATCAGAATTTTAAAAAAAAACCTAGCAGAATATTTTTATATGATTATAGATTCGAACGTTTCCGAATTTAAATTAAATCAGAAAATAATTTCAAGACAATAGTTAAACGATGAATATTATACATATGTATATATAGAAGCAATGCATCTTAGTTTCTATGTAAGCGTTTTTCAGACAATAGCATTGTCAATCATTCTGAGAATATGTATGAAACAGTGTCCGACTCGGATCGGATCGGGTCACTAACAGTTAACCGATTTCGAAGTTTTTATATGACAAACGGCCATTTCAGATGAGATAATGGTTTCTTTATTTCGAATATTGAGAGAGAGTTTGTATAGATACACTGAAAAGATTGTTAACCTGTGAAAAAAAAAACTTGTTGTTCTTGACAAAAAAAAAAAATCTTCAATCTCGGGTCGGATCACGAAAAATTGACCGATGTTGGATACTGGTATAAAATACACAAATTCTGTTCACAACGTTACACTTCACTATTTCTTCTCACTGACTATCTTGATAAAAAAGATTGTCTAAAAAGTGAACATACTGTTAATGTACACCCACACCCAAGACAAGAATTTAAATGTTCAACGCTTTCTACGTTTTGAGATGATCGATATAGCGAATAGAACGTTAATTGATACAATAATAACTGAATTATTTATCGCGTAAGACTTTATAGCTATTATAAATATGTCAATGAACATTTTATAAAAATGATAAGGAAGGTTTATGTTACTGCTTATCTTAAAAATCTTTCAACATTTTCCATTGACTTCTAATTATATTAAATATATGAATAATACATCATTACTAAGAAACTTATTTTATATTATTTAGACGAAATATAATCGATTAGAAGAACATTTCAAACGAAATGAAAATGATGTAAGTCATACTAGAATTATTGAAGAAGACCAAATAAAACCAGTATATATTTTTTTTCTTCTACTAGCTTGTTCAAATTCGTTCAATTCGTTCTACACAAGAAACAGAAATAGCAACACTTAAAAGTTCAGTTAACGAAGTAAACATTATCTTTTATTATTATTATTATTTAAATGAATATATATTCTATTTTGTTTTGTTTTTTTTAAATAAAGCTTGAAAGTCAATTATCTATTTATCGTCAACGTCATTCACAAATTGATAAAGAAAAACAAAATATTCAACAATTATTACAAGAAGAAATAAATCATCGAAATAATGTTGATTCAAAATTACAACAAGCTGAAGTTAGAAACAAAAAAAAATAACTAGTTTTTTAAATTTTTGAAATCTTTTATTATTTTTAATCATTTGATTTTAGCAAGATATTGAAACACTTAATACATCTCGTTCTCAATTTCAACAACATATTATTGAACTTGAAAATGAACGCATGGTACAAATAAACTTATTTCTTCTATTTTTATTAATGATATTTCTTTTAGGATTTCTTACAAAAAATTAAAGAAATTGAATTCGATCGAGATTCATTATCTATTCAATATCATTCCATTTCAAAAACACTTAATGATGTATGTTTCAATCTTAAGAAATTGTTTTTGATTATATTTTTTTTTTTGCTTAAAAAAAAAAGGAAAAAACGAAATTTCAAACAAAACTTGCTTCACTTGAAAGTGATTATGAAGAAATGAAAGTTTGTTTTCATCATCAAATTAATCTTAACAAAAGAATCTGGTTTTTTTGTTTTGTTTTCATTTAATAAATAGCGTAAATTAGAAACAGCAAAAATGGAATATACACGTGGTATGAAAACAATTCAAGTTGATTATGAAAATAAAATTGAAACTCTTAAAGTATAAGAAAAATAAGAAAAAGAGACTAATCATTTCAGAGAAATTTATTTATTAATTTTAGTTACAATTATCGGATGAAAAAGCTCGAGTTGGAATTTTACAACGGCATGAAATTGAACATAAAAAAGATATTGAAAGACTTCAAGAAAAAGCAACGAAATATGAAGATGAAGCAACACAAGGACAATATTCAATTGAAAATATATCAAGAGAATTAAAAGAAAAGGTTTTCATTTCATTCAAAATAACTTTTTTTTTAAATTTAAATATTTCTTTTTAGACTCGATTAATTGATGAATTAGAATCAAAGTATAACGAAATATTTCTTTATTTTTTAATAACAACAAAAAAAAAACCAAATATCTATCGTTTTTTGTTCTCTATTAGAATTGTTAAAATAACAGTTGATACAACAAATGAAAAAAATGATATTTTTAAAAAAGAAAAAGATTTTCAAGTAAATAAATATTTTCTTTTTATAGATAAAATTATCTATTTCTTTTTGTTTTAGAATTCCCTTCATACAGTTTATAATGATATTATCTATTGTACAGAATGTTTATCAAATGATTCTGATGAACCATTTATTCTTGATACATCAACTAGTTCTCGTGATGATATTGAAACATGGTTAAGCAAAGTTAAAGTAAATAATATCAAGAATAGTGTGTTTGTTTTATTTTCGGTTATTTTTTTTATTTTTATTTTTTAATAAAAAGGCTCGTCTTGCTTGGCTTAAACAAGAATTAGAAATTCGTCAACAACAAGAAAATAAACTTCGTCATGATCTAAATAGTGCTTTACTTGATAGTGATGCTGATAGAAAATATTTTGCAGCTGAATTAGCCAAACGAGAAGTTATTATTGATGATTTATCACGTGACAAACTTAGTACTATTTATAAAAAAAAAAATCTTCGTTGTTTTTTTTAATTCTATTACAAAAAAAAATTTATTTTCAGGTTATCAAGATGTTGAAAGAGAATCATCGGATAAACTTAAATTATTAAAAGTGAATATAATCAATAATTATATGAATAAATTTGAGAAGTTAATTTTTTTTTTTTTTGTACAACTAGAGTCAACTTGCAAGAGTTGAAGGACATTCAATGAAAGAATTAGAACGTACAAAACAATTACAAGCAATTGAAATGCAAATTGAATATGAAAAAAGACGAGCTTTAACTGAAGTATCAATTATATTTTATTCAAAAATTTATTAGTTTTTATATTTATAAATTTATTTAGGATGAAAAAGATCGTATCAATGAACGATATCGACAGTAAGATTCTATGAAATGATATATATGTATTGATTAATCTAACTAACTATTTTTATTTTGAATTTGATTGAAAAATCAGTTTAATATTTCTAATAATGTCATATTCTTTAAATTCAATCGATTTTGATATAGATCTTTATTAATTTATCATATATATATAAATATTTTATTTATTAATGAAATCAATCAATCTTATCTCTAGGATTTGATTTGATTTTATCACTATAACTGATAGATTAATAAGGAACTATTATATATCACTGACGATAATCAGACCCTTGTTTGAATTATACTAAATTAACAATTATCTTACATGAGTGTATGTATATTTTCTAGGCAATTTCTAAAGTAAACACATAGAAAACAAAGCTTTTAATATTATTATCTAACAATTAGCATGCTGCACACTTATATTGAATAGTTTTTTTTGCACGTAATAAAATTTATCGATTGAATGTGTTTGTTTATTTTTTAGTCATTAGTATTTTATATTATTCAGAAAACGAAATATTAAAATTATTGACATGTTTATTTTAGGTTTCAAACAATGATTGATTCAGTTAAACGAGAATTACATACAGCAAAAGTTCAGTTATCGACTAAAAGCTCATAAAAATGAATCTCACATTTTTTGTTTTTTTATTATTCAATAATCTTTATCTTCTTTTTGAGTGTTTTTTTTTTTGGATAGCAATAACTTTAAACTTTTTTTTGTTTTTTATTTCTTAGCTGTAGTATATTTTAATCTCTCTTTTTTTATTTACTTTAGAACATTATCTTTTATTTGAATATATACTCATTTTATTGCGCTGTTCTATCTCAGAGATCATTTTTGAAATAAAACTTTGTGAAATTGTTGAAAACAATATTATGCTTATTGAAAACTCAATAGCTAAAATTATTTTGAAAATTACTATCAACATTATTGTAGTAGAATATAATTTCAATACGATAAATTTAGTATTCAACACATACAGAATAAAATATTTTATTGTTTGGTGATTTAGTTCAAAAAAAGTATAAAGAAAAACTTATCGTTGCTTTACGAACATCTGAATTGAAACTTTTTTCGACGAAGAATAACTTCTGTTAACGAAATATATTTCATCAATAGTTTGCTTTGAGTGGAAAGAAAGACGATGAAAAAACGTAAATCATTTATTCATGATTTGTAATAAAATTTACATGAGAAAATGTTCATCTAAAACTGAAATTATGACAATCAGCTAAGAATAGAATATATATAAAGATGAAAGTTTATCTGAAACAAGATGATTACCAGTAAATCGTTCTAGATCTAGGTTTTTAAGAATTAGAAAAGACATCAGCATCATAAAACGGTTTCATTTATACAGATATACACAATTAATCCTTTGCACATTGTCTAGCAAACTAAACTTGACAGCGAGATCCAAGTTTTCAAAACAATTATTGTAAATTTCCTTATGAAAAGATACACAAAATCTTCTTGTATTTTTCCAAATAATACATGGCACAGATTCAAGAACGAACATAAACTTTTACTTTCAAACAAATATCTGTGTAAATTCATTTTTCTGTAAGAATAAATATTGAATTATTTCTTATTTCGGACACAAAATCAATTTGTTCAATATCTTCCATTGTACAAGATTTTTCTTGATCATCTTTAAAAATATATAGAAAAATAAATCAAACAATCTCAAGAATGAATGAAGATAATTATCATCAAAGATTGCATCCATATCAGCATGAATTTTTTCTTCAACATCTTGATGAAACCCAATTAATTAGAAACGTAAATTGATTACATCTGCAGTTGTATTATGATTTACGAACATAAATGTAACTACTTCTTCTTGAATATTATCGAATGTAAGTTTTTCAGCATGCATTTGACCAACAAGACTATTGAAAAATAACAAGACCGTCTATAATTACCTTGACCGAAAAACAAGGCTTAATTTTAAAAATGGATGAAATTGAACGATATACGTTTCAAGAGAATTTATGGTGGATTTTTGAGTAACTCTTTGTATTTTCATCTCACCGATAATAGATTGAAATAATCACGAGAATTTATCTGTTCATAAATAGTATCGTCAATTTTAGAAAAAATAAAGTTATATCTTTTAATTCTTTTGTTCAATGTTAATTTATCATATAATTCCTAACACAAGCTTATTTTTTATCGTATTTTGGTTGAGATTTTGAGCGTGCACCTATTAGAATGTCTAGCACTGTTGCAGATTTGAGAAAAAATCTATATCATAAATTAAAATATACCCTCCAATAAACCAACAATAATATAGTGTGGCAGCAAATAGGTATAGATGCAGATCATATATTTTATTTCCTTGTTTTGAATATGCATCAGATTGACGAGCAAAAATACATGATTGTCCATTGAATATGAGCATCAAATTATGCAATAATTAAGTATCATAAAATGAAAGCGAGATTAAGCAACGATAAATATGCTATTTTTCATTTTTACTTTTTAAAGATAAGACAAGTCAAGAAAAATGAGAATTGTTCATTCATTAAATGTTACCTAGTGAGTAAACTAGTTCTAAGCTAAGATTTAACAAAATGTTTACTATTATTAATAAATGAGTAAAGATATAATAAAGAAATTGTTCTCAAAAAAAAGAAATAATTCAATGTGTATACTTCGAGTTCTTGACTAGATCATAAAAATATTCTCGATATTATTTCAATTCATATACAAAAAGAACCTTTGCTGTGATTGTTGAGATTATTTTGCCAATGGGCAAAGTAATTCGAAAACATGTAGTTGTTTATCAAGTTGATGTAGATTTCAAGTAAATGTAATCGATGAAAGAAGCACAAAATGAAATATTTTCATATGATTTGTATAATCGTATTAGTCGAAGTAAGATGAGTAATATGTAATATACGATGATAACTGGTAGAAAAATGAAAAGAATGACTATCATTAGTAGCAAAAAGCCATTTCGATGATATTTTATAATAAGCTATTATATATGTGTGTCTTCTATATTAATGTACTTAAAATTAGTGAAGAAAAAAATACTTTGTTAGCGCTTGATCATGATTAATATGTACAACTGTTACAGCATCTTTTTTCTGTGAAAATATATTAAGAATCGTTGATAAATAGCTATACTTTTTGAAACAGTTTATTTTTTTGAATGAAGATAAATAAAGCTTTTTATTCATCTAATGAATGTTACTACTCATTGCTTCTAGAAAATGACTATTACTTTTGAACTAATCTTTATTGAAATTCATATTTTTGCATATTAACTCTGATAGTAGGGTAATGCATAGAAGCATATCAATCGATAGGGTTTTTTCTGTCGCCCTTTTGTTCGAGTGTTTTTTTAATATTTCTGTGCTTTGATCTATACCCGCCATCTCACGTTTTTTCTTTCCAATCATATTATGTTATTATTTGTTTCAAAAATATGCGACAACATTCTCTTACTCATTTTTATTTCTTTTCTCGTCAACGACTGACTACATATTGAAGAAAAAAAAATGCATTGATGTCTCAATATAACGGTACACTTTATAAGCTTCGACATACAGGCATAGAGTCAAATCCGAGTTTGTATCGATTGTATCTGTTAAAATTAAGTAACATTTTTCGACATAAGTAATTGAGTTTTTGCTTATGTTCTGACTAATATTTATTTTTATCTTTACTATTATATATTGTGAATATTTATTTTTTTTAGAATTTGATTCTTTCGTTTTCTTATCAGAAAAAATGTATTCAATTGTTTTTGGTACTATTATTTTGCTAATATTAGAATCAATATCAGGTGCACCTCTTCACGATGATCGAGTTATAATTGGATCAAGTGTTGGAGGAGTTATTGGTTTAGTAAGTGAAAATTTACAGAAAGAATTAAGTTATTTTTGTTTTTTTTTTAATAATCTTTAGATTATTTTGATTCTTGACTTAATTGCTATTTTTGAGTTACTCACATCAAGTGGTCATGGTATGTGTTCAAAGCTTATTTGGATTTTAATTATTATCTTTTTTCCAATTGGTGGTACGTCATTTCTTTTATTATTTTTTTCTTGTGTTGTTTCTGACTCATTTTTTTTTCTATTTCTTTCTAAGGTTTAATTTTATATTGGTGCTGTGCTCGACGTCGTACCGTTGATCAAGTTCTTTGAAAACTCAAAACGAAAACAAGTAACATGTGAAGAATATCTAAGCCTGAAGATTAAAAAAAAAAATATATATATATATAGTGCTTTTCTGAATTGACTAAATATTCCCAAATATCTAATCAAGCTTATTGATGTATGTTTTTTTTCTTTGTTATCTTTCTCATACATATACTTTTTTAAAGCTTTAAACAAATATATCTTTTACAGTTAAATGATGAAATACATATATTCGAAGAAGTTTGTTATTCTCTATGATGAATAACCAGAAATGTTGAACTTAAAAAAGAAAATACATTGTGAAAATGGAAACTTACACAATACTTTTTGATTCAGTTATTTACAAATCTATGTAGAATCGAAGAATCATTGTGATCTTGTGTTATATGAATCTTTGATAATACAGTAATTTATAGAATTTGACAGAGATTTTATTAAAGAATAAATTTGCGTATATAGAAAAAAATAAATACTATTCAGAAGAATATCAAACAAAATCGCTAGTAAATGTCTTTATTTTTCATCTCCAACGATTATGTCTATCTCGAATTCATTTAGTTCATACAATAAGAATTCATTTCAAAGCATCAAGCATTTTATTTGACAAATCTGATATATGGAGCCAAAAAAAAACTAAGTTGTTTTGTTAGTGATGCTTATGAGAATTGTTCGAAATATCGAAACTACCAATATCAACACTGATACAAGTTATTCACCATTATTTTAGATGAATAAAGAAAATTGGAAAGCTA
Source organism: Rotaria sp. Silwood1 (assembly GCA_905250075.1). Classification (NCBI taxonomy): domain Eukaryota; kingdom Metazoa; phylum Rotifera; class Eurotatoria; order Philodinida; family Philodinidae; genus Rotaria; species Rotaria sp. Silwood1. The sequence continues at coordinate 958,459 of CAJNOP010000035.1, read as the reverse complement.
GACAATATTCCTTCAAACAAGAGAATTCTTCTAATTCCATCAATAATGATTCACCTATGCAAAGTCAAAGAGGAAAATGATTTCTTAAAAAATTAGTAGCCGGAAGTACAAAACACTTAGGTAGATCTGTACTGAGAGATTATAAGACAAATGGATTATCTTTAGTAGAAATATCAAATATTTGAAGAGAAATATTTCATCCATCTCTTCTTTTTAGAGATTACAACCGATATTTGCTTGAATTGAATTGTACGGGCAAAGACAGTGAACCAGGGATATGGATAATTTTTTTTTAATTTTATCTCTCATTGATATGTACGCCTTTATTTGATATGAAGTATTTCTACATAAACAGAAACAATTTACCAATCGTCTCATCTCACTGTCCACCAGTGCCCGATATTAAAAAAAAAACAAAACAAACTTTGCACTAAATCCATCTATAAAAATCATTTAGATAGACTTCTAAATAATTAGGATCTTGCTTTTCGATCTTCTACAAATGTTTTTAGAATGTGTGATGAAAATAAATGCCATAATTGAAAAAGAGAAAAATTAAAAAGAACTTATGAAAAAAACAAAACGTTGATAATCGTCTCGCTTTCTATATAATATCATAGTACTGATATCATTAGGTTTTGTATAATTTTTAGAATATATTGAGAATGAATTCATAAAATACAAAGTGCATATATGTTTGAAATCAATATTGATTGACAATAAACTCAAGAATTTTCTCAATCAAAGCATCTTTTTTTTTTACAGTTTGAGTATGATAATTTTGCAATTATTGTGCTTACTTGATCAACGACCTCTGAGACAAACAAGAAATATGGTTGAACATATCTACCAATCGACTGTTTTTGTACTATCATACTAAAAAATAATTCTACATATTAAATTTGATTTTCTTATTCAGTTTAATGCATATTCTAATAATTGTCTTTTCAATAGATTTGATAACTATTTCTGAACGTTAGAATCTTCTATTAATATCCAAATATACACCTTATATCAATACTGATTATTTCAGTTGATCTCATATCCTTATCATTTCAATATACATTTGTTCATTATATAATTGATTATAAATAGAGTAATAAAATACTAACTTATTTTCATAATAACAATTATTTCTAGATAGTGTATGATTTTTCATATAAGTTTTACATTTGAAGACGATAATGAGAATAATTATTCATTTTCTTGTGAGTCAATCTTTCAATTATAGTTACTTTCTCTTGACATGCTATATTAAAAATTATGTTATATAAACTATATGAGTTTTAGAGTGTCTACTATAAAGATAGGTAAACGAAATAAGAATAAATACATAATGATATAAATTGGTTGCACAGTGATTAACTTAAAAATGATATAATCACCATATAAATATAATCTGATAATAACTTTCTAATACGATGCATATCTATTATCTTTTAAAATCTGTTTATGTCTTGGTCTACTTAAAAAATAATGAAACTTTTCTGTCATTAGACCAATGATAAACTATTTGATGTTTTGTTTATTTAAATTAATATAAATGTGTTTGTTTTTTTAATCTATTACGAGAACCTTTGTTTTATTTGTGTTGAAGATAGATATTCTAGCTTAAATACTCATTAGTAGCAACTGTTGAAGTTAGACAAAAATAATTGCATAGCAATCGTCGAAAGAATCCTCTGTTTGATGAACGTCGTTGATAAATATTATTAATATTTTTTGTCTTTTCTGGAGATTGCTCATATTGTTCTATGTTTGATAATTTATCGTCTTGACATTTTTTTTCTTTATAATAAGTATATGTGTGATTATGATGTTTTTTATCATTAGTACATTTCACTTTTGTATGATAATTTTCCATATTTTTGGGATAATGATGACGAGACGGACTGTAATCATTAGATTTGTATTTTTTTCTTTGTTTAATTAGTGAAGATGTTGGTGGAGAAGGACGTTCGAGTAAATTAAAAAGATCACAATAAATATTCTTATGATTTGATTGTTTATATTTTTGACGTGATAACGATAATGAAGAAGGTTGTGATGAAAGTAATGTCAATTGTCGTGATGATGATTTGGACATCTGACGAGGAAACGTAGCATAATAGTTCGAAGCATATGTCGTTATTGGATCCTCTAATCGGCGACGACGTCTTACTATAGCTGATGTATGTAATGTTTGATCATATTTATGATAAGTTGAAGAAGTGTAAGTTTGATTATTTGAAGTTGTACTAGAATCGAGACGAGCAAACAGAGATGAAGACGAAGAATTTGAAGTATAAGTGCCGCAGAAGGGCCGGCAGTGCATGTGTGTACTCATGCACGCCGGCTATTTAGAGAATTCTAAAATTATGATACAAATGTCATGTATACATGTACACTATGTGTTTCATCGTTTATTGTAAAACTCGTTTAAACATTTCGTATTTTAAAATAAAAAGTTTGACTCTCAATGTCAATCATATGTAAATTTCTAACCATCAAATTCATTAAAATATTATTCATAATGAAAAGTTTTTTTTTAATTTAACTTACATTTTAATAGAATTATCAAAAGATTTTTATGAGCAATACCTACTTTGTGTATTTCTCTCGTGTCTTATTTTTTTTTCGCTCTATTTTTCAATCATAACCCTTCTAGATGTGTTTATGTATACAGTCCATCAATGTTGACAATATGCCTATCATCATTGCATCACTAGTTGATTCCTGCTTTATCGGTCCCTCTTCTTCTCCTACTCTCAATATAAATGTAAATATAAATAAATAGATATGTTTATATATTTTCGTTTATTGAACTTTAATGCAGACTGCTTACTGACGCATAAGAAGAGAAAAAGCTTCAACCTTGCTTGACGTTGACACCACCATCGCTGTCGTTGGTGTGCATAATCTTGCTCTTTTTTTTCTTTTTTTTTTTTTTTATATGCATATGTACATTCGTAACTTAGACAGAAGACTGTCGGGCAAGTCAAATTCGCACACATACAGGTGAATATATGTGTATATTTGCCAATTGATCAATTATCAGCTGGGCAAACGAGAAAAAGAATAGGAGAAAAAAAAACATCATTATAGCAACAGGTTGATAGACAGCAACCCCTTAACTGATCACGTATTCATCCGCAACTAATTACCATCTGTTTGGATGACAATGATCTATAATGAATAAAATCTTCGTTTTTGAAAAAAACATTCAAATATCCTTCAGATAAAAATGTAAGCAATCATATTCGATCCTTTTTTTTTGTGCCTGTCATTTTTTATTTACTTTGGATAGATAATAACAAAGAATGTTAGTTTGCTCATTGAAATATAATTATTGATAATTAAGAAATATTTTAAAATAATTTAATTATAAAGGACATCATGTTTGACCAAGTTGCCGTTATTACCGATCAAATATAGATTCATTCTATTTATAAATGAACATTTGAGAATGAAATAATTTGTGTTACTATTTATATCGGTAAAGTAATTATTATTCTGACATAGTGAAATCGGTGAGAAAATCTCTACTAGATCTAAGATGTAACTATACTGTAATTAAGAAATATTTCATAAAATTTATTGTTACAAATCAAAATAATATTTTCATAATATTTTTTTTTTAAAACTATTCAAACAAATGTTTCCTAATATTATAATTGATGATGAATATAGCGTTGTTTTTATGCAAATTGTTTCTATAATATTTTCTAACCAATAAAAAATAAACATCTATTTGGTCACATTGGAAGAAACAAAACTTCACATTGAAACCTTTTTTCTTTTTGTCTTGTTTAATATAAATATATAATCTAGAAGGAGGTTTTAAATATTTAATGAGATAATTAAAAAAATTATTTTTCATCAACATGAAATTATTATTAATATTTCAATCATATTTTTTTACGATCTGTACAATTTCTCAAACTTATAGAAAAGATATCAAGAAAAACAAACTATTTCGTAATTGTATTTTTTTTTTTTGATATCATAATAAAAGTAACCATGAAAGAAAGAATTATTATTCAAATCAATGGAAAGATGTCTATATTGAAAACAAAAAAAAAAATTATATATTAATTTTTAAGTCATCATTCGTTATAGGTTGTGTTATTAATAATTACTATCTTGAATTTAAATCTGAATAATTCATATTCATATGTATTAAGAAATAAACTATTTATATGAGATTCAAATATAAAATGAATTCAAATCGTACAAAAAAGCAAAAAAAAAAAACTTTGTTAATTTGTATTCATTTTTCTTTTGAAATAATATATAAACAATTGTTCTGCTTTTTTTTTTTTCATCAGTTTAATAAACTATCATTGCAAGAAATTTCTTTTCTTTTTTTTTTTTTTGTTTTGTTCATCATCCTCCATATTAAATTCATTGACAAATACATAAATGAATATATGAAAAAAGAAGAAGACGACGAATGTTTGTTGTGTAGTAATAGACATTAGACACACACACACACACGCACAAAATGAGAAGGAGCGTAGCAAGCACATATTTGAGAAAGAAAGAACATAGATCTATGTGCCTGTTTGTAAAATAGACAGAAACATAGCGCAGATCGATTCTACTAACTGTCTAATGGTACATTATGTACAAGATAATGAATGAAAAAGAGAAAAGAAAAAAAAAAAGATTTTTGACAAAAACAGAACACAGTCACTATTAACAGACAACATTCAGAAGAAAAAAAGAAGATTACACACACACACACACACAGACCAACAAAAAAGAATTCAATATGTGACTTCATAGAGTGTGGCTTTTTTATCGCCTGAACCTGTCAAAATATATCTATCATCAGCTGAAATGTCACAACAAAGAACGCTTGATGATTCTTTTGATTGAAATAAAAGAAGACCAGTTGGTGTACGACAACAATGTATATAATTATCTTTTCCAGCTGATATAAACCATTTACCTTGATGAGCAAATTTAAGTGCTAAAACACAACTTTCATGTAAACTAAGTGTATATTTATCATGATTCTTTTTCATTGATGGACTTGATGAATTACTTGTTGCTGATGATATATTAATTAATTCAACAGTTGATGATTCCATACCAACAGCAAGCCATTCACCTGTTGGACAATATCCCAATGTAAAAATTTGTGAATCAAATTCATATGTTTGTAATGGTGCATAATCATTACGAAGATCCCAACATCGAACTGTATTATCTAATCCACCTGTCCACATTGTACGACCATCAGGTGCTATATCAATACATGATGTTCCATCAGCTAAACAAAAACAAAATAATTGATCATTTAAATAGAAAATACAAACTTAGAAACTTACCATGTCCAACAAAAGATTTAACAAGTGATTGATTATGAATATCATAAATAGCTATTGAACCATCTGAACAACAACAATAGCAAAGTTTAGAATCCGATGGACCAATTGCAAGTGCATAACAAGCTGGAGCAGTTAATTTTAATTCGCCTTTTATTCTTGGTGATGTTGATAATGGTGGTTGATTAGATGGTGTTGGTGATGATGCATTTGAATTTGGTGTTGATGAACGAGTATTACTTGCTGAACCACCTGTAACTGCTGATAGATCACAAATCGATATAACATTTGCTTCACCACCAACAACAAGTGTACGATCATCAGCAAGTAATTTACAAAAACGTATATAACTATCATCATTAAGACATTTAAAATAAGACAATGGTGTTCGAACAGTGCCTGTTTGTTTGAGATCCCAAACTTTAACACAACCTTTACCACCCTATTAGAAAGAAAAAATAATATATAAAAAATTGATTAATTCTTAATATTTTAATTATAGTTACAGTATAAATGCGTTTTGATGGTTCACTAATAGTTACTGCACAAACAACTTCACCATGCATTAATGTAGCTAATTCTCGTGCTGATGTTGGTATATTAGGACCAGTTAATGCTTCAGGTGTCATATTAACAGGTGTTGTTACTGGATTACCTTGACCATCGGTTGTAGTAAAAAATGAATAAGCTTGATTCATTAAATGATGATGATTACTAGATCCATGTTGTTGTTGCTGTTGTTGTTGTTGTTGTCGTTGTGCTGCTGCAACAGCTGCTGCTTGAGCTGCAGCAGCGGCTGCTTGTGCTTGGGCCATTTGTTGCGCATGTTGATGTTGAGCTGCCATAGCCATTGCTTGGGCTACTTCCGCTGGTGCGAATGGATGGCCAAATGGACCAAATGGATTTAATGGATTTCCATGATGTGGACCAAGTGCACCAAATGCAGCTGCTAATGCTTCAGGTGAAGAAAACGGACCTGGATTAAAACTAAATAAAATAGAAAACAGTTAAAAAAATCATTAATATGTATATAGATAGTATTGAACAAAAACATACCCAAATGGAGCACCAGTTGGTATACGTCCAGCAAGTCCAGGTGGTAAACCTAATGGACCACCTGGTTGAAGTTGAGGAGCACCAACATTTGGTGGTCCAACATTCGATCCTGTTGTTGGTGTCATTGATTTATTCGGTTGTGGTGTATTTCGTTCTTTTTTAATAGCAGATGATGACATACTATTTCTTTGTGAATTATCTTTATCAGACATAGGACTTCGATCACGTCGAGTTTTTGATGAACCTCCACCACCACCACCACCACCACCACTGCTACCACCATTCGCTGACGATACTGGTGGTGTTGCTGGCATAGTTTCATTAGTTGTTATTGAACCTGTTGTATTATCAGCAATTTCTGATTTAATTCCATTTGGTAAAAGAAGTCCACCACCAGCATTACTACTACCATTGGTATGTTTTGGATTGCCAATACTTGTATCAATAACTAAATCTGATTCACTTCGTTCACCATCACTTTCTGTTGTTGATGGTTTTATTGGTTTAGGCATATTACTACTATTACTTGATGGTCGATGTTTAGATGATTTTCCATTTGTTGATGATCGACTACTACTTGTTGTACCTTTTGTTCCCAATGTTAAATCACTATTATTAGCTCGTGGTGATGAAGCATTTTCTTTTGATATTGATGAACCACCTTCTTCTTTCATACCTGGTGCATATTGAGAAGCTAAACTGCTTAATACTGATGTATAATTAAGCATGCCTGGTGGAAGACCGGCACCAGCACCTGGAAGACCTGGTGGACCGGGTAATTGAAGATGAGGACTTGAACCAAGACCAGCAGGTAAACCAGGAATTCCACCAGGTAATGGTGGAAGACCAGAACCAGTTTGTGATGAATTTGAAGCAGCAGCAAGAGCAACTGCTGTTGCTTGTGCATGAAATTGTTGTTGAATCACACTTCAATAAAAAAGAAAAAAAAACAAAACCAAAAAAAAATCCACATATCAAGAAAATAAAAACATTTTTCTATACTTTCTCTAATTACTTTTCAAAAAAAAAAAACAAACACAAATACAATCTAATAGTTTACCTGTTAAGATCATTTATTGTAACTTGTTTAGCACGTTCAAGTGCAGGTAATGCATGTGCTTGTTGTTCAGGTGTTAAATAAGGAATGATTTGATGTAATAATGCTATTAAACGTTTTGTTATTTCTGATTGTTTATGCATTTCATATGATAAACGATATGCCATTTCATAATAAAGACAATATTGTCTTTGTACTTCATTTTTTTCTGCAGTTAATTTTTCACATTCAATACGTAATTGTGCTCGTTCACCTTGCATATGTGTAAATTCTTTTTCTAATCGATCACATACATCATTAACACTAAATTCATATCCACTACTACCACCTGTAGTGGAACGATTATTACTACTACTGTTAGTAAACATTTTTCCTATTTTGGAAAAAAAAAAAAACTTGATGAACAACGAATAAATTTATGTTAGCATACTTTTAGATCATAATTCTCTGTTTAAAAAAAAAGAACGAAATTATTTTATTTCAATAAAGTTAAAATAAAAAATATGAACGAAAAATTGAAATATGATAATCTAGAATGTCAGATAATAAAACAAAAGAAACATAGATTGATCAATCAATATATATATAATATATCTGTCCGTATCGACGAACGGAGCAATCATATAGAAGATGATAGTGGCCATTTTTATGTATTGATCGATGTCTGACAGAGGAGGATAATCTAGACAGTTTTAAATGCATAAATGAATAGATTTTAACAAATATTATTGGTTAATATAAAACACCATTGATAAAAATCTAATTGAACTTCTGCATTATTTATTTCTATTCTTTATATTTGTTTTCATTCGTTCGTTCATTTGTTTAATAGATCTTGGCACGTTTTCTTTTTTACCTTTATATCCGTGTACATTTTCATCGATGGTGAACGACGATGAAACTTTGGCACCTACCATTGTCAAAGTGCCGTAAGACATTTTTTATTTTTTTCGATAGAAAGTAGGAGAAAAAAAATGAAATAAAATCGTATTATTGATGATTAGGTCACCAAAATCACAATTAAAAACATCTTCATCATCATATAGTTGGAATTTTGGTAAATTACCACGAGTACGTGCTGAACAGTTATTAATTGATGAACTTGTTGGAACATTTCTTATACGTGAAAGTGAACATTATCCAGGAGATTTAACATTATCAATAAAAGATGATGCAAAAATTCAACATTATAGAGTTAAACTCGATCCAATACGACATACATATACAGTTGATGATGAAATATTTTTTCCTGATCTTCGTTTACTTGTTGAGGTTTGAATAAATAAAAGTTTTTCAATAAATTAAATTTCTTCTCTATTAAAATAAAAATAGCATTATGAACTTGATGCTGATGGTTTATGTTGTCGATTAGAAAAAGCATTGAATAATAAACAAGATACAGTTGATTCAATTAAAGTTGGAGGAACAGTTCAACAACAACAACAACAACAATCACCATCAGTAGTTGTTATTTCATGTCAAACTTCATCGACAATTGATTATAGAGAACTTCATCTTGGAAAACTTGTTGGATCAGGAGAATTTGCTGGTAAATTTTTATTTCATGTTTAATGTATCATATTTTATAAGAATGAAGTTTATTGTAATATAGCATAAGACTGATTACGATAAATAATCTATTCATTGAATATTATTACGTAAGAATTGCTTAATAGCATGCTTTATAATTTGATTATTTTCTCTTCTTGTCTTATCTAGATTTATATACATGACTTGACATTTTTTTTTTTTTTATTGAAAATTAAAATAGATTTTTAAAATCAATTAAACAAATTACAGAATTCTACTTATTAAGTCTTTTTATAACAATTGATTAATAATATAAAATGTTCATACTGATCAGTCTTATACTATATTTTTAATTATATAATAATTTTAAAATTGTAATATTTGATATAGCATAAAAGGAGAAGAGAAAAGTGAAATATTGTTGACGAATGTATAATTGAATATTTTTGTTTTTTTTTTATAGAGGTTTATGAAGGTACATACAGAAAAGTTCGTGTTGCTATTAAAGTACTAAAGGAAGCAACTTCAGCAGCTCTTTTTCGTCATGAAGCTGATATTATGAGGTATATATATATATAAATAAATATTTGTTAATTTATTTTTCTTTTCAGTTCATTAAAACATCGAAATCTAGTTCATTTTTTGGGTGTAGCACAAAAACCAGATAATATTATTTATATTGTTACAGAATTTATGGCTAAAGGTTCACTTCTTCATTATTTAACAACACGTGGTCGATCAGTTATTTCTCAAAAAGATTTACTTGGTTTTTCAATGTAAATTTCAAAAGAAAAAAGAAAATAAATATTCTTATAATAAATAATTCAAAATTTGTTATTTATGTTTAGTGATACATGTGAAGGTTTAACCTATTTAGAAGAAAATCATATTGTACATCGTGATGTTGCTGCAAGCAATGTATTAATTGCTGATGATAATACAGCTAAAGTATCTGATTTTGGTTTAGCAAAATTTGTTGAAACAACAGGAAAGGAGAATGGAAATAAAGATTCAAATGGTAATATAATAATAACAGAAAAAATTAAATGTAGAACAAAATGGACAGCACCAGAAGCACTTGAATCAAAAGTAAACTATATTTTTTTTTTTGTAGAAAAACACAAGATTTTATTTTATTTAGCGATATACACATAAAAGTGATATGTGGTCATTTGGTATTCTTCTTTGGGAAGTTTTCTCTTATGGACGATGTCCTTATCCTCGTATTGTTAGTTTTTCTATTTTATTAAAAAACAAAAAAAACACAAATTTTTTAGTTTTGTATATTATTTAGCCTGCTAATGATGTATTGCTCAATTTAAAACAAGGTCATAGAATGGAACCACCAGATGGTTGTCCACAAGAAGTAGGTGATATTATGCGTCAAGCTTGGCAAGCTGATCCTGATCGACGACCATCATTTAGTCAAGTACTCGAATGGCTTAAACGTATCAATTCTTCCATAATGTCTTCCTGATTTGTATGATTTTTTTTTTTTTGCTTGTTTGATAATCCATCCACTGTAATAATTATCTACATAAAAACTGTTTATTCATCGCAATTTATATATACATATACATCAATAGGTGCGTTTAATTTTGTGCAAAATTGATTAACGAAAAGTTCCGGGTGTCTTAATGAATTCAAATTTAGAATGGTAATAATGATGTGTTTGTGTTGTTTTTCTTTCTATGTCTGTATCTTTTTTTCTTATCTTTGTACATCTGAAGAATTTAAAAAATTATTAAAAAACGAAACAAAATAAAATGACAAATTTTTGTCTTTTTTTTTTTCGATTTTGATTTGTGCATTTTTTTCTCTGGTAGTTTGAAAAAATTACTGTTTGTTTGTTTTTTTTTTGTTTTTTGAAAGTGAAATTATGTGAATCAAAAGAAAAAAGAGAAATTAAGTGTGAAATCTTAATGTTGTTCTTTCTGTCTTTGTACTCTTCTTGTCTATAAACACTAACAGATGCCACTAAAATCACATTAGTAATTCGACAATAAACCATACAACTGATATCAGATTAAATAATTAGTATTGATCAAATATTGAAGTTCTTATTAGTTTTTTATTGTAAATATTCAATTAAGAAAAAAATGAATGACTAATTAATACAAATGTCATTGAAAACTGATCGATTCTAAATCATGCAATTCGATTAGAACCGATATGCAAATATTCTTTGCAAACATCGATTATTCCTTCAAGCTAAAATATGACTATCTAATTTTTGTTTTTTTTCGGAGATATATTTTCCAAACGATCGGACTGATTAATAAAAATATATTTATCTGTTTTGCTTGAGAGAAACATAAAATGTTTATTGATGATTATATGACATATCTAAGTGATGTTTACTAGATAATATTGAAAAACCAAACAATGAGAAATATTTATATAAAAAAAAAGAAAATGTTGATTTAATAAATATCGTTCAACATTAACAATAATTGTAATTAGTACTTATTTGAAAGATTCTTGTACAAAAGAATTGAAAGTAATGATCGAAATGATGATCTTCGTTTTTTTTGTTTCGATCTATCTTCACAATATACGATAACATGAGAATTTACTGATTTTTTTGTTTTTTTTCGTACCTTCAAATATCATTTACATCTTTATAATAATATGATGGAAATATTGATTCTATATATTCTTATTAGAGTTTTTTTTTTGTTGTTGATTATTTCAAATGATTGATAGAGTAGAACATGCATTAGGTTTCTTTTATAGAAAGGAATATATTTACAAAACTTATTATTATGATAAAGAGAAAACTAAATGAAGAGTTATTACAAATATATTTTTCTTTTCGTGTTATTTATTAATATGTATCAATTTTATTTCATTGTGTCTAATTTGTTTAAACTTAATCTAAAGAATTTCATTGAATATGCATGTCAACAATCAAAATTTATTTAGCTAAGTTTGTTTTTTTATCTGATGACATGTCTTTATTAAAATTGCAAATAAAACATAACAAAAAAAAAAAAGTATTTTCTTTTACAAACTTATCAGCTATCTATCATTGATTTGTTTTTTGTTATCAGTTATATGTGTGTGCATGTGTTTTGAAATTTCCTGTCGCTATTTTACCTTTACCGACATAGGATACGTTATCGAAGAAAAAAATTGATCCCTCTCTATTAAATAAGCAAAAGAAAAGCAAAATAATCGAACAAGATTCGTATGTAAAAAAACAAGTATTATTATATTATATTATTTATTAAAAAAATAAATGGATCGGTCAAATCTTTATAATATAATTCATTTAAGTTTATCGTTTTTTCTTATTTTTATGTCTTATAATGTTACACAAACATTTCAAACATCATCAGATTATGCTAAAGATGGGGCATTTGCAATAGGCATTATTTATCTAGTATTTTGTTTCGGAAATTTAGCTCTATCACCATATATAACTCAATTATTAGGTGTACGGTTAACATTAATTCTTTCGAGTCTAACATATGTATTATTTATTGCTTGTAATATAAAATATAATAAATGGACATTATACATATGTGCATTCTTACTTGGTTTTGGTGCAGCTTTATTATGGACAGCTCAAGGTGTCTATGTTACGATATCAACAAATAAACATGAACAAATAAATAATTTAATACCATCATCAACAAGAGGTTTTATGAATGGTATATTTTTTGGTCTTTTTCAATTACATCAAATTATTGGAAACTTGCTTGTTTCATTTTTATTTCATTTAAATTTTGATCAATGGATTATTTTTACAATAATGACAAGTATTGCTGGATTAGGAATGTTGAGTTTAATTTTTCTTCGAAATATAAAAATACCAAAAATAAAAAGTAAAACATTGTATATTTTATATTGTGTAACTAATATTTTTATTTTATATTTATTAGAAGAACGATCGATTTTATCCAGTTTATCAATACTTCTTGATATTCGTTTTGTTTTACTTATTCCTGCTATGTGTTATAATGGTCTATCTCAAGGATTTATTTTTGCTACTATACCTCCATTAATTGTTGATAAAAGTCGAAAATATTTAATGTTTGCTTTATTTGGTACAATTAGTTCTTTTAGTTTTATCTTTGTTGGAAAACTAAGTGATTTAATTGGTCGTCGTCTTTTTATTTTTATTATTGGTGCACTTGCTCATATGATCATTTTTGGACTTTTATTAACAATATGGAAAGCATCATTGGATGAAAGTCATACTGAAATATTTGTTATATTACTTACTGGTTTAAGTATAGGTGATGCAATATTTGGGACACTATTATATTCTATCGTAGCTAGTATTTATGGCGAAACACGACCAGCAGATGCTTTTGCATGTTTAAAACTATTTCAATCAGGTTCTACAGCTATAGCATTTGTTGAACAAGTTTATATTCCATTTTCTATGCAAGTCTTATGTCTAATTATTGTTTTATCATTGACTGTTATTATACTTATTTATGAACATTATTGTGTTATATCATTTGATGTCGGCAAAACAAATATGTCAATAGAAAAGAAACGTAAAAAAGAAACTGAAGCTGACATGGAAGCACAAATAGCTTTAACGGCATTAACGAATAAAGCATGAATAATGTCATAACGAAAACTATGATTTAAAAATGAACAACTCACACATATTTATATATATATATATTCAGTAATATTCACATAAATAAGATTAGAATTCAATCATCGTTCTTACTGATTATGTTTTCATATGAAATTTTGAATACATTTTAGTTTTTGTCTTATAGTTTTCTTCTATTTTTCGGAAATGTTAAAGAAGAATTCAATGATACATGAAAGATTGTAAACATTGTTCATAAAAAAAATGAATGTGTTGTACATTGAATATCAGTACAAATTAACAATTCTATTAACATACTCACCACCTCTTTATATATATTTCTGTGTACGATAATTGAAATATTTCATAATCAATAGAAGTAAATCAGAGGATTCTGCCATTGAAGATTAGACAAAAAAATAATCAGATTATAATTAATTCAATGTCAAATAGAAGAAACTTAGTGTCAATGATGCATTATTGTATATTAGAGAATGGTTCATTTCAAGATGAATAATATGCTCTAATAAAGTGAAAATTGAATGTTAGGTCTTAAAACATAAAATAAATTGATTGGAAATATACTAGATGTTCATAGATTTACGCAAACAGACTTTAAAAAAGACTAATGATAGATGACAAGAGCGCTCGAAAATTTGAAATATATGTAAGTTTTGTTCGTTCTATTACGATTTCATAGCCATCGGGTTACGACCACTTGACTTCTGTATCCTATCGAAAAATTCATTTACAAGTACTCAAGTACTTTAAATCCTTCGATACTCATCGAAATTTCGAGTACTCGAGAAAAGAAACATATCGAAGTCAAATTATTGAGTGCTCTAGTAGAAGCGAAATTGATTTGATTTTCGTGAAACTACTTCGAAAACTGATTTACAATGGTCTTTTCCATTTAGATTTATGTTCAATATAGATTTTCTTGAATTTGATTATTTTTTGAAAAAATATTTAATAGTAACTGATGAAAAACAACAAATAAGATTAAAATTTAGAGGCATTTTTGGTAACAAACATAACTATAACGAATTTTGCATTTTAAATGTTTGAAAAATATTTGTAATATTGGTTTGTTACTTTATCAAACAAATCAATTATTTTTCAAATGCTTTATTTATCAAATAAGTTCCTTATATAACATCTGAGACTCTAAAAAAATCTTTTCTATAGCGAGAGACATGCAAAAGATGTTTTCATTCGATTAAATCATTTTTCTTGATTTTCGAAAACTATTAGCAAATGTTAAAATAACAATCTTGAAAGTATTATCTTTTTAAGAATTGAAAAGATAACTTTCATAGACCAACGATAGTTCATATCTTGTTTAGATGTTTCACAAATGTTAATCGTAAGTGCCCATGTTTGTCTCTCTCCTTCTCAGGATTTTCTCGATAGGTTTCGACTACTCCAGAATGAAACATCTATAGAAAAAAATCCTTTTTTCTTTGAAGAAATTTTGATCTATCGGTAAAAATCGTTCTGTTGCTCGTAAAGCTTCATGTTTCATTGACCTATCGGCAAGTAAGAGTCCAGGTGTCCGTTTGAAGTTTCGATATCTACGACAACGTTAAATCGAAATACCGAAATGCCTATCAAATGGTTTGTTGGTTGGGTAAGGAAAATAATAATTGAATAGTAATAGTGGTATTATGCCATTGCGCGAATATAATGACGTACTATGAAATATTGAATTGTTCAATGATTAGTATGTTTAGTAGCAGAAATTGAAGATGATAGACTACTTTTTTTTTTTAATTTTAAGAAAGACTTCAGGAACAATTAAGTAGAAAATAAAATATATTCTTCAATTTATTACCACCAGAATTTCTACTCCTTTAATATACAATACAAGAAATTTAAAAGAGTGAATATTTCTCTACTGAAAAATCTTATACAAACCGTTTTGATCGTTGACATAAAATTTATCGATAGACTCAAAACTCGACTATCTTTTATACTATTAATTATTGTAATTTATTATTACTATAAATGAAGAGAGAACTGTTTGTATGGATATTTTTCATTTTGTGTAATTTTTTTCCCGGTGAAATATGCTATATGTTGAAATTTTGTTAAAATTCTTCAAGAAGTAAATGGAAAAATTGCCACTCTTCTTAGATTAAAAGTGAATTGAGAAACATGTAAATTACCGAAGGAATTTATTCTTTCTATAAACTGTTATCAGAAGAGCTACAAAAATAATTATCGAAGTCGAAGTTGGAATTGATATAAATTATAGAAAGTTAAACAATTTTTTTTTCATTTTTTTTATGTAGCATAACTCAGTAAATATCATTGCAAGCTTTGCTTGTATTTTACAATTGTTTTTCCATAGTACTAATTTAATACAATCGTCTTTTCTTCTTATGAAATTTAAAATCTCTTCGAACAACAAGTTCTTGAGAGTCATTTCAATTATTGTCGATATACAAAGATATCCATGCATTCAATCAAGATTAGGTTTTCTGTCCAATATATCACATATCTATTTATTCGCTCATAATACGCTCAAATCAAATATGATTCATGATAGTACACTAGTCCTATATTATACAATATCTCTGAACATGTAAACTGTTATTACCTTCTAGGAAAACAAATTTCTGAGGTTTTCAGAGTCGGAATTTGAAAATTTTGACTCTGCAAGTCTCTAGTTGCTTCAAAAAAAAGAATATGGCTAGAGCCGTTGATACACTTGGCATATTGAAGAATGAGCAAATGATCTACAATTAATTTCGAAAAATAAATCCTAGATCTGAAGTGTTTAATTTTAATCAATATTTCAACAATGAACAATACAACCGATGAATGTCGCTGATTGAATTACTGATGACAATCAGACTTCGAAATGGTTTGATCGATCTAGCACAAACAGATATGTTTCAAGCATCAGATTTACTTCAGTTTCTGTAAGACTATCTGATTCGAACTATATTCCTTTCATCAAAAAAGATTTATGCAACTTATAATGATAAGAACCAGAAAGTTTTACTATGAAAGTGTTTTGTATGTTTCATTTAAACAATGAGCATTATTGAAAATAGAGTAGTGTTAACAATAGATTAAAATTAATCGTGAAAGTTACACATAGTAATTTCATATGACTGCTTGAAAATGATCAATGAATAATTAATCGTGACAAATTCTCTTATTACTTTTCGTTACAGGACAAATAATAGCGCACATGTAGTCGCAAAAAATTCATCATATCAACAAAATGTTGCAATATCTCTAATGCTGTATATTTTCACGTAAGAGAATGACTTTGTAAAATATCATGTCGATAAGTCAAGAAAATAAAATAACAATTTTATTTCACTCTTCGTCAACAGCCATGTCAAACAATAGAAATCGATTGTACTATTGATTAAGTTTAATTAATAATATTTGACATAAAATATGTTTTCTCCTAAAGTTATTGCTAATCAAGCGTAAAATGAAATTGTTATTTTATTTTCTTATTTATTGACAGCATATTTTACAAAACCACTATCTCTTGTATTTAGTTGATATTGCAATATGTGGCCCATGTGATGAATTTTTACGATGAATTGTCTTGTCACTATAAAAGAATAGAGTTTGATGTTTTAGTTAATATTATGAATGATTTTGTTCAATGACTTATGATCAAATTGTTGATTGTAGATGAAACAATAGAAGGTCATCATCCACCAGACAAATTTTTGTTTCGTAAAATTTTAATCGATTTAAAAGTTCGATTTATCGAATTTCTTTTTTTATAGTTTAGTATTGTTCATGTGCACTATGTCATTAGAATAATATCATTTTCGCATTTTCAAGGAATAATCTTTTGACATACTTCTAATGAACTCAGGCATCTTTTAAAACAATAGCTAACTTATTCTTCTGGTAACTGTTGTTACGAATCGAAATCAAATTGATTAAAATATTCAAATATTTTTGAACAAGCATTAAATTATAGATTGATGTAGTATAATGATAAGTACAAATAACATTTGCATTGCTCTTCTCTGTTTAATAACATTGTTAGAACAACACCGGATTTATTTAATGATGTCTCTTCATATAATTAATGTGTGCTACTATCTGTATCTATTATTGTCAATTGAAATTTCTTTTTTTCGATTAATTTACCATCAATATATAAAACGTGTTGTTTATGTCACTCTTTACTTCCTTTTCAATGAAACTATCAATGAAATAAAGGATATTCACGTCAAGATGAAAAATAAAAAATCTATCATTAGAACAAGAACCAGGCATGATTATTTATGTTTGAATAGAGATGATGAAGAAAGACAAATTTACTTGATCTTCATTTACCTAGACAGATAATGATGTAGCTTCTTCATTATCTATACCTTGATAAGTAGACTTGATAAAGCCGAGAGATAAATATAGTTGAGTGTCTTCAATTTATTTTGGGTCTTTTTTTTCTAAAATAATGAAAATGTTTCTTCTTCTATTACTGTTACTTGTATCAAAATGTGATGGTCATTTGTTTCGATATCAGCGACGTCAACCATATGCTCCACCGCCATCCGACAGGTATCGTGTCTCACCTAAAACTGGTGTACGTATTGCTTTACCCAGTAAGTAGATTTTTGTGAATTTTGATTTCTTATAAAGCAAAAATATTTTCTCTTGATTTGAGCACCTGAACAACTTCAATGGCAAGCACAAGAAATAGGTGTTTTAATTCATTTTAATATAGCGACATACATAAACAATGATGGATGTTCTGGACAATCTGTTCCAAATATTTCTTTATTCAATCCATATCTGTTAAATACAGACAATTGGGTTCAAACTATGGTTGATTTCGGTGCTAAATATGCTGTACTTGTGGCAAAAGTAATTATTATTTTTTAAATATGTATGCGTTTTTTTTATTGATGATAACAGCATGCTTGCGGTTTTCATATGGCTCCAACTGATGTCAAATTTCCCTTGAGTCCTTCTGGTCAAATGATTCCATATAATTATTCAATTAATTATTCACCAATGAAAGGCGTTGATGTTCTTGATAATTTCGTTAAGAGTTGTGAGAAGAAACAAATCCGAACCGGATTTTATTATACAGTTGTTGATAACAATTGGTTGAATGTAGAAAATGGTTTAGTAAGTTAATCTTTTTGAATGTTTTCGTGTAAGGTTTTCATTTACCTATTTAATATTCAGGTTCAAAACCGTACATTACAACCAGGTCAGGTTAATATTACACAAGAAACTTATGACAATATTGTGTTACAACAATTAAGAGAAATTTGGAGTAGATATGGCATTTTGGATGAAATTTGGTTTGATGGCGGGTTTGTATTATCAAGAAAAGATTGCTTGGTTATTAGTTTTCTTCTATTTTATGTTCATATAGATATACATCGACATTAAAAAATCCAATAACTACATTACTTGCCAATCTTCAACCTCAAGCTGTAGCATTCAATGGTTATGGTGTATCACCAAATCCTGTTCGATGGATTGGTACTGAAATGGGTGTTGCACCTGATCCAAATTGGTCAACAGGAATAACTAATGATGGTGGTGATCCAAATAGTCCAATATTTTGTCCAGCTGAATGTGATACAACTCTTCAAAATGGAGATCGATGGTTTTGGGTATGATTATATTTACAATAATCGATATTATTTTTGATGTAATGATCTTTTATTTAGGGTGTTAATGCAACACTTCGTTCACTTTCTGAATTAATTCAAGTCTATCATGAAACAGTTGGTCGAAATTGTATGTTGATGCTTGATCTTACTCCTGATCGAACAGGTCTCATTCCATCTGCTTATGCACGTCGTTATAAGCAATTAGGTGATTTTATTCGTTCATGCTATGGCACATATGTTCTACCTACAGAAAGTCTTACTCTAGAAGATTCAACTATATATATTCAATTATTTGGTTCATCACCAGTTACAGTTGATCGTTCAGTTATTCAAGAAGATCAAACTCGTGGTCAAGTTATTCGAGCATATACTATTGATGTTCAATTCGTCAATACAACAAATAGTACTCAATGGATTACAGTAGCACAAGGTACAAGTATTGGTAATAAGAAAATTGATATTTGGCAAGAAGGACCACAACTGATTAATGCTGTTCGATTAACTATTACAAAAACAGTTGATAGGCCTGTGTTAAGATCATTTACTATTCATTTGTGTACTTAAAATATAATTTTTAATTAACATTTCTAATTAAGAATTGTACAAAATTTTTAATTTTTTTTTTCGACATACGAACATTGGAAAAAATGAAAAAGATTGCTGTGATCACGTCATAAGACACTTATATTCGATCATTAGTAGAAATTTAATCAAGGCCAAAGGAAAAATTAATACATAAAAAAAAATAAAAAAAAAGATTATATATAACAAACGATTCAGACGTGGAATTCGAGAAATTATTACGAATTAGCATTGTTAACATTTTAACATAACAAAACTTATTAGAGTAATGTAGTATTGTTGTTTATATTCTTTCATAAATGCACTCAAATCAAGTTACCCATTCGAGTACCCCACAACCGGTATTTCACGTATACTCGATTAAGTAAACTAACAGGAATATGTTTTCAGGAGAACAACAAATAAAAAAAAAAAAGTACTGATCCTATGATTTAACCCATAGCTCTAATTGAATAATATTTATAGGAAAAAAAGATTTAAGTACTTCTCAAAATCTCTCATAACTTATAAATATTTCGTAGTGAAGTTTGAATCTTTGTTATACCTATAAACAAAAGGAAATGAAACTATTTTTACAATTAAAAAGATCTTTCTTTAACATCTATTACAAATAGAATTATTAATATTCCTTTTATTTATTCTTCTTTAAGTTTGTGCCTCCGGTCCTTTAGATAAAATAGGTCTTGCTTAGAATGACTTCATTCAATTTACTATCAATCAATGAGCTTTAGCCAAAATAATGCAGAAATATTTCTTTAGTTAATCGTAGAAATTTACATGTTAGCACAGACGATAATAGTATATACAACCTTAGGCAAAAGTCTTTCCTCTCTTTCCTTCGTCCTTTTCATAAACTATAAATGAATTAATGGATAGAATACTTCATAGTTGAGTCTTCTCTTTTTTTTAAGTATTTTCTGAATGTTTTACTGATTTTAGCTTATCTGTATTTGTATGATCAATTATACAGCATTCGAAGAAGAGGTTCGAGTCGATGACGAAAAGAATTTAATGATCTAAACAAGTAAAACAGTTAGCAGATACAAAAAGAAAGATAAGCTAGTCGTGAAACATTCTATCAACCAGCTCATTTGTAGTGTTGCTTAATTTTATTAAAAGATGTACTTTATTTATTGAAGCAAACGATCATCAATCATACAGCATGCTACAATAAAGCATTTCAATAATTCTTGTAACTAACACTCACTGAACACCAAATGGGTTCTATGTGAAACGAACGAGTGGGAAGGCAGACTTTTGTCCACAAGTGTATGAATATATATATATGTATGTTTTTCACGAACACAATTTTGTATATGATGGAACTCAACGATCACTTTAATAATTTATTGGTACATTGTCAAAAGTGTATCATCATTACAATCAGAAATTTAATAAAGTCATCCAATTATTATGAATGTAAAAACAATACGAGATATAAATCAAATTATTTATTGAATCAAAAAGCACGACATGCTTGTCGGTATTCTAACTGCATTCGTACAATCATTGATTATTGTAGCATCTTGAAATATTATAAATGAATAACAATTTCAAAATTCTAATGTGATCAGCAGGGTATGACTAATCGAAAAAAGGATATCTTAACCTATACACTCTCTACTATACTCACAATATATCTAATTTGATTCTAGTCACACAGAACTATTGTAATAAAGATTCACAAGTATAGTCTCAAATACAAGTGACAATTTTTGTTATCTAATGATAACTGAAATTCATATGCCAACTATTCTAGTCACTATGTTAAACAGACATGTATTAAATGACACTAAAATTAGTTATTCTTGTCACATTTATTAAAGAACGATAGGTCATAAATTATTAGAATTTATCGAATAAAAACTTACACATTTGCGAATAGCTTTTTACTCAATTTCAATCGTTAAAAAAAACTGTTTAAGACGACTAGACACGAAAAAAAAACGCATTTGTACTTTTTATTATTGAAAATCACAAAATAGTTGAGTTTCATTATACAATTGTAACATCAAAATGACTGATCAATGAGTACTATACATCATTAAAATAGAACTATTGAGAGGATGAGAGTGTCATAATAAAGTAAATGCACACTCGTTTCTTGGTAATCAAATCAACATTAATCACTGTTATTCTTCTAAATGATGAAATTAACATCATGATGGATATCTTTGCATAACAAATGGCAAACAAAATGTAAACAAAAAGATAGCTGATTAAATATCATCACAATGCTGTATTATTGAATACTCTTTAAATGAGAATCCGTTTTCTAGATGAAATTAAGTGAATTCTGCTTTAGAAAAGAAAATTATTCAACAATTCAGTTTAACTATAGGATAAATACAATAGGATTGCTATCGATTATTTATTTTTACTTATCTAATCATGACATAAAATCTTGTTTAGTTTGTAAACAGATTACAAAAAAAGTGTTGTCTTAACCAGAGCAATTTAAATAGAAGAATAAAATTTGTATAAATATATGCTAGCTTTATATAGACACTTGCTTTTTTTGTACGTTTAAGATAAATTTATTTCTAATTAGTTGTCAGTTTTTCCAAGATCGGAAAAAACATAGAGTTATTCTTTTTTCTAATTCATTTTTGATTGTCTAATTAAATAAAGATGATCTATAGTTTTGATGTCTTTTTTTAAACTGAATAATAATAATGTATCTAAAATATGAATTATGAAGTCATACGAACTCGTATTTATATGTGTTTTGATATCATTTCTTGTAGTAATGAGTACGGAAAAATGTTCATAATATATTTTTTTTTCTTATCATAATGCGATCTTCCTTTGTTTTTTTATCTGTATCTTTTCTAACATAAGACTAAACTTTAATAACATAAATCTATATAAGGTTAACAATGATAAAGAAGGCCAAACTAATTTTCCGCTTAAAGTTTTTTCTTTCATGTTACAGATAAGTATTTATCGGGGATACACTAATGTATCAATTATTAGCATGATTGACAAATATTTTCAGTCAATTACTTTGAATTACTTCTATAAACATGAACTGTCAATACTATAGAACAAAACAGATTTATTTTATTTTATTTTTGATTATAATGAAAGTAACAGTTATGTTGAATAAAAAGTTGTATAGATTAACTTGTTTCTCTTTTCAAATAAATCATTATTATTTTAAACATGTTTAAAATAAGTCATATAGATATATAAAGATTATCAACTTGATAATCAATGATTGTGATAACAGTAACAATTTTTCTATTCATCAATATTTATTCGCTTATTGATAAATTTCGAAATGAAAATATTTTGCCAATCATTTATTCTCAATAACGGTTTTTTTTTCTTTCTAGAAAAATAATAAATTTATTATCTTTTCCTTTCAATGTTCTCAAAACTAGTAAAAATAAAGGATATCACTATAACATGGAATAAAGTCCATATTTGCACTATGGAACTAAATCAATGTAATATTTTAAATGCCACTTGATATGATTTATTATTCGATTAAATTACCATTACAATCCATTTTCATTCAATTCTTATCACCTCTATCAAACTTATTGTATTGTCAATATTTGTTGTCACATGAAAAATACATTATTTAAATCACAACATTATTTTACGAGACATATGACGCTTCACATGAATCACTTCCGTTTTCATGAGTCATTATCAATTTGTATTTCATAAGAATGATCGTATGAAATGTTTTTCAATTTCATATTTAATTGATAAAGTTCTTTTTATCTCCGCAATAATAATACAATTTGATCTATTATATTGATGAATCTTCTATTGCAAGTATTTAATCACATTAAAAAAAAACAGATCCATGTTTTAAGTACCGTTAGGTTTTCTTTTTTTTTTAATAGCCCTCCGAAAAGCTTCATTATACTAGAAAACTTCTATAGGTCTGATATTTGCTATACCAAGTCTATATCCTCTTAATGGTAGTACTGCAATTCTATCAGGTTCATCACTATATTGCTGTTTATCACGTTGGTTAGCACAACAGCCAACAAGAGTGGATATTGCACCTAAAATAGTATCAAATCCTCCAGTAGCAATCAACAATGAATTGATAATAAGTTCATTTAATTGCATCAGAATATTTTGTATCATAATGAACAAGTATAATACATGTAATTATTAAATAGAATGAAAGAATTATTGATGTACTAGTAAGTACAGTAAATCAAAAAATGGATGAAGGAGTCCACTCTCGAGATGCTAATATACCAACAAGTTCTGTCGCTACTAGTATAAGACCAACCCAAACGTCTTTACCTAAAAAAAACAATGAACATAATAAAATATTTTCGAAAACAAAGCTATTTTTATTAACCGTGATCTGATGATGGCCATAGTGAATTTTCAACTTTCAATCCACTATGACTTTCATCATAATGAGTAACACTTGATCGACCATGAAATAACTCAATTATGAATAAAATTATATCAACTGCACCAATAAGACAAAATAGAATACCTAATATAGCAACAAAAATAATTTGATAACCAACTGATATACTGTATATTGTGAAAAATGTCTTCATCTTGTATATATGACAATACTACAACATGTCAATATTTAATTGGCTTCATCATGCACGTAGCAATCATGATAACAGGAAAATCAATGAACCATAATATTTTTTGTTTGATTAGTTTTTGCAATATAACATTAAACATATAAACAAGAAAAAAAAACCTAATCTCTATTATTGAATACTCTTTTTTTTTATTTCAAATATCTCAATACTCCGCAAATAGTGAAATAAAACAAAAGAAAAAGTTTACTAAAATAGTTCATTTATACTTTTCCATCAATATACGTAATTCTAAAGATATATTTTTTCATGTGCTTCAACCTGTAATTTATCAATATATATTTCGTCTCCTTCCGAACTATTTCATTCTATTTCAGATAATCATGTAATAAATCCATAAAATTTTATTATTTATTATCACACATAATGCCTGTTCTTGACAAGAGTTACCAAAACAAAAAAAAAAAAAAACCTCTATATCTTAACACATACAAGTACATCAAACGTTTGAACATTAAAATATAATAATAGGTTCTTATGTTTAAGCAACAATACGTAATGTTGGTTGTGGTCCACTAGTACTTTCCTCAAATTCATCATTAACTGTATCATCAACAAGTGAATAATGTCCTGTAGATGATGAATATCGTAAAGTATTTATTTCTGTTTCAGCTGATATAGCAACTGGTGTTGTTGGTTTTCGTCGTTGACCAGTGAGTATACAACGTAAACAAGCACAACGTTCAAATAATATTTCAAGCCAATATGGTTCTGTACAAGCAATTATAATTAATTGTACTAAATAAATACTTGAACGTAATATTGATGCTAATAAATATGATTTATATGTTTCAGTAATATGTTCAAGATAATATAAATATATATCATAAAAAACGATCACACATAATAATGATGTAACACGTATTGTCCATAATTTTTGTATTGGTGCAACTTGATTTGTACCACGTAAAAGATAAAAATATCTTAAAACAAAACCAATTAATATTAAAGCTGGTATAAATAAACAAAAATAAATTATTGAACGAGCTGTTGCTATTGAGCGTAATTTAGAATAATTATAAGGACAATATTTATTTGTATATATTGATATAGTCGAATTTGAATCAGCTTGAGTAAATGGTGATGCAAGTGCATAAATAAGCATTATCAAAAGCCAAGTAAAAATTGCATATAAATTAATATAAAACATGTTAGAAAATCTTGTAAATTTTTGTTTAATTGATGGATGAGCATAGAAAAAACGTTCGAGAATCATATAAAGTATAAAAAAAATTGGAACCTTAAAAGAAAAATAAATAAATAAATAGAACTTTTATTTTTATTTTTTTGTTAATTTATCGAAGACTTACAGTTGCATTTGTTGAGTAAATAACATAATGCAAACGACAAAGTCGTAATGTAAATAATTGAAACCAATGATAAAGTATAAGTATTAAAGATGGAAACCATGCAATAAATGAACAAAGAATCATATGAAACGAAAAATAATCAATTATATTTAAATAAGCTCTTGATCGAACTAATCGTATAGCAATTGGAATTGCAAGAACATAAGTAATAATGCTGAATATCCAAATAATAATATGAGTATCACGAACAGAAAAATGTTCAGGTTCCATTAAATCAGCTACTTGATGTTTGTATAGTTTGGTTCCATTGAGTAATTGTGTAATAATGTTAAATATAGTATCATTATTAAGTACTAAACTTGATGTTTTTGTTGTTGTTGTTATTGTTGTTGTTGTTGTTAACGTTGAGTTTGACAACATTGTTTTTGACATCAAGTTTGTTGATGATATTGTTGTAAACGTTGAATTCGGCAATAATGATGTAGAAATATTACTCATTTGTGCGTACTTGTACTGATGAAAGTAAGAAAATTACGTATGAGCTTATCAAATTCTGTCTATTTCTCGTATCACAATAAAAATAAATACTCTGCGTTGATTTGTATTCTATTATATGATTGAATATGCTGATCTTCCAATGGTTATATGACGAACACTTTGCATGCTTGATTAATTTTAGTCCGACGACTGCTTTTATTCTTACCCAATGACAGCAGTAGTAACAGAAAAGGAAAAATCTACAATTTGACGATGTTTTCAACAGAAAAAAAGAAAAATAAGCACAGAACAGAATAGAACAAGCACACTTGGTAGTTAATAGAAAGACGTCAACAATCAATATAAAATTGCTTATGAGTGTGTTAGAAAAGAAAAGTTTTATGATGACGAACAAATAGCGTCGTATGCAATATATCTATAGCATTCTCTTTTTTTTTTCCTTTTCTTGAATAAGAAACTAAATCAATATCATGTGCCTCTAAAAATATACAGGCGTTGCGTAGAAAAGCAAAAACGAAAAAAATCAAAAGAATAATTTTTTTATGATTAATTAAAGGCGATATATATGGAATAGAAAATATATTGTTAATAAAATTAAAATTTGTATTTTTTATTGAATAGAATAGAATAAATTTTATAATTATTCAAAAAACAAATAATAATTTAATATATATTGTTTATTTAGATTTCTTTTCAAGTTTAAGTGTTTTTTTAGGTTTCATTTTCTGTAATTTGTTAGTTTCACTATCTTTTCCTCTTAATAATGATAGTTCATTGGATGATTGAAATATTTTTATATTTGGTATTTCAATTTCAATATTTTCATTTGAAATTTCTCCACGATCAGGATCAAATACATTTAATTGTAAAAGTAAATCAGCAATAGCTGTACTTCCATGAATATTTGCTCGAGCATAATCAAGTACAGAAAATCCTTTATTATCTTGAGCATTTATATTAATTGTATGATGAACAGTTGATGAAAGTAGTAAATGAAATATAACTGTATTATCATGAAAATAAGCTGCATAATGAAGAGCTGATCGACCCATGTTTGTATCAACAATATTAGGATCTATACCAAGACGAATAAGAAGTTCAACAATATTTTTATGTTGAAGATAAACAGCAAGAATAAGTGGTGGAATGTAATCCTGAAATAAAATATTGACATCAGCATTGTGTTGAAGCAATAGAGTAAGAATATCTTCATATAAATTTAAAAAAAATTTAGATAAAATTTAATCATAAATTAGTTATATCATACATACTAGAATGATTATGAATAATTGCTTCATGTAATGAAGTTGTTCCATCTTTACTTATTCGATTTATATCAGGATTACAAAGAAGTAAAGTAGTTAAAGTTTCTTCATTATCAGCAATTGCTGCATAATGTAATGGTGTTCGACCTGATGCATCAGAAACATCAACCGTATGCATATATTCATAAAGAGCAACAATTATCGTTGCATCACCTAGAGATCAATATAATTTTGTATTTAAATTTTAATTCTAGTTTAGTAAATAATTAACTAACCTTCAATGGCAGCAAAATGAAGTGCTGAACGTTGTTGTTCATCATAATCAACATCAAATTGTAATAGTTGAATATTATTTTCAGTATTTTCTTTCGATTTTTTCTTATTTCGAAATGATGTTTTTCGTTTAGTAAGTTGACGAGTTAACTTATTAACATCCTTCGTTCGAATATAATCGATTGTTGTTGATGTGCATTTTGGTGAGGAATATTTTGCTCCCATTATATCTTCTAAAATGTATTGATGTCTGATGCTTGCATTTTATTTTATACTTGCAACAACAAGCATCAGCTGGTATATTGAATAGAAGTCAAAATTACCATTTTATATAAAAAAAACCAGAGATAAATCACAGCAAGAAACCTGTGACAATGGTTTGTCTTTTTTTATTCTAAAATATCGTGTCATTCAAATCGACTAATGTTAGTATATTCGATTAAGATTTATTTTTAGAATTACGAGAACAATTATCGATAAGAAATTTCTTACACTCTCTGTAGAATAATATATTCTTCTTTTGCCCAAAGAATAAAACATGACACATTTAATGTTTTCGATCATATCTCTCTATTATTGTCGTTTGATCACATATTTATATCTCTGATCACTTAACTTGTTCGAAAAATTTTAGCTATATAGAATGAAAATTCATTAAAAAACATAAAGAATATATCATCAATGAAACCAAAATTTGTTTTAAATATCGAACTTTGAAAAAAAAAAATGTTTCTGAAAGTTTTTTTAAATATATTTTATGAACAAAACGATCAAAAAAAAAGCTTGTAGCAATAGAAATAAAATCGATAAAACTCAACCTGATAGTTAAACAAAAAAACACAACTCATCACTATCAAATCAAAAAATTTTGATTTCCTATCTTATGAATGCATTTCCTTATTCGATAGAGTCAAAATTTTCAGAATCAGTCAAATAATGCAAGATGTATCTATGATATAAATATGAAAGTCAACAATAATCATTGAAAGAAACAATTGAAAATATTAGGTGAGTTGTTTGGTTGAGCTAGAGTGATATAAATAATGTCAATGGTACAACTGCTAATCATAGTTTGTCTCTAAAGACTTCTTATTGAAGAAAAAACAAAAAACATCGGGTTTATGATGTATCTCTCTCGTAGGAATTCTATATAATAAAGAATTTTAACATATTCATTTTTTCTTTTTGAAAAGGAAAACATTTTTTTTTTCATTAGTTGATTAAATCACAAAAAAAAATTTAATAATAATAATATTAATTAATAATAATAATAATAATAATAATAATAGAAGAAAAAAAAGCGAAATATTTAGTTTTTTGATTTAATTGGTAGATATTTTTTTTCTGCATTAACTAATTCTTGATCATTTTGTAAACGAAATACTTCTTTAACACTAACAATATTTGATTCAACATTAACTAATGTTTGTTCATTATAAATACGTTTTGATGTTGCTTGCATCGCTTTTATACTTGCACGTAAATTATGATTAGCCCATATAATAGCTGATATACCCCATTTTTGAAATGTTTCTGTTGGTGTTTGATAATAATTTGTTGGAACAATAATAACAGGACCTTGATTATTCCATACTTTCATAAATTGTTCAATTTCTTTAGGATCTTTTTGTTTACTATGCATTAATATAGCATCAGCACCAGCTGCTAAATAAGCTTCAGCACGACGTATAGCTTCATCACAACCCCATCCACTTATAAATGCTTCAACACGAGCAACAACACAAAAATTTGGATCTTGTTGAGTATCTTTCATAGCACGAATTTTTAAAGCAAATTCATTCATATCAGCTAATGGTTGTTGACGATCTTCTAATAATGAATTTGTTTTTGGAAATAATTTATCTTCGATACAAGCACCAGCTATACCCAATTGTTCAAGTTTACGAACAAGACGACGAGCATTATTAAAATTACCAAAACCTGTATCAGCATCAACAAGTATTGGAATTCTTGTTGCATCAGCCATAAATTCAAGAATATCAAGAACTTGAGTCCATGATGCTTCATTTGAATCACGTAAACCAAGTGAAGCTGACATTGATAAGCCACTTGCCCAAATAGCCTAGAACAATATATAATTTATCAATGATATTCAAGAAAATTTCATATTAGTTAAATTTTAGATTTTCATCAATAGTTTCTATGTCTTTTAAAATTAGTAAGACTAATAGGAATATCAAATCATTCTAAGTGGCATGATATATTTTCAAGTAAACTCTCTTCTACATTTATAAAAACAAAAAGAACTTTTCCCAGAGGAACAATATCTGAATTAGGAAAACAACAAATCATAATTTGATATGATTAAAGAAAGAGCATTTCTCCAATAAGAAAATTCTATTGAAGGCATACGATATATAATGATTTCAAATTTCTAGGACTATATTATTGATTCAATCAAAAAATAAGTTTATCTGTGAATGAAGTTATACACAAAACAGAAAAGATTTTTCTTTTCTTTAGACTCTTCCATAGATTATAAGGATAGAATCCAGAAATAGAAATTTACCCGTGTTCGTCTATAACATAGTTACCATACCGCAACTCTAATACCAATGAATGCATCGAATGGCAACAAGGCCGTTTACGTATTAAAATTCAAATTAACCGAGGACTAGTATCCCAGGATGAAAAATACACAATTCGTATACACTGTGAAAATAACCATATATTTGTGCATAACATGAGTCAGTATCACAACTGAATTTGTCCTTATCAATTACGGAGAAAAACGATCATAAGACTGACTGAATCATGAAATACATCAATATATGGCGATTTACGGTCATTTACGAGCGTACTTATTCTACCTGGGATGATTTTAGAAGTGCCGATCATTGTTGTTAATTATATTGAGTAGTTCGATCGGTTGTTCAGTACTATATACATGAGGATGTAATATAATAATTATTAAAAGTTAGCGAATGAGTCTGAATATATGATTATGATAAACTAAAATTACATTATTTGAATAATGTGTGATACTAATTTTTTTTGCAATAAAAGTAGCACTAATATAACTAATTGTATTGATTTCTATATTATCTCTATAAATTAGTAGATATATACATATATAACATACGTTTTATTCCAAACATGAAGAAGACACAAAATAATATGAATCATAAAAAACTGGAACGTTTTCAATTTTAAGGTTTTTATCTAAAATGTTGAAACGTCGAGCATAAAATCTCTAATATCATCAATACACTACTATTATTCCGAACCTCATATTATTCATGGAAATAGACTAGTTCGATGTAAACATATATATCTCGATAAACGATAAATAGAAGTTTCAATTTACTAAACTCAATGATTATTTGAAATTTAAAATCAAATTTTGAGCACAAGTTTTAAAGAACAGCAACCAATAGAGTTATAATAATGCAGCGATAAAAAAAATTTGACTAAAGTATAGCATAGTTGAAACTCTTTTTCTTTAAAAAACAAAAAAAAATCAACTTTTATATTACATAAAAATTTCTTTTGTGACAGAAATCACTTTTATATACTAAGTCATATCTTTTATTTTTTTTTGGTACCAAAACATATTATATCAAATTGCACCTAAATGCATCTATCTATCCCATCAACTTAGAGCTACGTCAATCAAGTCACAATGATCGTTAATTGTGTTGAATCGAAGTAGAATTACTTCAAACACGTTACGTATTGTTCTTTTTATTAGTTTCATTTTCTTAGCAATGATGAAATTCTTTTGAGCAATACTTATTCAGTATTTTCTCGACACTATAATCTGTTCATTCAGTTTAATAATAAATTCTATTAATGACTGACACCACAACTAAATTATCAATCAAACTGTGTGTCAATATTGTTGATAAACATCATTTCTACTTCACTTATACTCTTAGTAAAATGACGTCTCTCAGTATATTTATATGCATCATGCTCGAACTTCTCGTGATTAATTAGCTCTATATATAAATCATTTAAGCATATTTGCCATGCGTATGTAAAAAAGAAAGAAAAACAAATACTAATCTTACAACGACAACAGAAAGAAATTAGAGCCGTCCGTAGTTTTTACGTTTTTTTTTGCTATTTACACTTCCGATTCATTTAATTCTGATAAGAATAAATTTTTACGGCCAAAAAAAATTAAAAATTACGTTGTTCACTCTCATTTGTGATATAAAAACAATGAATATATATTTATTAATAACAATTGCAGAAAAATGGTTTATTCAATTGAAAAAAATTATTATTCATTATGAACCCTTAAACTTACCTTAAAACCTGTTTCTTCAACAATTTTTGCACTTAATGCACTATGAGCTTCCATAATGAATTCAAGTTGTGGTGATAAAAGCATTTGTTTTAATTGAGCACATCGATTATTCGATAGTGGTTTTTCAATAGCTGAAGTTAGAGTTGAAAATTTTCGTCCATAATTACTTACTATGCGCAAAAAAACTTTGTTCAACATGATTATTTATAATAATACTATAAATGGCAGCGCAGTGGTAAATACTGTCTCTCTTTTCTCTTGCGATTTTTTTTTCTCCGTCCTTTGCCCTTAAAAAGCAGATAAATGAATACAGACTGTTGTTCTGTTACTATATACTAAAAGCAAACAGCAATAAATACACGTATTATCTTTCTTTTTTTTTCTTTTCTCGCTATCATGCCACTATATGTTCTTGCCGGTTCGGTTAACGGTCATTGAGATAGCACAGTTGTTGTCTCGTTCAAATAGAGTCTTATTTCTCGAAATGATGGTCGATCTAGACTTGACCATGAAAGACAACGTTCGATAAATGCATAAAGACGATCATTACATAATGTTGGACGTGGAAAATATGTTGAAAAACACAGAACAGATGGCTCAATACTATTCTGTTTTGAGTTTGGCCATAAATCATGAAAGAGTTGTAAAACTTCATCATTATTTAAATCACTATATGGAACACATGAACCCAAATGAAATAATTCAAAAACAAGAGTACCAAACATAAATGTGTTTGTTTCAACAGACCAAATTTCGTCCTTTAGATATAAAAATTAAAATCAAAAATAAATTATGATAGAAAAAAAAAAGTCAATATTTACCTCTGTAACAATATCACCAGGTAACCATCGAATAGGCATTTGTTGAACATATCTTGACACATAACGATCATCTTGTTTAGCATAATCAGACAATTTTATTGTTTTATCATTAAATACAAGACAATTAGGTAATGTTAAATCACGTACAATTAGATTTAATGATTCAAGATGAATTAAAGCTGATAGAATATCATTAAGAAATTCCATAAGAATTCTATCAACATCAAAAAAGTAAAACAAAAAAATAACTCACAAATTTCTTCATGTTATTAGTTTTTTTTCTTACGTTGCAGTATTTTCATTTTCAATCGTCATTGTTTGACAATATTCAAATAAATTCACTTGACTATATTCACTGACTAGAAGACATCGTTCCGGTGATATATAAACATAACCAAGACAAGAGACTATATTTTTATGATCTATTAATTTTGATAAATTAAAAAATCTAAATAAAAGTAATACAAAAAAATTTTATATTAATTAAAATTATTTTTTCTACAATCATACTCATTATTATCTTGTTCATATAGAATAACAGATAATTTATTTTGACCATATTCACTATAAAAACACTAAATAGAATAAAAAAACTAATGATTAGAAAAATAGAAAGATTTTATTTTTATCAAAATACTTGTTGATTATTTTGAACACCAAGATTTTGAATGATTAGTATTTCATTACGATCTATTTCAGATAGATGATCACAAACAGAATGTAAATTAGACACAGAACATTTTGGTGTTATTGACTATATCATTAAAAGTGAAGAAATATATTTTTCATGACAAAAAAAACTATTATTTACTCGTCGACGTGAAGACAGTATACGTATAGTTGCTTTAGCACTTTCGTTAACAATTTTTTGTGAATTAATAAGTTGTAAAGAATTTGAAATTAATTCATCATCATCTAAAAATTAAAACAAAAATATGATTTATAATTTTTATACTTAAACGAATAGAAATTAATGTGTATAAATTTACTTTCAAGATTGGAATAGAGATCTAATTGAGAGTGACTAGAAATAAATAATAATAATAATACAATCATTATTTATAAAAAGAAAATTATTCATACTTTTGAATATTTTCATCATTTGTTGAATTTGTTATTGATATTGTTAAACTTTGTTCAGTTTCTTCAGGTATTACTCTTTAGAAAAAAATTTTTAAACAAAAATTTTTAATTATTCTTAAAACTCAATTCTTACTGCATATGATTTATTTGTTTATCTTTAAATATATATGAAATAAGTAAAAACATAAGAAGTATAACACAAATAATTAACATAAAAATTAATAAATATGATAATCTATGATGAACTATTGTTTTAAAATTTATTATAAGTTTTTTTTTTTTTTTCTTTTGAAATTTAACTTACGTATTATTTCATTTGATACAGCATTATATGCTAATAATTCTAATCGACGTAGATTAGCTTCAATATAAATTGATGATGGTATTATATATTGATCATTATCATATTCATTTTGATTGTTAAATGTTATTTCACTAAGTGCTAAACCTTCTTTTGTATTTATTTGTATGATTACAAATTGACCTTTAGTTTTTGGTACAGAAAGTATAAGATGTGTTTGTGTTGTATTATCATAATATAAATGATTTTGAATTGAAATTGTATTAAAATGATTTGTCCAAAGATTATTTGATGTAACTATTTCTAATATACCAACATTTATTTTTAATGTACAACTTGATAATAATAATAAAGAACATTTTATATCAAGATTAATTGATTGAAATTCTTTTATTGTATCAAAACCAAAAAGAAGTAAAATTGGTTCTGATGATGGTGACCAATGAATAAAATGATGTGTATCTCCATCAGTTAACATACCTAAGCCACCTTAATAATAAATAAATATAAATAATAGAACTTCGAAATATTCAATTAATTTTGTTATTTTTAAATATTTTTTTACCTCGAGCAGTTGAATTTACAATCAATCCATCATATTTTAAATCAGTATTAATAATTGATCTTTGAGGAAGGCGTGTCGAAATTAGACCATCTAAATAGAATTTTTCCTCAATAATTTCTATTAAAAAAAAGTAATTTTTTTGTATTGTAATTACTTTGAGATTGGCAACCGTATACTTGAATGATTGTACATATCGGTATGGATGATGTTCCGAAAATAATTCGAATTTGTCGCGCAATAATTGATGGAAGAAATGTACGTGTTTTATTTAAGTTATCATCATCATTAAAAAATAAACGACGTCGTTCGATAACCAACTGAAATAAAAGAAAAAAAATTTATATTTTTTTTTCTCATTTTTAAATACTTTTCGTTGTCGACGTCTTCCATAAGAATGCCAAGGACCATCTTGTGTTCGTCGATATTCAATAAAATATGAACTTATTGTCTAAATATTAATTTAATACAAATAATCAAAACTAATAAAAAAAAAAAAAAGTTATTCTACCGAATTTTTGTCTTGATTAGGATTACGAACAGATATACCCGTTATTTGTGTTAATGATGGCAATTCTATTTGTAGACTAGAAGCTGATATTTTTCCATTAATATATGTTGAACATGATGAACAATAAATTGAGGATTTATTTTGTTGTCTGTTAAGTTGAATTCGATCATTACATGTATTACTATCAACTATAAGTAGAAAATATATTCATTAAGATCTTTATATCTTTTGATTTACATCTAATGTCTATTGATTCATCTTAACCTTCAATTTTTCGAACGAAACGAAAGAAGAACATAAGTTTTTCTTTTTAAATGTTCTAAATATAGATTATTAACTAAAAACTCTATTGAATATTTTATTTTCTAGAATTATTTTAAATAAAAGTTTATCATCAATACTCTTTACCTAATACTGGTAATAAGAATAGCAGAAAACGAATGATGCAGCTCATTGATGTCCGTCACTATTGAATCAATCACCTATGCATGAAAATATTCTTTTCACATAATATGAGAGTGTGAAACAGAAGAAAAAAAAAAAGAAAGAAAAAGAAACAACAAATTACCACTTGTCTGTCATTTTTTTTTTTTTGTATTCATGGTCCATTCACTGTGGCATTGAACGGTGTTATTTTATCATCGTATCAAATTGATATTAATTCCAAATGTTCCCTTTTTTTTTTCTTTTGCAATGATGTTCATTACAATTTCATAATTTTTTGTCTTTACTTTAAGGAAATTCATTATTAAATTGATTTTGTTTCACTCATTCATATACAAAACACTTGACCTTCGTTCAGCATTTTATTCGTTGATAATGTATACAAGCATAACCATACGACAACATAGTAATTACTCAAGGGAAATACAAGCAATTATAACTATTTTAATGTTAACATAGACAAGCGTTTGAAGAATGAATATCATCATTAAGGTTATCAAACATATCAGCATTAAACATGAACATAGACGAAAAAGAAATAAAATAAG
Source organism: Rotaria sp. Silwood1 (assembly GCA_905250075.1). Classification (NCBI taxonomy): domain Eukaryota; kingdom Metazoa; phylum Rotifera; class Eurotatoria; order Philodinida; family Philodinidae; genus Rotaria; species Rotaria sp. Silwood1. The sequence continues at coordinate 922,256 of CAJNOP010000035.1, read as the reverse complement.
AAGAACTTAGAGGTAGAGATACAAGGTTAATCAATTGTAAGTTATACAAGAATATTGATAAGTAAAAAGCAAAAAAAAAAAACTGATATAAACTGAAAAAGGTAATCAAAAAAAATTGTCAGAACATTCATCCGTAAATGTATGCGAATAAGGAGACCAACGAAAAGACATTGTAAAGGCTGGAGATTTTCTTAGAATATTTTTATACTAATAAAAGAAGATATTTTCATATGTATCTATGAAATCAAATATAACCTTACTCCTTTATCTAATAATTCTCGTTCGACCATTGCTGGTCCAGGACCAGAGAATTCTAAATGTTTTTCACGATATCTTGGTGCTATAGTCACACCTCGAACACCACCACATATATCTCTTTTTATTGTTTCATTGTTAGTATTAAGTATTGGATACATAGCTGGTCCAGGCATAGTTATTCCTCGTAATTTATTCGTTTTATTTTCTGTATCTACTGAAGAAAAATATAAATATAGTTAAAATAAAATTCAATAGATACATGTCATATCAAATCGATGATGAATTGTAGAAATTGGAGCATTTGGTAAACGTGAATCATATGTTCGAGTACCAATTGTTGTCCAAAATGGTTTTATATTTTGAAAATCTTTTTTTTTCTTCTCCTCAGATAATATTTGATCATTAATATCATGATGATATCGTTCACGTTTTAATTTTGGACCAATTAATGGATGAATACGAATACGAGGTTGTTGAGTATAAATATATTCTTCACCCATTTGTTCGTAATCTTTATATCGTTGATAACTTGTTGGACCGGGTCCTAATTAATTACATGATTATATGAATATTTTATCATAGATTTTACCTCTTTGTGTTATTGATAAAGGTCTTTTTGATGGAACAATTTTATGTGGAATAAATGATATAGATAATTTTGTTTTATCATTACCTAATCTTGTTAAATGACTTAAATCATTATTTGTTGCAATTTTTGGATTTAATTTAACTTGTTCACTTTTTTCAACAATACGTTGTTGTTTCTTTTGATATTGTGGTGTTATTAATGGTTGATCAATTTTACCACTAATACTTATAGCTGGTGCCCAAAGTATACGAGGATCACGTAGACGACTTTCTGGACTACCATTTCTTGGTGGAATTCCAATTGTTGATGGAAGAAGTATGTTGCCAGGTGATGGATTCATTTCTTGAATTTTTATATGTACTTCATCTTTAATATTATTTGATTTTGTATTAACAGTTAAATTACTATTTGTTCGAGCTAGATTTTTATCAATCATTGATCGATTAACCTTTTTATTAGATATATTCATTATTTAGTATAGACACATTTGAATTTTTTCATTGAGACAAAAAACTACATGGCGCGAATAAATAACTTATATTTTCATCTATCATATACATATAATCATAAGATATATATCAAATTATCATAATAAATTATACTCTAGGATTAGTTCTAGTCAAATCAATTGTCATTGAATGTAATTAAATAAAGGTTTTCAAATAACTTTTTTTATAAGTTTATCAAAGGAAAATAAAATACATTCTTTTATGAAACTTAAATAAACTAATGGTTAACTTTTAGATACAATCATGAATGTTTTATATCTTAAAAAAAGTCAATAATTTTACGCTTCATGATGTAGAATCGACTATTAATATCTTTTCGATATAAAATTTAATTATCTACACTTCGCTCGAGGGTATTACGCTGATTGTTTTATCAATAATAGGAATGTTCAAAGTTTCTTTTTTTTTCATAAGAAAATCATTTATGAACACTACTTTCAATGGTCAACATGCACTATTATAACTTTTCAGAGGTTCGAAAAAAAAGAAATGCAGAATAAGTTTAACATTGAATAGCAATGAGAAAAAAAAATCAAGAATACTTTTATCAACATCAATGTACCATTGCAATTTTTCATAGGGTAACTATCAGAAAATAAAAGACTCTCAATGATATCTGATTCAGTATTAAAATAATTATACATGAAGTATTATTGAAATAGAAACAAAAGCTAATCTCGAATCACACAAAGAATGAGATGGTAAAGTATATGGATCAAAAAAGAAGTATACTGATAAATGAATATGTTTTTTGTTATTTTATGTCAATTAAAAATATAACACTACCAAGAATGTACTTCGCGCGTGCCTCTCTTATTATGTTTGTTATCCGAGTAGCCGCAATTTAGTCATATCAGCTGTTAGACTCTATTGCTAGGAATTTTTAAAGCTGAATGTACATCAAATTTTGAAAAGGTAAGAGAAGAAATCTAATCGTTGTTAGACTCATTCTTTTTCAGATATCTTTTATTTTATTAAATCATATAATACTTATTTGTTAAATTTATAAAATAAATTGTAATAAATGTTGATTAAAAATTATCGTAACAATAACAGATTGACCTGACATGGTATTTTCAATTTTTTGTTCTTTCTAGATAAATGTTAAGAAATGAAGCATTATTTTTTTGAAATATTATGGGGAACGACTAATATGAAGAAAAAATTGGTTAAAGAAATTTTTTGAGATATTGTTACGTGCAATCGGTTTGTGCTGCCTCTCAACAAGATTTTAGGCAATGATCTCCTCCTCGACTAATTCATCAACTGCCATCGTTCTTTATGTCGGCAACGCTTTGCACATCTGTGAACACTATCGTATTGAAGTGAACGTCAATAATGGAAATCAGTATACATAAAGAATCTTCTTATGTACAAAGAAAAACAACTTTGAACATTTGTCTATCATCGATAAAACAAATCAATTCAATTCCTTCGAACCGAATAGAGATATCGAAACTTTGTTTTTTTATCGTAGAGATGTTTATGACCTATTCTGTATAAATCCACTTAAGAAAAAAAATAAGATATTTTGTCATTTAATGATTTATTTCTAATTTCTTAGAAAATCGTTATCAAATTCATAGAACAAAATTGAAAATCTACAATTTTATTTTTTTTTCTGTATATCTGCGTCTCAATGATTTTTATTTTCAACAAAGAAAACAACAAGACAAAGAAGATGATAATGGAAAAAATGACACAGACATATATAACGAGAAAAAGAATGAGACATTCAGCAGCACACAATCTAACACAAGCACACAAGAAAAGACAAATCAAGAAGAAGAGAAAAAGAAACAAACAAACAAACAAATTGTGATACATTCTTCATAAATGTGTTGCTTTTCAATATCAATTGAAATAAGGTTTCTAACCTTGAATGTTTAAGAGAAGAAAAAAAACCCATATATAATTGTATGCTTTAAAGAATATTAAATTGTTGTTGTTCTTCTTGGTTATATAGTATCGAAATAAACAGAAAAGAAAAGTGAGAAAAAAAGTGACAGAGACAACACATAAACTAAAGAGAAGAAAGAGTTTGAAGATAGAATAATAAATTCATATGCTTCAAAACGCATACAAACATGTTTTTGTTGACAAGAAAAAGAAATCGTTACAATAGACAAGAAGAAAAAAAAAAGAAACGCAATGTTTAGTTTTTGTTTTTTTTCATATTTTAAATCAATGAGACCAGAATATTAACGATTTTCAACTAGAAAATAAAATTTTATTAATAGAATAAATGTTAAAAATAAAAATCAATATATTTACTATAAGTAGCTACATCAATTTCATCGGGCATTTCAGTAATTTGTACTTCAAATCGTTTTTGAACTTCATTAAGAACTGCTGCATCATTTTCATCTGCTACATATGTTATTGCTAAACCTTTTGTACCAAAACGACCAGCACGAGCAACCTTAAATACAAAAAAAAAAATTATTCAATAAGAAAAACTTAATATCATACTCGATGAAGATATGTATCTGTGTCTTCGGGCATATCATAATTAAATACAATATTAACACGTTCAATATCCATACCACGTCCAAATAAATTGGTTGCAACAAGTATACGTGTTTGAAATTCTTTAAATTCTTTATAACGTGCCAAACTAAAAAAAACAACAACAAATTTTTATTGAATTTTGTCTTTTTTGTCAAATTTATAATTCAACAAACCGTTCTTCTTGAGGCATGCCACGATGAATTTCAACAGCAGGAAAATTTTGTTCAGTTAATAATTTGCATAAAGTTGTACAACGTGGTACCGATTTAACAAATATAACAACTTGATTAAATTCCAATTTATCCAATAAATCAATTAATTTACGATTTTTTTCATTTTCTCGTAATTTAACATAATGTTGACGAAGACCCTTTATTAAAATAAAGTTAAAGCTTTTTTTTTTTTTTTTTTTGATTTCATATCATTTGATGTTCTTTGAAAGAATATTTATGTGAAAATATGACATAAATCATTTTGATTTAACAAAATCTTCTATTAGGGATATACACATTTTTATTAATCTCCATATTTAGGATTCCGTACAGTTCTCAGGTAGATCATATATATATTTCGAAATATTTTATCATATAAATAAAGATTGAATTTTGATTGTATGATGTTATCAGCATGTTCTATCAGATGTCTCTAAGCCATATACGAATCAATGCAATTTCATATGTAATCAGTATTTCATTTGAAGCTAACTGGATTCATATGAATGTTTATATATAGATAAAATAGAAGAATGAAACTCTTTTAACTCTCCAAAACTGCATATCTTCTAAAAAATATCAAGTCCACTTTTACCATCCCGAATATAAACAAATCATTATAAATTATTGCATCAGTCAAATAGTAATACTATATTAAATAGACTCGATACAATAATAAATAAATCTTTCTATTTTTAAGAGAAATAAAATTTTGTTTTCTTTTTTACGAAAAAATAAAAAAAAAAAACAAAAAGAAATACATACATGAAGTGTTAATTTTGTTTCATCATCAATATAAATTTCCATTGGCTATAAAAGCAAAAAAACCGAAAATAAAACAAAACAAAAAAAAAAAATTAAAACTTACATCTTGCATAAATTTCTTACACACCGGTCGAATTTCTTTATTTAATGTAGCACTAAACATTAAAACTTGTTTTTCATGTGGTGTCATTTTAAATATTTCTTGAACATCACGACGCATATCTAGACAACAAAAAAAAAGATTAAATTCAAACAAAAAAAAAATCTTACCAAGTGATTCAAGTACTTTATCACATTCATCAATAATAAAATGTTTAACATGACGTAAATTAAGTGCTTTACTTTTAGCTAATGCTAAAATACGACCAGGTGTTCCAACCACAATATGTGGACAATTTTTTTTTAAAATATCTTCATCATGTTTAGCTGGTAAACCACCAAAAAATACAGCTACTTTAACTGATGACATATATTTGCAAAAACGTTCATATTCTCGACTTATTTGAAAAGCTAATTCACGTGTATGACAAAGTACAATAACAGATACCTTAAAATAAATTAATTATTATTTATTTTTTTTTGTTTTATGTTTTATGAATAAATTTCATTTTATTTTTTTTACTTGTCCATCAACAGGTTCAAGTTGTTGAAGTGTTGCAAGAACAAAAACAGCTGTTTTACCCATACCCGATTTGGCTTGACATACAATATCTGTACCAAGAATAGCCTGTGGAATAGATTCATGTTGAACTAAAAGAAAAAAAAATTATTTATTTGAAATTTGTTTTTTTTTTAAATATTATAGATTTATTTTAAAAACCTTCCGATGGATGTTCAAAACCACAATCCATAATAGCACGAAGTAATTCAGGTTTAAGAAGAAAATCTTTAAAACCACTGGCATGTATTGATACATATGAACCTCGTATTGGTCCACTTTGTGTACCAGTTGTACCACCATTTTGTACACTAGTTGTTCCACTAGTACCATGTGATGTTCCACTTTTAGTTTCTGTTTGTTGTGGTGCATCATCTGTTTCATCATAATCAAGAAGTTCTTGTTCGTCTGTCATTTTTTATTTTATTTAATCTGAAATTGAATATTAATTGGCTAAACATCATTTCGATTTTTATCTAGAAGAAAAGAAAAAAAAAAAAAAAACATCAATAGATGTAATTTAAATATTCGCATATGAATATATATATATATATATCAATATTGTTTTCCTTTCTCTTAAATAAAGATAATAGAAAAAAAAAACAAATAAGCAACAAAGACGAAAAAAAAAAAAAAAAAAAAAAAAAAAAAAAAAAAAAGAAAACATCATCATTCGTATATATTATCATTGAGACAAGAAAAAAAAAAGAATTTCATATACACTAGAAGAAGAACAAAAAAAGAAAGAAAGAGGAGAATATATTTATATTCACTGTTATTTTCTTATACATATGAATGCATAAAGCATATTTTTTTGTAAAAAGAAAAAAAAATGCTTTTGCCTAAAAACAAATAGATTACACACACACAGACACACAAATGCAATAATTTTAATTATAGAAAACAAATACGGAGAAAAGAAGACTTTGTATTGTTCTTAATTTTCAGAACAAAAAAAGAAAAAGGAAAGGATCTTAGTTGAAATATCAGTTGTGATCTCACAGGCAGATCTTTGGAATGCGTGTGGAGAGAAAGAGAGAAAGGGAAAATTTTATCGAATAGGATGAAAAATTGAATTTGAAAAACAATGAATGTACAACAAGAGAGAGAAAAGTTCTGTTTGAGAAGCAAATGAATAAGAACTAGACTAATGAGATAGAAACACAGACAACAAAGCTTTTTACATAGAAGAAATTTAAAAAAAAATGCATCAGTTAGTTTTTCTTTTCTTATTTTCTTAGAAATGAGAAAATGAAAGAGATTTATTTTTCTATTATTAAGTTTTTGTTTCATTTTATGAGGCTGTAGCAATTGTTTGTTGTTGCTGTTGTTGTTGTTGTTGAGGTGTCGCTGGTGGTGTATGTGGTTCTTGTTGTCTTTCACTAATAATTGGATTATTTGAAGAAGAAGAATTACTAGGATTAGTTGTCGAACTATTCCAAGAAGAATTCGTCGGTGTTGTCGGAGGATTTGTCGATGATGGTAGAACTGGTGTAGAAGGAGTCTATAGACAAAAAAACAATAACTTGAAATATTGTTTATTAGATTTAGCTTTTTAAATCTAGTATTCACTTCAAAAATATGAAAGCTCATCCATCTACATCATGGTTTTCTTTCGAACACATTCACTTCTAAAAATTCCAAGTGTCTTGTCAAAGGCGTAGTCAGAAATTTTCTAAGGGGGGTGTCCGCCAGCAGAAAAAATTCTTGATCCTATAAACAGTCTTTTAGCCCGATACTCCTCACCAGGCATTTTTCTTCAAGAGGGGTGCCTGAGCAGCCCCCATTGGGTACGTCCCTGTGTCTTGTTCTGTTCATATGTCGAAATATCAGTCATTCTTTGAAATTTGAGATACTCAGCAGAGACATGTTACATGTCTAAAGAAGAAGACGCATCAAATGACAATGAATGACCAAATTTAGACATTCTAGTACGTCTCCAGCAGGAGACTATCGAGACTTATTGGATTCATCAAGATTACTCTATTGATAGCATAGTAAACCACAGAAAAAAAAGACATCATTCTCAGGTATTAGCTTTTATTTTGATCTTCATCTGTAGAGCAAACCCGAAAAACAGTCAATACATAATAACTATGAAACTACAGTCTATTATAGAATTATTGTCAAATATGTTTTGATAGTCAATGTGATGAAAAGAAATTATTTAAGTTGATTATCATTCAACTTCTTTTTTTTATAGTTATTCTAATATATTAAAAATAATATTATCTTTCTGTCATAAAAGCATATAGACTATAATTAGTAAATAACAAACCGAAAGATATGTTGCTAAATTCTTCGTTCACAATAAAAACATTTTTTTATTTTGTCTAACATTTAAATTTTGCTACAATTCCGTCAAGCAGTTCTTTTAAAAATAAAAGAATGACGAAACAAAAATTTTTATTTTGTTTTTTAAATTAAATTTTTTGTTTAATCAAACCTGATTATGATTTGTTGAAGATGGTGTTGGTGGAGAATTAGAAGAATTATTTCCTGATACAGAAATATTTGATGTTGTTGATATTCGTTTTCCACTTGTTGATAAATCACCATTAATTGGTGTCACGGGTGGTGGAAATATATTTGAATTTGCATTTGGTGTTGGTGTTGATGGACCACCAGTAGAAAACATTGATGGTAATTGCTGCTGCTGCTGTTGAGGTGATCCAGGAAATGACATTTGTTCTCGTTTTATTTGATTTGTATGTACAAGTGGTGAATTAGGTATAAATTGTTGTTTTTGATGAAGTATAGATTGAAGATTTGGATTTTGTTGTTGTTGTTGTGAATGAAAACTTGGTAACATTTGATGAGTAGGTGAAAGATATTGTGGTTGATGATGACTAGATGTTGTTGCATTTGGATCAAATTGAGTATTTTCTAATCGAGTTATATATCGTTCATCTTCATCATCCATTTCACCACCCATTAATGATGGTTCACCAACAATCATTACATCCTAAATAATAATATTAATTTATAATCAATGATTTATATATATATATTTACCCCAGGCATACTATTCATATTTGGAGTTATTGTTCCTTGTGTTGATGGTTGAGAATAAGTTGTATTAGCTGGTGAACGTTTTTTAGTTGGTGTTGAAATTGTACAATGATTTATATTCGCATCTTTAGATGTCGATATAGGATTTGGAGTAGTATTATTAGTTCCTGGTGTATTAGTATTATTTGTTGCTGTTGATTTTCTTTTTCGTCGTGGTTTTGCTGGTGGTCGACTGTCTAAAAATATTAAAACATTCAATAATAGTATCAAATTTAATATTATGAATAATAAAAATAATATATATTGTGTTGAGCGAAGTAATTAAGTGAAAGCGTGTATATTTGAATACCTGATACTAGAACTGTTTGACATGGTAATGTTGTTGAAAATGAAGGACTCAGAGGAAATTCTTAATAAAAGTTAAAAAAGATAATTATTCTGTTTTTTATTTTGACAGAAAAATATTTTTGTCTTCTGATCATAAATCGAAAAACAAAAACCCTCCCAACAAAGAAAAAAAGACAATGATTTTTTTTCTTTTTTAATATTTACCTGAACAAGTTTTTGACCAACGTTGATGTAAAATTGTTTTTAAACAATCACGCGGAGAAAATGTTGTTGTTTTATGACGTGACATTAATTCTTGCATTGGTTCAAGAATTTCACATAACTATAAATATAGATCAAATTTAAAATAATAATTAAAAATAAATAAATAAATTTATACCCTGAGAAAATTCAACATAACAGATGTTAATCCACTTCGTGTTAAATTTTTTGATAATTGATCAAGATAACTTGGATTATCCGTCTAAATATAATTAATTTGATTAGATTATTTAAAAATTAATAAAAATAACAAAAAAAATATTCAAACTATCATTCTATTAAAAAGAAAAGAGAGAATTCTTCTCTAATAGCAAAACTCGAGATATACATACGATAGGAAACTTTCGTTAGTACATATAGACAAAATTTCAAACAATATCGTTTATTAATTTTAGAATGACAGTTCGAATATATTTAACTTCATACCGGTATGGCAACAATACTTCGTGGAATTAATTCCCGAAATTGTTTTATTGCAAAATGCCAAGATTTTATTCGCATTAAATCATCAAATGTATATTCAAGTATAAGATGTCCTTCTGTACAAACCTTTTAAAATAGACAAAATAAAAAAAAAAAAATGAATATATATATATTTTGTTTTTCTCTTACTTTAATATGTGGCGGTTTTCCAAAACAAGTTACCATTGATGCTTGTTCACAATCTAATGATATTGTTGGACTATGAAAAATTTCTTTCGTTTGTTTTAATTGAAAATAAACTTCATTAACACCACCATCAAATAATGTACGAAAAAAACGTGGAATTAATATACGACTGATACCTTTTTTTTTTTGAATAATAAAAAAGAAGAATACGAAAAAAAAATAATAATAATTCAACATACTAAATCGTTTAGGTCCATCTTCTAAACAAATTGATATTGTTAATGTTGCATCTTCTTCAAAAAATTCATTTACAAATGCATCCCACCATTGACTATCGCATTCCTTAACAATAAAATATATATATATATATCATTTTTATAATAATTATTTTGTCTACTTCTGTTCTCATTGATAAACGTTTATTTAAATCATGCAGTCGATATTCAGGCGATAGAGGAGGAGGAGGTAATGATGGCCTATAGAATTATTTATAATAATATTTCAATAAAAATTTAAAAAAAAAAAATTTTTTTTTTACCTAAACGATCGCATATGTTGTGGACTAATTTAATGAAAAACAGAAATTTTTAAATCAATCGAAGAAAAAAATAAAATCTCTTACGGAAAATGTACATCTCGTGGTGGCATAATTGGTATACGTCCAGGATTAATCCCAGGATGATGATGAGGTGGAGGTGGTGGATGAATTAAATGAGTTGGATTTTGTGATGGTGGTTGTGAACCTGGTGGTGGACCTTGCCAAACTCCACCAGCACCAGGCGTGTCAACAAGACCAGGCTGGAATCCACTTGGATCCACTTTTGCTCTAAAATAATTTCTATGATGATGATATTAATAGAAGAAAAAAAACAAACCGATTTCGAATTTTAGCCACGAGTATATGAAAAATAATAGAAGATGTTCGTTTTTCTTTTTTTATGTCTCGTCAATACCGTGAACAGGCACCATTCGAGAAAAAAGAATAAATCTAAATTACAAAAAAACTGATTCATTCAATAAATGATTAAATAAGAATTTTCTTTACAATTAAACTAAAGTTCATTTAATCATGATTGATTTCATTTTAATACATTGATTTGAGAAAAATTTTTTACTTAATTAATAATAAAATTCAATAAATGAAATCAATTTCAAATAGATTGTTTTTTTTCTTCTTCTACACCACTCGAAGTAATACTAATCTGTATGTCTGTCGCCATATTGATTTGATGTCATTTGTCTGTCCTCTCTCTCACCTCTCCTCTATCATTTCTTTCTTTTTTTTTTCTTACCAATGAAAAAAAACATTCAATTAATTTAATCTTATTTAATTATACAATGAATTCTTTATTTAGATTTTCATTTTCATAAAAATTAATTTTAATTAAAATATATTTAAATTAAACTTTAAATTATTTATTTTCTTTCTTCTTACATGAGAGATGTCACTAATAAAATGACATAATTCCATCCATACGTTTATCTATCTTTTTAAAAGTGAAATTTTAATAATTTACAAAAACAAGACATGGCAGATGAAGGCGATCAAGTAACTATGATTAGAAAGATTATTTTCATGTGAGAAGAAAAACGTTTTTTTGTTTGATTGAATATAGGGAGCAACAACAACATCAACGTCGGTTGAAGAACCACTTGATCTTGTTCGATTAAGTCTTGATGAAAGAGTTTGTGTTAAAATGCGTAATGAACGTGAATTACGTGGTCGTCTTCATGTAAATAAACAAAAGTGAATAGAATAATGATTGTATTCTCTATTGATAGGCATTTGATCAACATTTAAATATGGTTTTGGGTGATGTTGAAGAAACAATAACAACAATAGAAATTGATGAAGAAACATTCGAACAAATTTATCGAGTATATAAAAGAAATATCTATTGTTTATTTTAATATGTTATATTTATTTTATTTTCTAGCCAACAAAACGACAAATTCCAATGTTATTTGTACGTGGTGATGGTGTCATTTTGATTTCACCATTAGCTAAACAATCATAATCTCAATCAGAATTTTTTTTTCCTTTCATTCTATAACTGTTGTTAACTGATATGATGATTAAAAAATTTTTATTGTTATTAAACAAAAGTCAAGATGTATAAGATAAAATAAAAAGAGAAATTTATTGCTATTTTTTTTTTATTTTCTTAAATGTTTGAAATTTGGATAGTGTTAACATCTCAGATAAATAATGATGAACTGTCGTGTATGTGATATACATTTATATATGTTGGTTGCTGTTTGAAATTTGTAGTTTTATGATTGATTTCATTTAACCGAAAAGTAGTCGCTTACTATATGACTTTCATATGATTAATATTATCTATATGAAATAATAATTTTTATTCTATTACTCAATGTCGAACATTAATGTTTCTAATTGTATCCCTGATTTCAAAGTCAATATTTTTTTTATTGCTCTCGTCTATTGGGAAATGTGTAAAATCTCTCAAGAAGAATACAATTGATTAATAATGACTAACATTTGCGATACTAATTTCAGATTGATAGGTTATAATTATTCGTAGAATGGTTATTTTATTATTATTATTATTTGTTGTTCTTCTGTAATATTTCCTAAACATAAAATAGATATGATCCTATTTGAAAAACATTCATTATCTACCTATCATGACAAAAGCAAAATCAGAGTATTCGATCCGTTACAATGTGTTCAATGTTTCATCTGCCGCATTGGAACCATACTTGTTGAACATTTTTTCATCGCTTGCATTTAGGCTATGTTCACATTAAGAAAAAAAAGGCAATCCTGATCTAAGATATGATTTTATTATGGATATATTTTAAAAAAATAATAATGAAAATAAACAAATATGGAATTATTATCATATTATTCAAACAGGTGCTTATCTATTGATGGCTTTATTAATAATGCGTTTAAAATTATTTCTTGTTCCACAATTATGTCTTTTGATAAGTTTATTTATGAATGAACAATTATGGCCAAGAAAATTTATTGCATGGAAAAAATAGAAATTAATAGTTTTTATTTTTGATTCTACTCAGCATGAGTATTTAACAGCGAAAAAAAATATCCAAGAACAATTAAACATATAATCATATGCAGTGAATTATTTTTCTAGGTGAATATTCTAATTATCCAATGGAAAAAAATGATTGAATGGATTAATTTAAATACTCGAAATGAATCAATATTTGCTGGTACAATGTCAACAATGGCTAATTTAAAATTATCAACACGTCGTCCAATTATTGTTCATCCTCATTATGAACATAGAAAAATTCGACATCGTGTTAAACTTGTTTATACAATGTTTTCAAGAAAACCACTTCGTTATATACATTCAATATTAAAACAATATCATGTTGATTATTATATTTATGAATCTCATTGGTGTACAATAATAAATCGTCCAAAAGGATGTTCATTTCCTGAAATGTATGATATTGATGAACAAGATCAAAGAATCTTAATACGTACAACTCTTGCATGTCAAACTCTTCAATCTCATCCTCAACCATATTTTAAAAAACTTTTTACTTATGATTATCTCAGTATTTATCAAGTTTTATGAATATACGTATATTTTTCTTTTTTTGGGCTAATTTCACATTCCAATGAATGATGGTTATTCTTCACTTATAATTATCGATTTTATTTTCTATACTTTTATTGCGATTTTTGTTTTGTTTATGTGGGTGTATGTCTGATAGTACTCAATGATATTTGAATCTTGTTTTAATGAAAATATGCATTTTGTATTTCTATGTGGAATTTTTTGTTGAAAAAAATATTCAGTTATAAATTGCTGTTTTTTTTTCTAAATAAACGAATGTTGAATGATAGCTCGTAGAGAATATAGCTAGGTATGCCTTTTTGGCTCGTTTGTTGATGTTTGGTTTTCGATTGAATGCATGAAGACTCGTTATTTTCAAGAGATTTTATTATTTGAAATATTATTTACCAATTGTTATTTATGAATTTTTCGTCGAATGGCTTCAATAATTGAACATTTTCTTTCTTTAACTTCAGAAAGAAAAACTAAAGATTATACCAATGAAAACATGCGAGTATATTCTTTATCATCTTCTACCACCAGTCCGTCGTGCTTGTCTTCTTGTACCTGAATTAACATTGAGTATATTAACTTCATCTAATCCTCTTTGGCATGTTCCTTATGAAGAAGCAATGGCTACACTAGATCGATCTGATCCATGGTGGGCTTTTCTTTGGCCTGGAAGTCAAGGACTAGCTCGGTATGTATTTTCTTTTTATTTCGTTTCTTACAATAACTTTCAATTTTTGCCAATAGTTATGTGTTAGATAATAAGTCATTGATTCAAGGACGTCGTGTATTAGATATCGGATGTGGATGTGGTGCAAGTGCAATAGCTGCCGAAATGGCGGGAGCAGTCAATGTAATTGCTAATGATATTGATAAAGGTAAACAACTATTTCATAAGTTGCAATTGTGTCAATCGTTTTTTTGTTAATTTTCTTCAAGATGCTCTTATTGCCACTTGTCATAATGCTCGATTGAACAATGTCACCATTGATGAATGTTCTTCTGACAATTTTCTTCAAAATCCATTATTAGCTTTCAACAAAAGTAAAATCGATTTACTCATCATTGGTGATATGTGTTATGATGATCAACTTGCAAAACAAATATTAAATTTAATTATTGTTGCTCGTCAATATCATATACATGTATTACTTGCTGATCCAGGTCGATACAGTTTTAAATCGATTGTTGTTAAGCAATTAAATAATAAAATGAAGCGTACATGTGAATATCCGATTGTTGATCGTGATTATATTGAATCTGATTTCGAGACAATACAAATTTGGACAACATAATCTATGACTTTCTTTTGTTTATAATTGTGTTTTTTTCTTTATTTAAATGATGATTAAATCTTCGAATAATATCGATAGAGAGAACAGAAAACGTTTAACTGAAATAGTATACAGTTAAGGTCTATTCAGAAATATATTGACAATGAGCATGAAATTTCATTTTTAGTTTACTATTGATTGATATTATTTTTATTTTATTGTACTTAGAAGAATCATGAAAATGTTCATGAAGTCATTTTTAAGAGATAATTCAAGTTTAAGCATATTTCTACCATAATTCTTTTATTTATTTCATCCATTAATTATTACATCGAATAAAATCGACTTGAATTTTATACTAGACGAGAATATAAGAACAGAAATCAAGTTGAAATTAGATAGAGACTTTGAAGATTATCAGAGGAAGTATTCAGTACGTTTGTGGTTTATAAAGATTGACGTGTCTTATTTTTTCTCGTTGGAATAGAAATTGACACAAATCACCTGAAGAAAAGTTATTTTTAGAAGAGATATATTGTTTGATCAGTTAAATAAAAAAACAAATTGAAACCACACAATAACTTTGAAAAAATGATTTATGCATCAATAGTGATTCTCAATAAATAATCGATACTCAAATCTGTAATAGATTTTTATGATTACATACTATTTCTTTTATCAAGTCTTCATTTTCTTACTTTTTATATTCAATTTATTCAATGAAGAACTAATTTAATTCTATTAATTTTCTTCTTTATCGATATATTATCCTAATAAAACTCGCAAGAATTAACATTATATTTTCTTCAAACTAATTATAGATTAGTACAGAGTGCATGTGAACTACACATCATTTGATAGGTATGATTTGTTTAATTAGATTTTGAAATTTTAGTGATGAATAGACGCAGTATGAAAACTTTATGTAGTTATTCCCTTATAAAAATTGACAAAGCTTAAAGAAAATAAGATGTTATGACGAAGACTAGGTACAAAATAGAACTGAAATAATAGTTCTGTGCTCACATCTGAATTAAATCGATAAGAAACTGTCAAACTATTACATATGAAATTTAAAAAAAAATTTATTTAGTCGATTTGAATCAATCAGTTTTGATGTTGAAGAAGAAACAGAAATCGTTTCATCCCATGGTACAAAAGTCAATGACTTTGATTATTATCGTAATGTAGAACTTAATAAATCAAAACTAAGTCTTTCATTCTTTACTGTTTTGAAAAGAAAAACAAGACCCACCTCCCCGTTTGTATCGATTTGCTCAATCTATTCACTTAATACTTGCTACAGCAGATAGTGTTGAAAGAAAGTTCTCAGAATCCAGTTTAGATTATATAAGAAAGAAGAGTTAGCCGTATTCTTAAACAGCTGAATAGCATTTTGTTATGTAGGACAATGCAAAAAAGAAAAAAAATTAAATATTTTTATAAAAACATTTGATTTTTTTTTGTATGGTTTTATAATTGTTGTCTTTTTCTTGGTATTATTTTTATTATGAAGTATTTTTTTCATTTTTCTATTTGCTTTATTGATAGCAATTACAATGTGTTTAGATAATTATGATGAAATTAGGCAAGTTCATATATGTTATACTTATTTTCTGTAATGAACACATAATTAAAATAATAACTGAAAATATTTCTATATTATTTTATATTTTATAATATTAATTATTATTATGGAAGACTGTAATTGTTATATTTGAAATAGATCAGCTATAAGATAACTAATATGTACTTTAGTGATCAACAGTTAAAATAAGGATTCTTACAGTCTTGTTCTGTCATCTGAAAGGACTGAGTAAGGCATCAAGACAGAACAGACAAAGTTGTTTTGTGCGCACTTTTGCTCGCTATCTTTTTGTTTGACCGTAAATACTTATTAAAAAGTTGTTTTAAATAAAACCCTACAAGATATAACACGTTAACCTATTTTTAGTGGGCAAACACTCATGAAACTTCAAAAAAAAAAAACAACTTTTCAACATGTTTTCATGGTCAAAAATAGAAGTAATAACAATAATAACTTTTTTTTTCGTTAAATCGTTAAATATTTATTACTTTTTTTGCATTCAAGAAGTCTACACTTGATTTTATGGAAAATTATTATCATAAAAAAATTGGTCTTTCGATTGCATTTGGTTGTCTCTCTCTCTCTCGTTTGATATAATGGCTTTTAACTTCTTCAGATCTTTCTTTACATGCCCGATCGCATTACTAACTTTTTTTTCTCTTCTTCTTCCTCGTCTCTTTTTTTTCCAATGTTTTTTAATTCTGTCTTACGTTGTCGCGACTGCTAAAAGAACAAGAGAACTAAGTGACGGTTGCTGTTTAATAAGGTGACAACCAAAGAAACGAGCACAAAAAAAGACAACATACCACACATAAAGAGCGATAAAGCATTGAAAAAAAAAACTTAAAGAAAAGAAGCCCTATAAAAAAAAAAAGTCTTGTTTTGGTTTATGTCGACAACAGTTTTATCGATAATAATCATGTTTTCAGTATTTAGTTGACAATAACAAAAATATTTTAAAAGATTAGACAAAACAAGAAAATAGTGAAAAAAAGAGAAACGAAATTAAAGTATCATGACAACGAACGTAAATTTAAATACAAAAACTGAAGATGAAACAACTGCATCAAACAACAATGAAGCTCTTCTTCAAATTGACAGGTAATTGATATGTATACTATGAAGAACATTAACGAGTTGAAATATTCTCAAATTTCAATGCTTCACTTTTTTTTTGTTGTTCTCTATCAAATATGAAAAGTTGAAATAAAGTAACTTGATAATAGTAATAAGAAGAAGAAGAATAGCAGTTCGGACTTTCTTTTTTTCTTAATGTATATCACTAACAAATTCGAGTATGAGAATAATGAAACAGAAGAAAATTATCTTATTATTAAATATATTTTATATTTAGTAATGAATCACTTACGATTGAAAAAAAATTACGTGTCGAAGATTTTCGTCTTCTTCGTGAACGATTTGACCGTACAACAATTGATAGTTTTGAGACGAATATAAAACCAAATGATAAAACAACTGGTACAAGACATATTTTTTTCATTAATATTTATAAAATATAATTATTTGTTTTTTGCCCAATAGGTTCATTAAATAGAGAAGAATTTATTGATTCATTTGAATCTATATTAGATTTAGCTCAATATAGAAATCAATTAGAAAAATTATTTGATAAAGTATATGATTAAATTTTATTATGAAATAAATAAATTTTTATTTATTTAGCTTAATTCAAAAGAAACAGGATTAATTAATTGGAATGATTTTTGTACATATATGCTTCAATTTTATCAAGATGAAGATTATGCAAATACTCTTCGTATATCACCTTTTAACAATGAACCAAAAATTCGACATGTCGTTCATAATAAAGTTTTTATTATATTTTTTTTAAGTTCAAAAAACAAATTTAAAAAAATTTTTTTTTTTTAGCAAGAATTAACAGCAAAAATTCTTCATTTAGAAAATCCAGTGAGATTTATTAATATAAGTAAAGAAGGTTATTTAGGTTTATGGACACCAAATCTTAATCTAGAAAAAGTATATTCCGTCATTGATGATTTTGATGATGGAACAAGTGGTAATAATATAGGTAGTACAGGACAAAATCGTCGTCGAGCTGGAATGTGGATAACAGATGCTATTTATATGCCTGATGTACATAAATTAGTACTCGCATCTACTAGTCGAGATTTACGTTTTTTTACTATTACAAGTGAAACATTTCTTGAAGATTTTGTATTATTTGGTAAGTCTAAATGAAAAGTTTTGAATTAAATTTATCTTTTCTTTTAAGGTATTAAAAATGTACCTACTTGTCTTGAATATAATCCAATGCCAACAGTAAGCAAAAATAATTGATTTCCTTTTTTTTTTTTTTCTTAAGGATACATAAAAACTTTTTGTTCATATTTCTAGGGTGGTAATAATGAATCAGCTTTAATATTTGGTGATGATTCTGGTTTTATTCATGTATTATATTTTAAAAATCCCATTAATTCTCTATTTGATCCAGTTCGACGAAAAACAGATCCAGGAAAATCTGATAAAATGTCAGCAAATCCTATTCAACGTATATTTTGGGATGTTTGTAGAAATAAATTTTCTAGAAAAAAAAAAAAAAATTTTTTTTTTTTTTATTGATTTATTTGTTTATAGGAATTAAAAGAACATGATAAATTTGTTAAATATCATAATATGGGTGCTATTCATCGAGAATATATTCGTAAAATACTTTATTTACCACATAATAATTCAATTATTGCTTCAAGTGGTGATAATCGAAATTCTTTGATTATTACAAATATAAACAAGTTAAAGAAACCATATATTTTTCGATTATATAAAGTAAATAATATTGAAAACTTTTATATATGAAAATTAAAAACAAAAATAAAATTTTTATTTATTGTTTTTGATTTCGTAGGGATGCGAATGTTTTGATTATAGCAAAGCATTAAATATTTTAATAACTGGTGGTGCTGATTATCTTGCACGTATTTGGAATCCATATGTAACACAAAAAAATATAACCATTTTAGAGGGACATCATGCAGCAGTGATCGATGTTAAAATTAATGAACGTTTAGCACAATGTTATACATTTAGTCAAGATGCTGTATGTTTTTTTTAGTTTTTTTTCTTCTATAAAAATTTTAATTTTAATTCTTTTTATTTCATTATGACAAAGATGGTTAAAGCTTGGGATTTAAAAGAATTCTTTTGTCTTCAAACAATATCTATTCGATTTCCGAGTACATTAGGTGGAAAGAAACCAACATTTGGTCCATTTCCAATGGATTTATATCTTAATAAATCAACTAATAATACTGAAACAAGTTTACCCGGTGGTCTAGTTGTAGCATGTAATGATTATTTATGTTTAATGAAATTAGGACAAGATCTATCTAAAGATGGTAGTCTAACTGAAACACATACAGCATCAATTAGTTGTGCAGTATATAATCCTAAACTTCGACAGGTACTTTTTTTTCTAAATTGAAAAATATATTTCATTATATATATATATATTTAAGTTAATAACATGTGCAGATAATTCAAGTATAGGTGCATGGGATATTGAATCAGGTCGTAAAGCATATTTTTTAATTGATGCACATGATGGTGAAGAAATTACATGTATTTCTATTGATCGATCATGTCGAAAACTTGCAACAGGTGCTCGAAATGGTGTTATTAAGATTTGGAATAGTGCTAATGGACAAAATCTTCTTACATTACCAAGTGTACAAGATGCTGAAATTACGGGTATTCTATTTTTTGATAAAGGCATTATTACAGTTGGATGGTCAAGAAAAATTGTTAAATATATAGATATTATTTCTGAAGTAAGATATTATTTCTTTCGATTTTATTTTATTTTTTTTCTTTTCTTTTTTTTGTTTTGATTACTATATATATACATTTGCAGGATATAAATGATGATCAGATGAATACTGGAGAGGTACTTTTGATCGAATAAATAAATATGACATATGTTCACAGAAGGATTGATGCACAAATTGAATTAACACATTAATATATTTGTCTTTTTTTTACAATAGCAACATGTTTGATTTGAAAGAAAAATTTAATAATAAATTTCATTTGAATTTTTTATATATTTTTATTTAGTTTGTTGTACCTAAAGCTGATTTATCATGGCGTGGTTTACAAACACATCGTGATGATATCTTATGTTTGGAACATTTATTACCGATTAGTAATATAATGTGTACAGCTTCATATGATGGTGAAATTAATGTATGGAGTATTGATACAGAAAAATTAATTATGTGTTTACGTAAAGGACCGATAACTGAATTGTAAGAAAATCATTTTTGATTATATTTTTCATATTATTATTGATTGAATTTTTAGTCGTCGTTCACCATCAAATTATCGTCGATCATCATCACGTTTTCCAATGACACGTGGTCCAGTACCAGTTGATAAACTTCTCTTTCTTCGACATCGTGCTAAAGAAAATATGAAATTTGGTGCGTAATTATTAAAGAAAGAACGAAAACTATCATTTTTATTTCTCATATGAATAGGTGTTTTAATATCAAGTGAAGGTGGTAATTTATACTGTTGGTCACTTTATGGTGAACGCAAGGATATGGGAATGTTTTACGGACCATCAAAACGAGGTGAATCAATATTAGCTATGTGTACTGATGCAACTAATCGATATTTGATTTGTGGTGATACTCATGGTGAAATGCGTGTATGGAATATAGAAAACTATTGCTGTTCAATAACGTCACCTATTCCATTTGATTCAACAGCACCACCACTTGTACGTTTTTGGCAAGCACATCTTTCACCAATTATCTTTTGTGAATGGACTGATTATAAAGGAAGTGGTGATTTTATATTAACTAGCTCAACAGATCATACAGCACGTTTATGGACAATAAATGGAGAAGAACTTGGAATATTTGGTCAAAGACAACAATGGGATATTGAATTATTACTTTCATCAAGAGCAATAAATGATGATGAACAAATTAGAGAACAAAGTGAAAATAATAATGAAAATGATCAAAATGGTTTGTATAAATAGAAATCATAATGATTATGTATACGATTTATTTTTTATTTTAATAGAAACAAAATTAACAATCACGGATAAAACTAATAATTTACAAGTGCCTGAAATTGCTATAAACAGAGAAATGGACGCTAAACGACCATTATCATCATATTCTCAAAATTCTGAAGTATATTTACAAATGTATATATATATTTTTTTTTTATAAATATTCCTTTGTTGTACTAGGCTACTAACATATCTAAAATAACTGCATCTACAGTAAATAAGGCAACATTACCACCGGTACGAAAACTTCATTGAATATTTATTTATTTTTTTTCTTGTAATTTCTATGCTTCATAAACGATTTCATTGATGAAAAATAGTTTTTATTTTTCTGAAAATATTACAAAACTATGTTGAAATCTTGAATAAATATTTTCATAAGATTAATGTGAAATATATTTTAGCGTGTAAGTGGACTTGGCTTATCAATCGAACGAGGATTAAATCAACAAAAATTAAAACGACAAGAACGACGTCATCGTTTTAGTGAAATTGATGGTCGTCATTTAACCAAAGGTGGAGTTTGTTGTACACCATTCGCTTTACTTTCAACTCAGGTATCAAATTTAATTTATCTATTTGTATTTATCTTGATTAATCTAGGATATTGATGATGCTATATCTAATGTAAATTATCAGAATTTTCAACCAAAATCAATAGTTTTCGAAGAATTATACATGGGCAATAAAAATGATTTACCATCGACAACAGCTGCAACATCTAAAAGTCGACTTATTCTTCCACCAATAATGTCACGTCAACGAACATCATCATTTGCAAGTAACATAACGTCAATACCAGGAACACCATCCGATGTTGATGCAAATAATCGATTTCCATTATCATCAAGACAAACTACATTTATGAAATCGATTTCCGAAATATTATAAATACTTTTTTTTTAAATTTTTGTTTTCTTTATTATTAAGAATTGTTTATGTCCAGCAACTTTTTTTTTTTTTTAATATATTTTTTTTCATTTTGTTCTTCTATTCAAGTTATAATTCTCGCATAATATTCCATCTTATTGTCAAACAAATAAAATATGACAGTTAAGACTTAATCGATTAAAAGTCATGTAGAAAAAAACATTCAATCTACATCGAGTAATCAAAAAACTCCCACAGCTACAGTGTAACATTTTATCCTCACTGTTTTTCTTCTTTCATAATGAAGTGACTGCTGTCGATAGACAAGGTTATGTTTCATTTCATACAATTGATGATAGAGTTTATCGATTTTCAAATAAGTGAGGAGTCGTTGAAAGATGATCCTCGAAGTGATTGCCCAATAATTGTCATTACTCAACAAAATATTAATACTATTAAAGATCTGGTAGATGATGATCCGCATATTAGTATTGATTATTTTGCTACCATCTTAGATTTATTACGCGATAGTGTAGATATTATTCTCAAGCAATGCCTTGGCTTACTAAAAATATCGTCAAGATCGATATTTCATGAAGTTACTCTACAATATCTTCGAAATATGACAGAAGCTTTTGGTCAAATATCAGATTTATGACATACACCAGAGTTGTCATTCAAGACTAGCGGAAACAGGTGAATTCACAAAGTTTGTTCATGTGATAAAATTGATATTAGGGGCAAAATTTTGTTTTGACTACCTACAGATTGTTACCGTTGATTTTTTGGAATATTTATATTGCCATTAGTTTTATTTCTAATTCGATTACATGACTCTTGAAGACAATAATACAGGCCCAACATTGGATTTGTAATCGGTCGAGAAGTTTTGAACTGATTCTGTTTGTAGGATCCAAATTTTAGACGGATCAGATCTGGTCTGTTCAAAAACTCTTTTAGATTGATAAGAACAGGTAAACACCAACCAGTCTCTGATAGGTCATTACTATTTTAATTAATGAAACAGGCTAAAAAACACATGTATCATGCTTTTGTCGCTTAGGTTTTTACAGATCCTTAGGAGTAAAAAACCATATCTCAGTCGTCGTATATCTGTTTGGTTTCTCAAAGATGAATATTTGATATTTGTATAAATAGCATGATAAAAAAAAAGTCATTTACCGATTAACTGATTGACAAACTCCAAATCTTGAATCTTCTCATTCAACTCATACAGACGAATCTAACATGTATCTTTGAACGATTATCGAAACCTAAATTTAATCTTCAACAAAATATCTATGAAATAAGTTTATCTCAAATATTACAGTTTTGATTGTAATTTTAAAAAAAAAGAAAATATTATTGACTAAAGAAGTGAAACAATAGGAACAAACAGAACAAAATAATAAAACGAGCAACTTTCGAAACAACACTTTGACTATTTTGATAAAAGTATGCACACGTGCACTTAACAAGTTTTATTAGAAAAAAAAATGGTACATTATCAACAAAAGACCAATCAATCCAGCCGGACCGGTTACAACTCTGCTTGAAGCACCAAAAAACAGCTCCGGAACAGACTTGTAGATGAATCATCGCTGATACTACTCGAATTCACTACTAACTTCATCCACGTCAAGAAATAATTATCCTAAGAATTCAACAACAATTTCATCTAACTAATATCAATGATTTTTCTGTTTTCGAAAACCAAAATTTGCAACTAAATATTTATTATTTCTTTTTAAAAATAAATTCTACATATAAATGCACAAAACACAAAATTTAAAAGGCACCAAAAACACAAAATGCATATTTTCATTAAAACAAGATTCAAATATCATTGAGTACTATCAGACATACACCCACATAAACAAAAAAAAACGCAATAAAAGTATAGAAAATAAAATCGATAATTATAAGTGGAGAATAACCATCATTCATTGGAATATGAAATTAACCCAAAAAAAGAAAAATATACGTATATTCATAAAACTTGATAAATACTGAGATAATCATAAGTAAAAAGTTTTTTAAAATATGGTTGAGGATGAGATTGAAGAGTTTGACATGCAAGAGTTGTACGTGTTAAGATTTTTTGATCTTGTTCATCAATATCATACATTTCAGGAAATGAACATCCTTTTGGACGATTTGTTATTGTACACCAATGAGATTCATAAATATAATAATCAACATGATATTGTTTTAATATTGAATATATATAACGAAGTGGTTTTCTTGAAAACATTGCATAAACAAGTTTAACACGATGACGAATTTTTCTATGTTCATAATGAGGATGAACAATAATTGGACGACGTGTTGATAATTTTAAATTAGCCATTGTTGGCATTGTACCAGCAAATATTGATTCATTTCCAGTATTTAAATTAATCCATTCAATCATTTTTTCCATTGGATAATTAGAATATTCACCTAGAAAAATAATTATATGTTTCTTACTTTCGTGTTTAAGGAATAAAATATTTCTGATTGCAAAAAAAGGATAAGAAAACAGAAAACAAATTTATCTGATTTAGAAGTAAATGAAAAAAATAAGTAGTGAACAATCATGATGAACTGATCAGATAATGTTTGTTTTATTATTATTATTTACCTTTTATTTTCAATTGTGCTTTGATATTTTGTCGTCCTTGAATACTCATGCTGAGAAGAATCAAAATAAAAACTATTAATTTCCATTTTTTCCATGTAATAAATTTTCTTGGCCATAATTGTTCATTCATAAATAAACTTACCAAAAGACATAATTGTGGAACAAGAAATAATTTTAAACGCATTATTAATAAAGCCATCAATAGATAAGCACCTGTTTGAATAATATGATAATAATTCCATATTTGTTTATTTTCATTATTATTTTTTTTAAATATATCCATAATAAAATCATATACTAAACGACAGATGATTATCATTGAAAATGGAATAAGACCAGTTCGACATAATTTTACTATTGTTTCCATATCAATAAAATCAAACTCTTTTGCACATGTATATAATTGAGTATCAAATGTTCGGAATGTTGAGGATAACTTTGACCTTAATATATCCCAAATATGAGCATCATCATCAGCTGATGAAAAAAGAAAATTAATTATGACAAATTTAATTAAAATAAATGCAACAAAAAAAAGAATCATTCGACGAATAATAATAATAATCCATCGACATGATTGGAATGAAAATGATGAATGAAGAAAAAAATTATCCACAAGACAAACCAAATAAAATGAAAATAATGTTATTGAAAATAGAGAAGTTAGTAACATTCGATTACCAAACATTAATACAGCTGATATTATTAATGAAAGAATTTGAGCAGATAAAATAAAGAAAAATTGATGGAATGGTAAAATATTAAGTATATACAGAAGACCAAGTGATAATAATTGAGTAGCTAATGTAAATTGAGCAACTAAACATAAGAATGCGACAATGATTGCAAATAGGATAGTTATCGTTAATTTTGAAAAAAAAAATGTTAAGTTTTTGTTTTCGAAATACGTTTTATATCATTAAGAATGAACAAATCATATTCACTCATTGATAATGTTTATCAAAGAGAGAATAGAGAAAAGAAAATAAGAAGCTTTTTAAGTTTTTTTAAATAAACGAAAAATAAACAAAAAATTGTGAAGCGTCAATCTAAAAATTAAAAAAAGAAGAATGTCTTTTCTGAAGGTTTTTGAGTTGCATCAAGTAAAACTATAACACAATCAGCATAGACGACAATGATGAACATCTTTTAAGTACTAGTCTTGAATCTTGAGACATGAAACAACCAGAAGGTCACCAAAAAATCACTAATTGTTTCATTCGAACAAGTAGTCAATCCTATTGTGTTTTAGTGTCCTGATATTTATTGATATGTGTTTATTACTTTGTCAAGATATGATATTTCAATCTATGGATCAATGGAAAATGAATCTATTATAATATATCTTGTCACCATAGAATGAAAACTATGGTACTAATGTCTATTTGATCTCCCTTATGCTATACTTCGAAGTGAACACCAACAAACTTTCAAAATATAGCTTTATATTTGAAACTAATATTTCAAGTAAAAAATTACTTTTCGCGATGTAAAATTAGATGTAAGTGGTAAATTATGAACTGTTATGTCTCGTTGGCTTTTTTATCATACATTACTATATTCAAATTTGATCTATTCTTTTGAAAACATGGCACTCAAATATTATTTGATATTGCTTGTGATAATGAAGAAAGATTCGATTTGAAGTAATAGATAAATTTAATCCGATGTCTTATTTATATTTCATTTAGTTAAAACAAATCGAATCATGATGTACTCTTCGAAAATAGCCGTCAACAAATATGCAAAACTCCATAGATAGGAAAGAAAAACAAAATAAGCAACTGAATGATGTAGAATTAACTGATTTTGACATGTCAATCCTTATTCAAAAATTTATCATCAAAAAATCTTGTATATCTATTAATATTTTCAACAGTTAAATAAAATGTCATGCTGCTCAACATCGTAAAAAGGTATTACAGTCTCAGATTTCATCAGAACATTGACATAAATGAATAGTAATCAATTGTCTGATGGAGGTGCTCATTATATTGTTCAAACACTTTATGAGCAATACAAATTTGAATAATCTTCATATTAGTAAATATAAAATTAATACTAGAGAAGCTAAACTTCTGGCTCAAGTTTTATATATAAATTGAACATTGTAGAACTTTTCTGTTGAAATGAACTCTACATATGATTATGATTTCTAACAACACATTCAAGCCTAATTTAAAACTTAACTGTGGCTAAACTAAAACTTCACAATAATAAATTCATTACAGATCTTCTATTATTACTTTTTATGAACGCTTGAAAATGAATCACAAAGCAAACATATTTAAATATTATAGATTTTGAAATCACTGATAAATCTATTAGACTTATCGAGAGTTCTTTAATGTTCAACAAAACTAGCACTCAATTGCATGTATTTAGAAATGCATTTCAAGCTCAAGAATAACATCGACTACGCTAAGTAAAAAAAAAATAGTCAAATTAATTTTCTAGATTATTAGCTTATCTAATAACGAGTGAGGCAAACCAAATTGCCTATCTTTGTGACATCTATTGTAATTAATTGTTCAACCATATCTAAAAATAAAAAATTTCGAAAGTAAAAATGACTAAAAAGGAACTTTGATCGCAGCTATAGTTTTTGTGCAGACGTACAACTTTCCTGAATTTTGTTCGAAGTTGTAACCTATGATAATCATCAATATTGTTTGACAATCAAGGAATCAGAAGAATTGTATGATTTCACAAAAACTGTACCTATGAACAAAGTCACTTTTTTAATCATATTGTACTTTCGAAATTTTTTATTTCCAAAATGATTTATATCAGATAAGTTATCTATATGAGAATATAGAGCTTGGCTTGCTCTTTCCGATGCCGTACTTTGTTTTTTAAATAAGTTTGAACAGTTGATTACAATAGACGTCACAAAGACCAACCATTTAATCTGTCTCATCCATTATATAAAACCTATATTACTTTAGTTTTAATTTTTGAACAATAAAAATAGAAAAGACGAATATTGAGTCCTATGATATACTATCCTAAAGTTTCTTAGTATAATTTAATTTTTGTCAAAGATACTTACATTGCCATGGCAACATGTATAAAACTGTGGAACCAATAAGCAATAAAACAAGTTTTATTTTGTGTCTATGAGATATTAAATTTTGTGGTGAATCAACATGTATTGATTCATCATTTTTCTTTATATATCCTATGAGAGATTTAATAGCATTAGTATTAGTCAATATTTGTTGTTGTTGCAAAATATATGTGACAACAAACAGTTGAAGAACATGAAACGGAAATGAAAAACTTTCACGAAGTGGTGGTGTCCTAAAAAATATAATAAGAAAACTCTTCGTAAAAATATTTTCTTTAAAAGAAATTTACCACATAACTCTTGTTGCTTCATCATGATTGAATATATAAGCAAGTGTTGTTATTATTCCACCTAATATACTTTTTGATAAATATGTTCCAAATAAAAATAAAATACCAAGTAAAAGTCCATTTAATATAAAAACACTTGTTACATAGAAATAAGTTGGTTCTTTATGTCCTTCACATGATAAAACTGGACTCATAG
This sequence comes from Rotaria sp. Silwood1, assembly GCA_905250075.1. Classification (NCBI taxonomy): domain Eukaryota; kingdom Metazoa; phylum Rotifera; class Eurotatoria; order Philodinida; family Philodinidae; genus Rotaria; species Rotaria sp. Silwood1. The sequence goes on along the minus strand of CAJNOP010000035.1, from coordinate 893,985 downwards.
TTTGACCTCGATCAATCCGATAACATATTTCTGTTAACATACCTTGAGAATTCATAATACGATAAATTAAACTAAGTAAAACTTCTGGATAAAGATTAAAACGTTCTAAAACATTAATTGTTGTTGGTGCTTCTGTTCGATTATCAGATATAATTGATAAAAAACCTTCTATAAATGATGATGAATCAATAGCAATCTGTTTAAAATATGAATAATAGAGACCCATTTCCGTACGAAATGATAATTCACGTTCTAATGTTGATAAATGTGAAAAATGTTTATCATTCTCAAATAATTCATATATATATATAAAATGAAAATAGGATATAACTAATGTAAGAATTAATAAAACCAAAGGATAGCCAAGAGAAGATAGCTATAAAGAAAAATCAATTTAACTGAAGTAAATATTAGATATTGATAGTTTTCTTTTTTTTGTTTTTCAAAGAAATAGAAAATCAATATATTTAAAGTGTACGTAGTTGTACGCATAATAACTTAACTAATTAGAATAAATTAGCTAATCTAACAATAACTTTTGCAGTTGATTCAATCATTTTTCTATTCACTGTTACTTGACTTATATTCCAGCAGTATCATGAAAACTTATGATCAATATACCTTGGGAATTACATATGCGTACTAGAGAATAAATTAACTCAAACTATGACTTAGTTGATGAGCGATCTATCTTTTTAATTAGTTTTGTTTTTCAATAGATGCTACACATATAAAAATAATTGATCAGAATAAATATACAATAAGAACAATTCATATGTTCATTTTATTTTGATAAATCTTCTATCAATAATTATTTGATTATGAAAATACCTTTATCTGAGAATAACTTTTATTTTTTTCTGCTCTTGTTTCTGTTGATGAAGGAATCTGTTGTTTATTCTTTGTTCCTTGACGATGTCGAACTGTCGATTGACAATCTTTCGGCATCTGAAAAAATAAATTTGATCTAAAAGAAAAAAAAATCAAAAAAAAGTTATTTTGTTTTTATTTTGTTGCTAATCCAATCAAATTAAATCGAATATCGCCATGAAGTTCATTCACTTTTTGTTTTACTTCTTGAGTCACACGAGAAAAAAAACTTTCATTATTCAAATCCCCAATGAATTTTGCTTGTGGTCGTTTTGTACTACCATTCAATTCATATAATCGATTGCTCTTCGATACAATATAGGCTATGTAATGGTAGCCAACTCTACCACTATCAATCATTTCAGTTTGTCCTTGTTCAGCTGTTTCTTCATGAGCTTGATGAATATTTTTATCATTTAATAAGACTACAGCTCGTTCATCAGCAGTCATTGTTTTAGTTTTTTCAAAAAATTCAGCCAATGGAGAATTTGGTTTTAATATCACTTTATCCAAATTATTACCGATTGCATGAAGAAGAGCAATAAGACAACAACAACTATCTAATTCATCAATTTGTTTAATTGTCCATAATTTATCATCCATCAGCGGTTGAGATACGTTTGAAGTAGGTAACGAACCACTGTCTGGATAAAGGAAAATATAAGCATATATTGCATCATTACATGAATAATTTTCATCTAGTGAATAAATTTCAATAAAATCAAGTGAATTAACATCGACACCTAATTTTTCCATATAGATCTGCCATAAATCAGGATCTGATTCAAGTGCATGCCAGGCATTTGATGAAGACATCTGAAATATAAAATGACTGATCAGTGAAGTATTGTTTGTTTGTTTTTTTTGTAAAAATAACAAATCAAAATTTAAAAAAAAAGACACGTAACCACGGGAAATAGCAACACATGATACAATGTTGAAAAAACAATGCATATCGGTGACTGTGTTTGGCATCATGATATGTATTGAATTGTTTCAGTTACGTTAAGAATGAATTATTATAGCATTCATGAGCAACTTTTTCAATGAAAAATATTTCAAGGATTATTAGGAAATGGAATGTCGACTACAGAAAGATCAATTCATTGTTCTTTTCATCAAGAACAACAACAAAAAAAAATGAATATATAATACGAGCAGCAGAAATTGATTAAAAAACTTCATCATACTGGCGAACGAAAAGAGAACAAGAAAAGAATGATTGGTGTTATGTGACAACAAATACAGTGGACATTCTAACAAACGTTATAAAGTCGACGGAGGTCGCTTGTCAACAAAAAACTGTTGAAGAAATGTATTCAATGTTTGTCAAATAAAAACAGAAAACATAGAATTTTTAATGTAAACAATAAGAGCTTGCTATCAATAACTGGACATAAATATTAAATACAAGAAAAATTTGAAGCATCTTTACCAAAATAAATTATGAAAAAACCATTTTGTCAAAAAAAACATACTGAATGAAAGTCGTACAAAAGAATTTGTCAAAAGATCGGGTTGGTTTTATTAGTAAAAATAAGCCTCATATGAAAGATAAAAAGCTAAAAGAAAGTATTACTAATCATACGTATATTAACTAATCGAATAGACATCATGACACTAGTAGAGTTGTTTAAAAAAAGCAATAATAAGGTTATAGTAAAGTATTTAAACAAAACTATGTTACTATATGAAGTAGCTATGTATCGATAAATTGTATTTACTCCTGAAGAATATTTATTTCCTTATCAATAAGTCATACAAAACCAAGAGCCTACCATATTATCATTGAATTTGTCTTTAGTTTTTTGCTCTCATATTGTTTCTCGTTTGTTGTCATAGCTACATTTTCAATTTGTGTTCACGTGCTTTTGATAACTGAGATCTATTAGAAGAAAAGTCCTTTTTTAATCAACAAACAATGCTATTTGTATTTTAGTTGCGTTATTTACAGCTGAAAAACCTATTCTTACGAATATAGTATCAGCTGAGTATGAACTTTTATCTTCTGTATCTTAAAAATCAATTTATCTTGCCAATAGGTGAGCTAATCTTCTTGTTTCTTGATGTTTTATATAGCATTTTGTAGCTTTTGAAATTCTCTATCGAATGGTATATAATAGTTGGGGTTTTACTAGACTATGATAGGAAAAGTCTTTTACGAAAGTGGGGATGGGTCGATTTTCCCATAGGAAGCCATAGGGAAAAATGAGTATTTTTGCAATAACTCAGGAACGGCTCGGCCGATCCTTCTCATCTTCGAACTCTACCGAGATATTTTTAAGACTGAACTGTATAGAAAATTTCATCGTGATCGGACTCTGCTTTCTAAAGTTATCGTGTAAACGGCCGGCCGGACGGACATACTGACCGATTCTAGAGTGTACTCACTTTTTGAGTACACAAAAAACAAGTCAACATATGCAATGTCATACATATTATTCTGTTCTCATCAAGGAAATTTCAAAACTTCCTTACTCTAAATATCGTTATTTTTTTTTTACTTTTCTTTATGTAGAATAGACGTGTATGAATCATTTTTTAATTCTTTATTTTATTTTCTCTCTTCAAAATAATATTCTATTTACTAAAGCTCGTTAATCGAATAAAGAATATGAAATTGATTAACCAACTTTTGCATAATATAAATGATCAATCGTTTGTTTTTATTTTTGATTAAAATTTTTCGTTGCAACTACAAATCTTGTTTATTAAATTTTAATAAATTATACAAAGCAACACTCAAACAAATGTCTCGATAGTTTGACTTTTTGATTGTTTAACAATTAATAATGGTATTTGAGATTGGTCTTTCGACAAAAACGGAACGATTTCTAGTTTAGGTGAATTGTCTTTAATAGGAGTATAAGTAACCGGTAGTACCAAAAATGATGATTCTTTTGTTTTTTCATTATTTTTTTCATTCATTTGCAAAGAATAATTTGCTGATGATCGTCGTTCTAATTCACGAATACGTTCTTGCAAGTTTTCAATACGTTTTTCCAATAATTGCTCACGTGGACTAGGTTTGAAATTTTGATTAGATGCTAACATAGATTCATATTCCGTCAAATCCTATGAATATTATATAATATTATTAGAAAAATATTTATTAAACAACAAAACATTAACGTTAATACTTGATGACTTACATTATCTTTGTTAGCACGTTTAGATCGAGCCCAAAAATGTACAGAACCATTTTCACACAGAAGAATAATAACAGCAATAAGACTACCAGCAAGAAGAAGAAAAAATGCTGATACGAAGTTTAGTGTCTAAATGAGAGAAAAACAAAATTATAAACAACAAACATTATTAAAAAAAAACAAACACTTTCACCTCGAGTGGTCGACTACTACGTTGTGATTGTTGATCCACATTAGATTTACAAGCACCTGATAGTAAAATAAAAATGTCTATTTTGTTAAACTTCATTCAAATAGAATTTTTTAACCTGTAAACCAAAACCGTCGAAGACGTTCAATTTCACCTAAAACAAACGCTAATTAAATTTATTTAAAAGATCAAGAGATTTCAAACCAGAATGATGCATATCAATAATTTCTTTATTAATCATATCTTTGAATTTTGATTGTTTCGGAAATCCAATACCATAACCAGTCATTGCATACCAATTTCCAACAACACGTAAATTGCATTCACTATCTTGTCCACTTTGATAATCGAGAACAACTGCATCATATAAAAATGCATGTAGTTCTCTACAAACATAAAACAAGAATTAAGTGAAAAGATTAAAATGAAACACACAAAAAAAAAATGAATTTTTATTTCTACCCAGATTTGATTGCTGCGATTCCTTCAGAAATGTTTCTCTTCATAAATCGTTTCAAATATGAATATAATTCTTTATGATTTCTTTTGACAACTTCATCAGTGCTCTAAACATAAGAAAAACAAATTGACTATCGAAAAATTAATCGGAAATCTTTGTTTTTTCTTCCACTGCTTATTATAAATAGAACAATGTACAACAAGTATAAATCGTGATTTTTAGTTAATGATCTCCTAATCCTAGTTGTTTAAATTGAATTGAAATACAAGAACTTAAGTTTATTCCAGAATTTTATGCGATCGATTATTAAGATAGACTTAGAATTTTTTATTACAGAATTTACAAGTTGAATAAAGATTGAACAAAAAATGAGTGTAAAAGTTTGATATGTGTATTTGAGACCCTCAGTTTGTTTCAATTTTTTAACCTTTTTTTTGTTTCATAATAAAGATGAAACTTTCGATAACAAGTTATGTACGAATGCTATTATTACATAACCTCTTTTAATAACAAGAACCAGATAAAATAATAGCAGATAATCAACAAATCGATCGAAATATCCGATTCATTATCTACTTAAATAGATTATTAGAGATACAAAAATTTATATTTGAATATAGGAAAGAGATTCACACAGTTCTCTATCTATTAAAATCATGAGCCTGAATTGATTAAACATTTATATAGTACAATAACAACTTTTTTCAGACCTACTTCTTTACACGCATGCAAAATCAGAAGCTTGAGTATTGTTCAGTAAAAAAAAGTACATTGATTTGGGGCGTTATTCATTATCCAATATTTATCAGCGTATGGTGGCAATCCTTTATTACAAAGCAGAGTATTTAAATAGGCTTATTACTTTAAAAATGGATAATTCAACATTGATGATGATCCGACAGTGGGCTGACAAATTACTGCTACGGACGAAACAACTATTAAACCTGTTGGAGATTTAACAATCGAGAACTGTCGAACCACGATCCAGAAAATACCAAACATTCTAGATATTTCCTTTGGCATCAGGCATAGCATTAACCATGATCAGTTACGAATGAAACTTTTTTTTTGAATGATAACTGGCCATCAAAACTGTGAGAAGAAAAATCTACTAACAAAGTTTCATATTCATATTCTTGGATTATGCAAGAATAATTCTCAAAACGTCTGTACCACTGAGTTTGACAATCGCTAAATGACATTACACATATCTTTTGATAAAAAGAACACATCCAGACATTAGAAAACAAAAACGAGGTATAATTTCGGCTGTTGTCATTTTACAACATGACGATGCTTCGTCACATACATCAGACCTTGTTTCTTGTATTACTAAAGATTTGAAATAGAAATTACTTCGTCATCTACCTTATTCTTCAGATCTAGTTCCAGATTTAAAGAATCAACTCAAACAAAAGCAATACAATGATCGAAGTTCATTCGGTTCATCATTCTATTAGTGTCTAAACCCTCTATTTGAATATGACCTCACAGTAGCTATACAACAATCTCCAAATTGTTATCGAAAGATAAAGTTTCTGCTAAATTTTGGTTTCTATCGATTCTTAATAATTAGACTTTTTCTCGGTCCATTCATCATTTTCATATTTCGACCACTATATTTGTTTATCAATTTTATTCACTAGTCATCTATTTTCTTTTTTGTTCATCTTACTAAAATATCATTGTCTATTTATTCCTAGGATAATATAAACTTGCAACAAAGATAATGTCTGACGTTTTTTTTTTCTAAACCTATAATAATAAAATTGTTCACCTAAAAACTATAACAATTAAGTAATAAAAAAAAGAAAAGAAAAAAAAAACCATATTAATTACTCCGTTAGCAACAGTTCCATAACGAAATGATGGTTTCATTGAATGAGGATTGGTAAGCTAAAATTAAAAAATACATATATTAAGGTAAATTTATTGGTTAAGTATAAAACATACGCGATAATCGTTAATACCCGACAGATCAAAGTGAGTTTTTTTGGTTATCATAAAAGCAGCTACAATACATAAAATAATTGTTGAAAATAAAATGCATATTGAATACTACAAACCTAAATTAGCTGTATAACTAGCTGTAAATGCCAAACAAAAACAAGCCCAAATATTAGCCATAAATTTTGATGTAAAACTTTTTGGATGTTTTACTTTGGCTGGTGCTCGAAAAAGAACAACCCAACTAAGCCATACAGATTGAAAAAATGTCATATGAAGATCTTAATAATAATACTGTGATTAACAATATAGAATAAAGATTTGACATTAAAAAACCTTTTTTCTTGGAAGATCGAATAAAATTCCAGATATGTTGCAATGGAGATTTGTAGTTTGTTTCTTCATTTTCCATATCCTATTGTTCAACAAAGAAAAAAAAAGCAATGAACTATATTTTAAATGATAAAGTTTTCAAACAAAGATCATAATAATTCCTTTCAATTAGAATAATCGATATTAACTCAGTAGGTCTTGAATAGTTTCAAAACATTCACAAAATATATTTAAAAAAAAAACTCTTATAAATTATTTAAATAACATACTTGATCAATATCATAATTACTCAATCTGTTTTGAAAATATTCAAATAGAAAAACCATTATTGCAACACCATGAAGAGTAAATATTAGTACAAGAACCCATATACGATAATCATATGGTTCTAGATCAAACAGTTATTATTTAACATTATATTTTTTTCAATAATTAAAAAATTTTTCCTTACCTAAGAAAGCTGTAGGTGATACAGCACCTGGTCTTAAAGAGACAACCAAAGCGATACCTGTTTCCATAAGTGGAACACTAAAATCAATAGCATCATTGCGTTCTGTAGTTATTTTCAATGAAGTTAATGTTAGATCAGCTCGATTTTCAAGAAGTTCAGCAACAAGACCGTTCCATTTATTCTGAAACAAAAACAAAAATATACTCGATTATTTTTATACCAAAAAAAACAAAAAAAAAATGATATACGATTATTAATTACAGTGAATGGATTTCGTCCACCCCATGTTCGATCAAGAACTTGATAAAGTTCAAATTCAAATTTGAGTCGATCTTTTAATATATTAAATATATCGATATAAAATCCTGAACAACATTGATAATGTTGTGGATCACTAGTATTTGCACCACTAAAAACAAAAAAGTTCCTCATTGAGAAATAGAATTTTTTTTTTTCTAATTTAAATTTCAAAAATTTATATATTTTCAAAAGAAAAAAGATTTCATGTTTTGTACGTTTCAAATAAGAAATAAAACCTAATGTTTTTTAGTAATATGATTATGTCAGATTGATGAATTTAGAGAAAAAAAAAAAAATAGTCTTTCTTCATTTTTCTTACGAATTTTCTGGTCCTATACGACAAAGAACTGAACCAGCTTGGCATTTTCCATCAGAAGATGGATCTTTAAGCATGACAAATGGTTGTTCTTCAAGTGTTACTACTTTCAAATAATATATAATAGGTTTGCCTGGTGGTGGTTTTGATCGATCACCTGGCCATTGAATATCAGCTATTGTTATTGTACTATTAACATATTCACCAACCTATTTATTATAACTCAATAAGAAATTATAAGTACATGAAAATTAAAATTTTTTACTTTTTTCCATTCATTATTTGGCATTTGAAAATTCAATATTGAATAATTAGCTGCTAGAGCTAAACCATCTTGTTGAAAAATTCCGTATGCTTGTTTAAATTCTTCTTTGAATAAACTAAATAGATTGATAACAAAAAAAAAAAGTTTTAAATTATCTATTTAAAAATTAATACTTACTTGTAAAGAGTAGGAAGTATATGTTTTAAAATTGGCTGATTTAATGAGTTATTAATAGCAAATATTCGATCACATGCAAATCGACCTCGGAATGAAGGTGTAAATGATGTCATATTAGCATACCATTGACGTACTACATTCAAATGTGTTATTTTAGAAAACACATTGATTAATATAGGTCCCACATGTTTATCGAAACGAGCAAGAAAACTATCTATATTTCATTGAATAGAAAATTAAAGCTTTTAATAAACGTTAGAAAAAAAATCTCACCTCGAGTGACATCATGATATAAAGCTAAAAAACAAGATAATTATATCAACGCAATGTAATAGAAAAAAACAAACAAACCTAATGTGCCAGTAAAAAAATTAATTTTTCGTCGATTCGGACTATCATATGGATTTATTTTTGCTTCATTACCACTACTATATGTAGCTAAAAAAATATTTTGAAAATAAAAATTATTAATATTTTAATAAAAATCTCATTTAAAAGTTACATAATACGACTGATGACATAATCCACATATATTCAGGTCCTGTGAGACTTATATTATTTGCTTGTTTAACAATAAGTGATGCTATTGTTCTTATTGAATAGCAGTGAAGAGAAATTTGTTTAAAAAATCAATAGCAAAAAGAAAAAAAAATACTAAACATACGATGTTGTATGAACGATTATAACACGTGTTTCTGGATTCATCATCGATAGTTGTTGTCTAATATGTATTGGATTAATACTTTTCATACGAATAATCGATAGTAGGGTAAATCTAGTTCAAAACATATTGATGTGATTAGTCGAATAAAAACAAAATAATAATAATAAGAGCTATGAAACTGAAAGCTAAAGCAAGATATATACATTAACTAGGGAAAGTAAGTGAAATGTTTCTTCTTTGAATTTAGCTATATAACTAATATATGAAATTATATTTGCTGAATAGTATAGGTTTTTATTTCTATTGCCTGTTAAATTTTAATCTATCTATTTCGTTCGATTCGTTTCTTTGTGAAAAAAACTTATATGAATTACTTTATCTATTATCACTATTGAAAAATTTTTAAGTAAACTTTTAATTTTAATTTTTCTGAGCTTAACAGTAGAGTACAATATGTTTTACAATGAAAAAGTATCAGATATTCGCATTGATACAATTTTCATAAATCTTAAAGAAATAGAACTTGATTATTTTCGTTTTTTTTGCATCAAAAATCTTATCGAAGAATCGTTTATTCTTTATTATTATTTTTTATTCTTTCATCTGTTTATGACTATTGTACTTATGTTTACTATTTTTTGTGGAATAAATAATATGAAGAACTTTGAAATATTATCAACAGATATTGTTGAAAACTTGAAGATATTATTTTTATTTACTTGTTTAATTGATGGTCAAATTTAAGTTATGGATTAGAGAAAATAAGTTTTATTTATTCTATTTACAATATCAGAAAACATCGGCTTACTTTTTTTTATCATCGAGATGATGTTGTTGATTACATGATGCTTTCCAACTATAACAAATTCTTAGCATTTGAATATTATCAAGAGCATAAGATAGAAATATAGTTTGTTTTGTATCTCTATTTCATAATCAAAAGTTAAAGATTCAAATAATATCTTACCAAAATCGTGGTTCACTACTATGCTCTTCAAATTCTTCTATAAGTTCTTCTTCACCAGGTAGACGTGGATCAATAATTAATGAAAACGCATTCCAATCATATCGTTTCATTAAAGCTAACAAAGCTCGAGCTTCTTCTCGATAGGTTGGTGCCAATTGAAAGAAACGTAAACTAGGAAAATCCTATATGAAAAATAGAAAACATATAACAATATTGTCACTATTTATTTTTGCTAACAATAATAGATCTTGACTTACTGCAGGATGAAATGGATGAAAAAAATGAAATGAAAATATGGGATATTCTAATAGAGTGAAGAGTTTAAGAAAAAATAAATAAGCAGCTGGTGATGCATGATGTTCATTAGTATATTCATTTAAATAAATTAATAACATTGGATGTGATTGTAAAATTGCACAAAAACTTTCAATCAATGAAGTAACTGGTTTTGCATATAACGTATTAATAGATTTCCTGAAAACAGTTCGAAAATATTATTTAGACAAAATTTAGAAAAAAAAAAAACAATTTTTACATAATAAATCTTCCACATGTTGGTGTATAATTAGAATAAAATTGTGTTAATGTAAGAAGTTTCAATGGAGAAAATTTATCATCATTTCTTGATGATAATGTTGCCAATGGAATCGATACACATGTCATATTTGATGGTATAACTTGATGTGTTTGAAGGTGGGCAAAAGATGAGTCATTTATTACAATAAATAATAATAATAATATAAGGCAGTGTGACATTGTGATTGCCATAATTGATTTAAATCGATCAGAATCAATCAGATAAATTTATGAAAAGCATATATCTATATATATGTCAACGACAATTGATGTTTCTCTTAGTGAATGGCTCTTCGCAAAGCCATCATTGAAAAAAATACAAAAGAAAATAACGAAAGAAGACCGAAACCAATTGTCTATGCATCACTCGATGTTGCCTATAGAAAGCAGGATAGCCGAAAAAAAGATGAGAGAATGCTATGGATGCATTAAATGATGTTGATATGATTATTGGATGCTAATTCGTTCAAATAAATATATATATATATATATGGGCGCAGAGAAGTAGAAGCGCTTTTTTATTTTTGACTCTTTTTATTGCTTTCGTGACTTATCAACAGCTTAGAAAAAAGTCGAGGAGGACCAAAAGACATCCTTATATTATTCGTTTCATTCGGCGTTTTATCATCAGCAGATAAAGATAAAAATGATGATATAGAACATTATATTAATATGGAGTGTGATAGAATTTCTTATGGATTAATTGCAATTTCGGAATCTAGATTCTTCAATAGTTCTTTCTTAGAATAACAGCGGAAAAAGAGAAAAAAAGAACAAATTGAAATTAAACGATTGTCTAAATGCATCAATCCTTTTATGTTCTTCAACTTCGTCGTCGTCGAACAGAAAATAATTTGATTATATCTTGTAATGATTGATGCTGTTAAGCATACATATAACAGTAGCTGTGACTGAGATAACAATGACAGATTGTTTTTAAAGCTATTCAAAATGCACGATTAATCTTTCATTTGAATTACTGTTCGTTGTTCTTACAACGTCAAGAACTTTAATTCTCGTCTGATCATTAGTTCTAGATTGATTTTTGTTTATTGGTCTTAAAAATTAGAAAGAAAATTTATAAAAAAAAAATTATTTCTCAAACAACAGTGTTCTTTTTTTTCATTTTATATTAATTGTTATTATTCTTTTTTTCTAAGGCTTGTTTTTCTATTTCTCATCTTTGTGAAAAGATACAAAATGTTCGTTATTTACTTTGTCCTACTTTTTCACTGTCTTTTCTTTGTAAAACATGACCTAAAAGAGAAGTCTTGAAGTGTAGAGGTGGGAATGTGAACACTCCGTACTTGTCAGACGTGACAGTCATCTAATGAACGCTTATCACAGAAGTGATAGACATTTTAGTAACGGCTCGTCATAACATATTTACTATTTCCTAATTGAAATTCTGGAGGACTAGGTACAAGAATGATGATGAAATGTGTTCCAACGTACATACAATGAAATAATCTCACTGTGATTAGCAATAGCAGATACATCGTGTTTTACAATTTAATATTCTACAGAAAATTAAATCAAGAAACCAAGATTGACAGCATTAAAATTTAGAACACAGTTTCGTTTAGAATTAGATGTATTTGATAAAATGATACATACTATTCCATATAATACAGTGTGAAAGATCTCGAACATAAGTAGATCAAAATTATGCAATTTTTCAGAAATAAATTACTAATTGATAATAATGATAAATAAATTTACTGATGAACACATCAATAACAAACATACGAAGGAAAATTCTTAACAAAAAAAGAAATAAAGAAAATATTTATCATCACAAATGATTCAATATAATAACAATAATGTTTTATATAAATTTATTCTGTCTTTTGTTATATCTAAAATGAGATTCCAGCTTATAGATCCTTATTTCAGAGACTATTTAAGATTATTAAAGATAAATAGAACTGAAGAGAACAAGAAAGTAGATGGTTTTGTACATATAAATAACTTAGTTCACATAAGAAAATCTTCATTTTAATAGTCATAGATTTATTCCTGTCTTCTAACTTTTTCTTGATGAAACTTTCTTGGAACAAATGCGTAAATGATGTGATAATACTGTTCACAGTTGGTCAGCTTCTTTGTTTTATTGTATAAATTGTAATTTGTAACTCAACTTAACTACATTAATATGTATTATTTTTCATCACAGCTTCAACAATAATCTGATTCATTAGTATTTGTCATGGCTTTGGTGGCTCCTGCCTTATCGGTACTTTACTTTATTATAGATCAGCTATATTATTTTCTTATATTTTGTCTTTAGTGTTCTACATAAACAAATATAACAATGGAACAAATCATCAAATTATATAGCATTAATGGTTTGGGTAGTTTAGCTAAGGTTACTTTTGTCATTATTATTTGTTGATTGTTGTAAGATGAAAATAGCAAAAATTATGAAGAAGAAGGGGAGGATTTGGGTGTATTACAAATTAAAGAAGCTAAAAACAAATTAGCTATGTAATGTCTCTATCGAATAGTTAATAAACAAACACAGAAGCCTATGTGATTTATATCATTTAACATTAACAACTACAAAAAAGTTTCCGATAACCATCATTCTTATCCTTATCGTCATCATTTTCATCACATTCATGCCTATTCACTTAGGTCTCATCATCATTTATTTATTTGCTATGTTTGTTATGAGTTGCATGCCTCGAGAAATGCTCGACGTAATTTTCACAATATTAGTGTGAATACATCGGATAAATTCTTAATTCCAGTAAAAACTAAAGAAAGACAATTCATAAATTAACACATGATACACACATTGAACCGAAACTCTGAGATGTTGAATGTAGAACATATACGAACCGAAGAGAAAGTATATAAATGTCTACTATGGAATTAAATGTTGTACCATAGAACGTTATAGAAATCATGTATGAAATAAATAGCTTGAAAAATTTGTAAAGTTGTCTATATACATTTACGAAATCAATATCGCAACAAGACAAAAATATAATAAGTACTGTAGCAATACAAAATATGACTGGGATGATGGTTACTGTTGTTTGACTTTTTCAAAACTTCTTCGGATTTTCATTTGAAGAAATAATACTTTCTGGCATTCTTCAGTTGTTTTATCGTGATCATTGGTTATATTTCGTGAAATATGATTTAAAAGCTGTTAGTACAACTTCTGTAGGATTGAAATCTGCAACATGATATAGTTACTTTTGATAATCACAGAAAGATTGTTTTATTTTATTCACTTTGGAACACATTTCTTAACCATCCTTTTCTTTAAATTTCCAGAAACATAATACAGAAGTAGTTCATATATTATAATGTGTCATTATTGATATACGGCCTATGAAGGTTTAGATTTTTACTCCTCTACTTCAACACTTCTTTTAGCTCGTGTTGCATAAAAATATTGAAACAATTTATATGTAACGGAATTTTCAAAAAATTTGTTTTTCGTTATAGACAAGATCTGTGTTTAAACATATACATGTTCATTAAAATGGAAGCATATGTATCTTTCAAATTTGTCAAAGATCTGTTTTTTTCTTTTAATCAACTGAAATTTTCGTTAAAAAATATTATACATATTAGTTTCACTGATAGAAAATATGTCTAGTCTTATGATGAGTCTAGACAAAGATATTTTTCGATAAAAATACAGTGCATGACTATAAGCATTATTGCATCTTACTAACAAACTTTAGTTATACTCTATGAAAACTTTATACATATAAAATAACATCGTATATTTCTATTATCTAACAAAAGACTTTATCTAACCCATTACTTTTCTTCGTGGAAGAAATAGTTAGATCTTTCTAAAAAAAGCATCACAACTCAAAAGCTAGTATGAGTACTGTCTTAGAACATTACAGAAATGAAACATTAATGTTCTTTTAGAAAATTTTCATTAGACCTATTTGATTATATGTTATGTTGTTGTCTGAAAATAAAATCAACTAAATAATAGTGACAAGCAATTAGTGATAATAAAATGATTATATAAAATGTAAATTTCGACATAATTGTTTTTGACATATATTCGCTATAAAAATAATCGATTCTTACGACACAACAAATAATACAAAAACTGATTTCAGAAAATTCGTCTATTAAAATGTGAAGACAATTAACTGATAAAAAACTGAATGATACAATTCATGAACAAATATGTGACGCTTGTTCCTACGAAATAAACTGACAGAGAAACAAATTCATTGAAAATTTAATCATGACTAAAGTCTTTAATGGTGAACACAGTATGAACTCAAATGAAGATTGTCAAATATCTCAATGTTACTTTTCTTCCTATATGTTAAGAATCTGTTAAACATTTTAGATGACTAATTGTGAGTTTTAACGCTGATCTATAAAATTAATCGATAGAAAAAAAAATAATTTTGATGATGAAATTTATTTTATTAAATAAATTAAAGCATATTTCAGTTCGTATAATATAGATTATTCCAAATCTATAAGACAATTAAAACGAACATGAAATAAAAGTATGTAATTCTTATAGAACAATGAATGAATATTCTGTAATATATTTATTGATTGAATATTTGATGAATGTTTCATTTTAGATTCGATTTGACGAATAGCTATTTCTATTTCAATAATATTTTGATGCCTTGGTAGTAATGTTTTACGACTAATTTCAAGTGATTTTTGATAATATTCTAATGCTTTTGAATAAACTTTTTTACGTTTATACATCCATCCAATATTCTTATATATTGCAGCAATTTGTGAATGTTCAGACGAATTTTAAGTGTTTTTTCATAATATTCTAAAGTTAAATCATATTTTTTCATAGAGTATATGCATTTTCTGTACTATCATAAGTTGCAGCAAGATCAAGCGAATTAGAAGAAAGTGTTTTTTCTTGAATTTTGATTGCTTTATGCAAATCGATCAAAGCTTGTTCATAATCCTCGTTTTCTAAATGAACTTCACCAATAAAACTATAAATCTCTCCAATATTAGAATGATCTTCTCCTAATACATATTCTCGTATTTGTAGGACTTCTTCAAATTGTTTCAGACTTTCATCACAATTATTGCAACGAAGATGTGCCCATTCAAGACCTAATCGAGCATCTGCTACCGTCAATAATGCTTCGTCTACCATTCGTTCATAACATTTTCGTGCTTTTTCATTCTCATCCATTCTCAGTAATAATTTTCCAAGAGAATCTAAACTAGTACTATCACCAATTTTTTGTTTCATATGAGAATATATTTCTTTCAAATGAAAATCATCTTCATTTACTCATGATAAATGAACTATCCATACTCGATAATTTTCATCTTTAATAACTGTCTTAATACGAAATAAGGCACCAATCATAATTAATATTTCTTCTTCTTCTTCACTGAAAGAACTTATTTTAGTTATATCAGCAAAAGCTTTAGTTCTTAAATGTGGATCTATTATAATTTCAAAGATGATTGGTTGCATATCATCACAACTAATCGATTACGACTAGTTGATAGAAATGAATTCATCGAAAGAAATTCACCAATGTTATTCTTCATTAAGTTAAGTTCATCATTTCCAACTATTTGTTCACGATAAACTTGAATTATATTTCGATTGTTACAAGTACGAATGAACATTTCATATTCATTTTTGATCAGTGCAGTAATATCACTAATGAAAAATCGTAATGTAAATAGCATATCAAAGTCTTGTACACGTAATGCTTTATTCAAAATTCTATGAAAACATGAATCACGTGTATACCACCAGATGGTGTATAATTTTTTTCAAATTCATTAATGATACACATCTCTTGAGAGTTATCTTTGTAATTGTTTCTTCAAATATCAATAAGTTCATTACGATCAGTAGTTTTATGATTCGTAACGAACAAGAACTTCAATAAATAATTGAAATCACATAAAGGTAGCATTATGAGCTTCGATGGATTGTGTTTGTTGAGTTAATACAGAAACTGAAGGATTATCGTCTACTTTCGTTCGAGAAATTTGATCTCTCGATATTTGAGCAACAAGTTTTGAACGTTGTACGAAAACACCACTAAACTATTCAATAAAAGAACAGTTATTAGGTATGAACTATGTTGTTAGACCACATTTTACCTTACGATAAGTTTTAGCCCATTGTTCATTCGCTTTTTTTATCTTGACAAACGACATAAAATGCTGCAATTTGTGAAAAATCATGAACTCGAGGAATAATTTGTTGACCTCTCCTGCGAATGATGAAGTACTATTTTTATTCTTTATCTCTTTCTTTTCATAATAATATAGTATGTTGTTTGACGTGTTGCTTAGTTGTATTTCTTCTTACCTGAAGAGATTGTTTTTCTTTTCAGTTGATGGAATAGAATGAAAAGAACTACTTACTGCTTGTATCAACAATATTCATACAAAACAATACATCCAGTCCATGTAACACTTGATAACTTATCATGGAAAACAAAAACTACATATTGAAGACAACATTGACTATAATCATTTTGACTCAAGAAATCTTTCTTTTTTCATGTTATTATATTAATGAATTTTGATAATATATTTTGAAGAGAAAGTGCTTTTATTTCAAGTGAACTTTTAGAAGTAAAATTTGCATCTAAAACTGTGATATTTTAGATAAAGTAATATAATAATGCTAATATAACTATCACGCACTTCTACATAACTTATAAGACATAGATTGAATTCATAATTTTACAAATCGTTTATCTCAAATTGTTGAGATGTAAATTTTCAAATAAAACTATAGTAGAATTATGATGGAACATGACTCATCCAGCTTAAAACAAACAAACAATCAATCACCATAATTGATATAGACACAAAAATAAAACAAGATATTTAAACGTAACTTATTCTTTCTATATTAAAATATAATTAATATACAATAGCTGAAACACAAATAGAAATATTAATAAATAAAAACAAAAAATAACTAATCCATTTTATTCACATTGATTACCCTATGTCGTTAGTAACTTAAATGAAGTATAATTTAATTCACAACGCATGTTTAGCTTATAAATAATTTGAAATAAATAATAAGAAAAACAAATCATTCTAAATAGTTGTATAACCTCCATCGGCTAAAAAGCTAGCACCTGTTGCAAAATGACATAAATCTGAAGCAAGAAATACTGTTAAATTAGCTATCTCTTGAGGTGTACCCAATCGTTTTAAACATTGTTTTTTTACTTCTTCTGTAAAAAATTCATCCATTGTTAATTTTAAATTAGCTGCATGAGTAACTGTCGCTGGTGTGAGAATAGTACCAGGACAAATAGCATTACATCGGATATTAAATGGACCCAAATCAAGTGCTAAATTACGTGTCATTTGTAGAATAGCTCCTTTTGTTGTACTATAAGGTACAAATTCAGGTTGTGCAATCCAACTACTGATACTAGCCATTTGAATTATTGAACCTGATCGTTGTTTTTTTAGTAAAGGAACAACAGCTTTAGCCATGAGAGCATAACCACGTACGTTAACATTCAATATGTTAGACCATGCATCTGCTGATGCATTCTCAACTGAACACAATGTAAAAATAGCAGCACTAATAAGAAATAAAAGAAAAAAATAAACTTTTTCTTTATCTTACGAAAACTATCAACGTACTTATTGACAAGTACATCAACTGTATTCCATTTATCTACGACAGTTTTTACTGCATTTTGAATTGCTTGTTCATCAGTCACATCAAGTTCAATTGCCATAATATATTCTTTTCTAGTTTCATCTTCATTCATAATTTTCATTACAACATCATCAGCTGCTTTTTTATTGATATCAGATACTACCACACGTGCTCCATGCAATATACATGCATGTACTATTGCAGAACCAATAGCTCCACCAGCACCAGTTACAATAACTACTTTATTTAATAATAATCGAGACCAGTCACCACTTGGTTTAGATGCTTGCTCAGGAGCTGCAGACATAACTATGTACGACGAGATAAAACCAAAAAAAAACAGAGTGAGACGAAAAGAACAAGGTAAGGTGTTTGCTGTCTTGCTGTGATCTTATCTTTAATGTTGAATTAGTACTAAAAAGGTATATACATTATTGATAAAAGCCAAGGACACTTACCTCCATCTATTGTTGACATAAAAGATTTACTGATTGGAGGGTGATGTTATTAATGATGAGTCACTTTCCATATTAGAAAAATGAAGAGGAACAGAAAGGAACTAACATGAGAAAAAATTTATCTGTTAATTCAAATTTCAAGAATGAAAATCTATTGAGATTATGATTTTTTAAAAATTTCAAATAAAGTTTCTCTTTTCAATATAATTTTTTTGATAAATCAATTCTCATCGCACAAAAAAAAAATTCAAAATGATTTGGTCAATATAGATAATGTTATTTATTGATTTTGCAATAACTCGTTCAATCGTTAATTTTATTATATTTTGTTTTGTTATTGTATTCAAATTCATTTTACCCAAGAGAAATCAAAATTGACAAAGATTTTCAAGAGTCTATTTTAAAACATGTTTATTTTTTTTTTATGAATTAATATACTTTGAATATTCGATAATAGAAACATTCTATTATTTATAGATTCGGTTATTAATTCATTCTTATAGAATGGTGTTGGATGCAAATATTCTTCAAGAAAAATTAATCGAAGCATGGAAACTTCGTTCTGATGAAACAAGTTTTTCAGCATCACTTTCACCATTAGTTGCTGAATGTCGAACAGAAGAAGAATTTCGAACATTATTTACAAGTAAAATAAAATGATCTATCTTATCGATTTTGTTTTTCATTAATATCTCAATTTTAGAACAAATACTTGAACATATTGATTCAGCAACATCATCAACTCTTCTTCAATCATATTTTAAATTTCATACAAGATCTGGTTATGTTAATGAATCATTAGTTATTGAACGTCTTCTTTCATTAAAACCTTCATCATCATCAATTATAGATGATGTACAAATTAAATTTTTACTTGAATTATTATCAGATACACTTAAAACAATGCATGTTACTGCTGAACAAGCACCTCATCTTGGTAAACAAATAAATTTACTTGCAAAATGGCTTTGTTCAGCATTATGTATTTATTCAAATCAAGAAATAACTCCAAGTGGAAAAGAAATGCTTATAGCAGTTTCAAATTTATTTCTTTTATTTTTTACAAATACAACTTATTATTGTCTTTGGTTAATGACAATAAAAGCACAAAAAGAACAAACAGAATGGAGACAATTACAAGAACAATTAACACAAATTGCACAAAAAACGACTATAGGAGAATCTACAAGACCAGATGTTTATGAACAAATTCTTTCTAAGTAAGATTTTCATTATTTATAATATACAATTTTTGAAAAAGTTAAGAAATGAAAGGCATATTTAATAGAAAAATATTTTCATATGTTAGATTATTATTAAGTTTTGTTTATCAAACAAAAAAAATCTTTCAAATCTTTCTTAACAACTTTAAATTTTCCTATACTCTTTTGCATAGCTTAAAGAGTACTTTATTGTCAATCATAATTTTAACAATTATAAGTCAAAAAAAATTTTCCTTATATGATATTCAAAGATCTAGACAATTTATAGATAAACAAAAAAAAAAGCGGTGACCTGGAAGTTGAACCTCAGATAACGAACCAATTAAAGTAATACAAGAAAATCATTTTTCTAGTTAAACAGAATTCTTATTCGTTTCAAATACGAGTCACTTGTTATCAAATGAAAACTCTATATTAAGCTGTTGTAGTTGTTCATGAAGAAGTTCTTATTTAACTCATTTTCCGTATTTTTATAAGTTTTGGACTTTAACAGCTCGAAACTATTCCTCAGAAGAATTGTTCGTGTGTAATAGTTCTTTTCTCTTATTGAGATTAAATTCGACATCAATCTATTTTGTTTGTTAAATAATGATTAAAATAATAAAATTTATTTTTTTTTTAGAATAACTCGTCTTCATTTATCAGAAGATTTTCATCAAGAAGAAGTTGAATTTAATGCATGTATATTCAATTCAATTGTTTCAATGCTTGTCGTAAATCAACTTCATAAATCATGTTCAATTCTTTTAATAGTTATTCGATTTTATGAATATGTTTCAACAATGCCAAATCCTTCATTACTTTATTTACATTTACTTCAATCATCATTTGGTGGTTATGTATCATCAATATCAACAAATAATAGTGAATATCAACAACGTTGGTCAGCATTTATATTTTTTCAATTACCACGTTTATTATCATCAAGTATTGAAACCCAAATAGATCATGTTAAACAAGCTATAGAAAATTTTTTATTACATAATGAATATTTACTTAATCGAATGGATGAATTATGTTTAGAAAATGTTTTAGAACAAATATTACAAACAACATTAAATTATACTAAAAATGATATAAGAGAAAAAAATCAAAATAAAATAAATCAATTAATTTTCTATGTACAAAATATTCGTGGACCATTTGTTAAACGTATTCAAGAATATTATCGTAATCAACAAACACGTTAGTTCAATTATTTGTTTTTTTGATTTGATTTAATTTTTTTGTTTGCTTTTATGTATAGATTCATATTCATATCAAATTCTTCAATTACAACGTAATCTTGAACAATCTTTATATAAAATTTTTTCATCAGATTTATCATCAAATAATGAAGAAAATTTACAAATATTAATTAATAATTTAACTGAATATATTCCATTAATATGTGCACTTGATCAATATTATCCATTTATTCGTTTACTTTTATCATATACACAAACACAATTTGATCTTGCTATATTAATACTTTGTTATATAACATCAATAACTGATGATATATCCGAAGATTTTGGTCATTTAGATATTAATTATGATAAATCATCATCATCATCATTTATTATTTATGTATGGTTAAAAAAATATTGGTTATCACGTTATCTTGGTCATGCTTTATTTTCATCATCACTTGATTCAATTGAATTATTATCAACAACAACAAATAATAATAATAATAATAATCTATTTGGTGATTTATCATTAACAGAAAAAGAAGAATTTTTAAATGAAATTCGAACATCAAATAATGATAATATTCATAGAAAATATTCGAATATTGAATATTTATCAAAAACAATATATTTACTTGGAGAACTTCCACCATTATCATTAGATGAAACAAAACAAACTGTTTCAGCATTAATTATATATTTAACACAAGTATCATATGGTTCACTTGTACATGTATTACTTTGGTTGATTGCTAATTATCAAATTGCTAATGATGATGAAAGACTTTGGATTCAAAATATTATTCATACTATGGGTAATTATTTAAAATTATTTATTGAACTTCAAAAAAATAACATAGAATCCTAATTAACAAACTCTAAAAATATTAAATATCAATTCTAGAATTCCTATTCAATAAGGATTATTATTTAGTTAGAGTGAAAGAACGCAAACTAACATACAAGAATCAGTATCGTTATTACATCGTATTATCTTGATGATTCCTAGACGAGTATCTAAATGAATGTATATGAAAAATTAGAATTTAAGAAAAGAATATGCTAATAGATAATACTCATACTTGATGAATTATTCCTATTTTAATTATCATACGACAAGAGCAAATAGTGATTCTTACAGAATGGGTTCTGTTTTCTAAGAAAAAAAAATGTAACCATAAAAATAATATGAGTGCTTGATTCCATATTCTTTGACGATGAGAAAAAGATATCGCAAGAATTGTCTGAAAAAAAAAATTAAAAATTTATCTCAGATGGATGAATTATGTTTTCTAGAAAATTTTCCTAACACTTCACATTTTAAATTAATTTCAGTCTACCTATTGATTTGTACTGATTAGACAATTCGTGTTGATGTGAATTCTACTCATGTTAGTTGGATTCGATAGAAATTTCTTTCAAATGACATGTAATTTCTATGTATCTCAATTAAGTGTATTTAAATAAAATAAATACTCCAATAGATCTTAGCTATCTAATTTTGAATATTATTACTAGTGCAGCAATATAAAGATATATAGGAATATTTAAAAATGTGATTATTTTATAGATTGAACTTTTTCATGGCTACAATTATTTTTTTTTTTCTTTAAATTAGTTTTAATCAAAAGAAATTTGTTATGATAGGTACATCAATTGATTCAACATCAACAATATCTTCATTACTTGATGCTATAAAACGTCAATTATGGTCAGATTTTATTGATAATCCAATATTACCATATCAAACACTTCTTCTTCCAATATCATCATCATCAATTGTTAATAATTATACTCCATCATCACCTCAAACAGCAACAACATTAATATTAACATTATTTGATACATATTTAACAAATGAATTTCTTGATTGTGAACAATCACGTGGTTTATATATTTGTTCAAAACATGTTCCTATTCATTTAATATTAACACGTTTATTAACAACTATAAATACATCAAATGGTATATATGAAACACGTCGTGCAATTTTTTTTATATTTGGTTTTATATTATTTCGACGACGTTCATCAACACGTTGTCTTTTACAAGAAGTTTTACCTTATTTAATAAATATTAAATCAAATGAATTTATGCTTGAACCAAATGTTTATAGTATGTGTATATTATTAAATATATTATTAGCACTTGAACTTAATACAAAAAATGATCAATTAGGAAATTTATTTCGTGTTAAATCATGGAAACAAATTTATCAACCAATTGATTCAATGTTATTTGATACAATAGAAGATAATTATGATGATATTATACCAAAATCTGAAGATTTAACTGTTATTAATGTTTATCATGAATTTTTAGATTGGTCATCTAAAGAACTTTTTTCTAGTGATAATGTTCGACCAGTTAATTATTTTCTTGGATGGTTACAAACTATTCTTTGGATGTTTAGTCGAACAACTAAATCACTTAAACAATTTATTAAACCAAAATTAGTAAGTTATTGACAAAAAAAACGTTTTTTTTTTTTCTTTAAATAAATAAATTTTTTTTTTTTGAAATATAAAAGATTGCACAATTATCAGAATATTTACCATTACAATTTCCAATTGAAAAAGTTTTAAGTATATTAGATTTATCAAATGATATTGAACTTGAATATGCTTCAATGGCTATAACACGTGATTATGGTCGTTTACAAATATTAAATAAACGAATAACAACAAATCTTATTTATAATCAACAAACAATTAATGATGAACATAATACAACAACACCGGTGAATGTAACAAAAAATATTTATACAATACCAAAAAATCTTTAAATTATTGTTTATTCATATTTCGAATTTATCTTATTTGTAATATTTATATATATATATCTATTGCCTATATATGACAAAGATTTTCTTTCTGTTAAAAAGATATATCAGTTAATGTTCTATTAGCATTGTGCAAAATTAATTCTTTATAGTTGTTTTTAAAATTTAAATGCATCTTTAAAAGTGAAAAACGTCTATTATCACGCTACTTTTTCTTATCAGAAATCGAAATAATTCAGAAAATACGAGTATGATATATATATATATAGATAATTAAGCTTTTTGCTTTCACGACAGTTTACTAAATGAGAAAAATGATTTCGCTAGTACAGATAAAAAAACAAAATATTCTATAAAAGTTGTTAATGCGAGATTCGATCATTTTTCTTTGATTCCTTCTCATATTCAATTTAAAATAGTATCTCGTGATACTATTTTAGTAAATATAAAAGTCCCTGTTGTTTCGAACATATTTTTGAATTCTATTATCAACAAGGCTCTTTATAAGGAACTCACGTTGCGATAAATACGATATAAACTTCTGACATTTGACTTTACAATCAGCGATAATTTTTCTGCTTTAGAAAAGTTACATAACGTTGATTTTAATTCAAATGCTTCATTCAACAATAAATAAACTATCATTAGTATTCTTTACTTGAAAATATTTAAACTGTCCTAAATATTGTAAAAGAACGAGTAATGTGATAATAGTCAAGTTTATTTTTAATGATCTATGAAAATTTTGAAACTAACTAGAAACATTTAATTATGTAATTCTGATAGAATATTAAATGATATCTCTTTTGAATACAGAAAAAAAAATCAATCTTCCACTGTAATTTTGAGTGAAGATGCGCATGAAAAGCACAAAATATTGCAAAAGACTTTCAACACCTGATATTTTTATAAAAATTCTTATTCATCTTCATATGTCAAGTTAACTCGTCAATTTCATTTTCTTTTCTTTCTTTTACAACTTTAATCTCGCAGTTATATTCAAGCAAAGTAAAGGTGAAAGATAGCTGAATCTAATAGAATGTTTGTTGTGTACTCTTTATTATTTGTTTTTTTTTTTTTTGTGTATTTCAAACGTTTAAAATCGTTTGACAAATCGATGATCAAATATTTGTGTAAAATTCATTTGAATTTTTCTTCCAGAGATGATTCTTCTGGTACGAATCTTAATTTCAACTAACCAAGGTTTTATTTTATTCTCGTTATATTATGTTTTTTTTTTGTTGACTAAATAAAAGACCACACGTTTTTGTCTTTTCTTTTTTTTGTAGATAAAATGTATTCAGCTATTATTCGTCAAGTCAGACACAAACTATTGTTCTCGAATACTTTGCGCACTTGTCTTACATCTGTATACATAATTGTTTTATTTACAATAATAAACGAATTCTCTTTTTATATATATCCATAGAAAATGGAATCTTCCTCCAAGATTTATTCCAGTAGTGATTCAAACAAATCATCCGAAGGTGGTGAGGTGATGGGTGCTCAGCTTATTGCAGAAGCATTAAAAAAACAGGTGACAAAAAAATAATAAATCGTGTAACTAGCAAAGACATGTCTATAGACATCATAGATAGACACCGTTCATGTTTTTACAATGTATAAGAGTATCAAAGATAGATAGAATCGGTTAACAATTTTTTTGGTTACGTATTGAATTGATCTCATCTGTGATAGACACAAGAGCTTCATACGTGCTTCGATGATTTTAACGTTGCTACAAGTTCACATTTGAATTACGATAAGAAAAATTCTACTTTTTAAATAGTAATTTTGTTTTCTAGTTACAACATTAGAAAAATGTATACTTTTCGTTCTAACTACTTGTACATGCTCGAATGTTTTTAGGGTGTTGAATACATGTTTGGTGTGGTTGGCATTCCAATAATTGAAGTCGCGTTTGCTGCTCAACAATCACAAATAAAATATATTGGAATGCACAATGAACAAGCTGTATTTAATAAAACAACACAAAAAAAGAAAATTTTGTGTACTATGCATTTTATTTTAGGCATCCTACGCCGCATCAGCTATTGGTTATATGACAGGAAAGTATGTCACATTATGATTAGTATACATTTGAGATAGACTATGGTTATTTATTCGATAGACCAGCTGTATGTTTAACAGTGTCAGGACCTGGTTTTATTCATGCTCTTGGTGGTATGGCAAATGCTCAAGTTAATAAATGGTAAATATAATATTGATCATCAATTAAATAAACGTATACGTTTAGGCCAATGATAGTCTTAGGTGGTTCCTCTGATCAACCTCAAGAATCTATGGGGGCATTTCAAGAATTTCCACAAGTATACAATCATATTTGTACTATTGATAGAAAATAGTATTTAATTTTTTTTTCACAGGTTGAAGCAGCACGACTCTTTTCAAAGTATGCTGCTCGTATTTCATCACTCGAGCGAGTTCCATTCTTTGTTGAAAAAGTAAAATCTATATAAATGTGTCTAAGATTGAAGGAAAATAAAAGAAATATCTATTTTTTATAGGCTGTTCGTTCTTCTATTTATTCACCTTCAGGTGTAAGTTATCTTGATATTCCTGGTGAACTTGTTACTTCTTCAATAAACTCAAGTCAAATCGAGTAAAATATATTTGATTTTACTTATATTTAATGAATGTCTTTTTTTTTTTGTAAAGACAACCTCCAAAACATCAAGCACCTCCAAAGCCTGCTGCTAGCCGTGAATCACTTGGTGAATTTTTCAATTTACTTAAACAAAGTAAAAAACCACTTGTCATCGTTGGAAAAGGTAAGTTTCCGTACATACATATAAGTTTTTTTTACAAATAGTTTCAATAATTAAGGTTGTTCATATGGATTTGCTGAAGAAGAACTAAAAAAATTTATTGAACAATACAATTTACCATTTCTTGCAACACCTATGGGTAAAGGAACATTGGATGATCGTCATCCATTATCTGTTGGTGCAGCACGTTCAACTGCATTAAAAGATGCTGATTGTATTATTTTACTTGGAGCACGTCTAAATTGGATGCTTCATTTTGGTAAACCACCTCGTTTTGATCCAGATGTTAAAATAATTCAAGTAAAACATTGTTGTTGTGATTTTATTTATTGTTCTCTTCTTCTAATAAAGTAATCCTTGTTTTTCAATATATATTCAGATTGATACGGATACAAATGAATTACACAATAATGTTCAAAGTGCATTAGCAATTCAAGCTGATCTTAACACAGTATTAAAACAAGTAAATGATTTTGTTTATCTTTTTTTTTAATTGAATAAATATAAAAGATTTTTTTTTATTGTTCTAGTTGAATGAAAATGAAACAAAATGGAAATATGATGCAGCAACACAATGGTGGAATTTACTGAGAAAGAAATTGGCTGCCAATAAACAACGAAGCGATGTAAGGCGATTAAGAAAAAAAAAGAAACAATGAATTGATAATACTTATTATGAAGAAAATAGTTTTCTCCGAGAGAAAAGTTAATTATTTATAAATATTGATTGTTTCTATGCATAGTGTAT
Source organism: Rotaria sp. Silwood1 (assembly GCA_905250075.1). Classification (NCBI taxonomy): domain Eukaryota; kingdom Metazoa; phylum Rotifera; class Eurotatoria; order Philodinida; family Philodinidae; genus Rotaria; species Rotaria sp. Silwood1. The sequence goes on along the minus strand of CAJNOP010000035.1, from coordinate 866,503 downwards.
ATCATACATATATATATATATACATATATTGTGTCTGATTTATTCTTTTATTTAGACTCTTATAAATTCAAAAGATAGTTCTATGCTTAACTATTATTCAGCATTTGATACAGTATGTTCTAAATAAATTATTTATTTTCTTTTTTTATGAATTTCTTTTTTTGTTATGTTTAGATTCAATCAATTATTCCAAAAGATGCAATCATTGTAAGTGAAGGTGCTAATACAATGGATATTGGACGAACGATGTTATTGAATTCTAAAGCTCGTCATCGACTCGATGCTGGAACATTTGGTATGGACTATATTTTGTTTGTTTTCAAGAAAGAAAATATCAAATATTTGAAAATCGTAATCTATTGAAAAAAAATATTTAGGAACAATGGGTGTTGGTCCAGGTTTTGCAATAGCAGCAGCTATTTATTGTCAAGATCATGAACCTGAAAAACGTATTATTTGTGTTGAAGGTGATAGTGCTTTTGGTTTTAGTGGTCTTGAATTTGAAACAGCTGTTCGGTAAGATTATCCATCATTCAAATATATTAATTTGTTTCTTTTTTATTTTTATTTCAGTTATAATCTTCCAATTATATTTATCATAATTAATAATGGTGGTATTTATGCTGGTGTTGATGCAGAGTCATTTCAAGAAATGGCTAAAAAAGATGCTGCTCTAAAGTAAAATTTGATTCTTTAATTAATAATCAACCTATGTGTAAAACGAATTTATATAATATATCTGATCAATATTCGTTCACTTATTTGATGCTTCAAGAGTATCAATCGTAAATAGTTAGAATAAGGATTTACTTATTTTTGTATCTATGTATTTAGAATTTTGTTTCTAACTCAAACTTAGCTTATTGAGTATAAATTTTTGATGACGAACAAAAATAACGTTTTATATAAAGCATAAAATTAAAAGATGTTTGTAAATATGTTTGCTTATTCTATCAAGAGCTAGATATCATTGAAGATGATGAAAAGCCATCAGTTAGAGCTAGAATTCGATACTTTTTCTGAATGTTGCTCAAATTTTTTTCCTAATCTATGATCGGTGATCTATGAATAATAATTTTATGAAATCAAAAATGTTGAAAAAGTCTTTTTCTATCATCCATAACATCTTTAGATAGGATTTTGGCATATATTTTAATTTTTGGGTTTTGTAAAGATCATAATTTTCCACTATATGATTGGTTACAATAACTTAGAATTCGGAAGAATCAAAAGCTATAAATATTTGTCGAATAGTTATGGAATACCAAAGATTTGGATCGTTTCTAGCTATTTGTAAAACAAAGAAGCAAAGCATTCATGTTATAGAGTTGGTCTCATTCTTCAAATTCGGTTATAGCAAAAAAAATTTTTACAGTGTAAAATGAAGCACTTTTAATCAAAATAAAAAAGTGAACTACATAAAAAATACTGTAAAAACGTGACTTTATACTTCCGTCAAAGATTACTTCTCAATCAAATAACTGTAAGCTAGAAAAAAGAAAATCTTAATATGTAATTTGAAACAGCATGAAATTCTAATTCTAGCTGCTTACTTCTGATTCTTGAGAATAATTCATAAGTGACGAGAAATTGCCCAGACATGTCATCCAAAGATGTTTTATACACAGGTTATTTCGATATTCTTTTCATTAAAAAAAAAATGTAGTTTACCACCAACATCATTAATGCAAGCAAATTATGAACGGATAGCCGAAGCTTTTGGTTGTCAAGGTTATTTAGCGCGTACACAAGAAGAAGTAAAAAAAAGTGTGCAATCTGCCTTAGCTGAAAAAACTCGTCCATCAATTATTAATGTTTTTATTGATCCATCATCGGGTCGTGTTCAACAAGTATGCTAATTTTTTTTTTTGTAAACAAAGACATTCTTATCTACATTTTATTATAGGAACATGCTTGGCTTACTCGCTCAAAAATTTAAAATTCATTAGATTCGATAAGACTTAAATTTTCTTTTTATTAATCTTTTTTCTTTGTTTTTTTTTTAAATAAAAAAAAAAAAATAATTTGATTGAAAAATGCTAAGGCTTATATGTGCTTATGTCTATTTCATACAGAGCGTCGTCTTGACGAAAGAAAGATAATTGTAAATCTTAGACACTTGATGACAGTAGATGCAGAGAGAGAAAAAAAAGAAAGAAAGAATTATAGAGAAACATCATCGTTGTCTTCGTTTATTTTCATTTTTACTGACATTTAATCCAAGTAAGAAAAAAGCATTCAAGTGATAATGATGAATGTTGAAGAGCAAAAACCGGAATCATCAAATAGAAAATTCAAGGTTTTATTACATATGATTTTCTTTTTATTTTATCAAATTCGTTGTTTTTTCTTCAACAGAACTTTCGAAAACGTATTTTTTATCAATTTATTAATCATTATATAATTAATAATAAAGATGAACAACAAACTAGTCTTTTACATGAACGAAATCAACAAATAGAAGGACCTATTCGAAATGAAGATTTTCAAGTGTAGGTTAAAGTTTTCTTTTAAAGAAAATTTAATCAATCATAAACTCTGATTTGTTTTCAGTACTAGTTTTATAATTGATCCACAAAATTATTTATATCATTATTGGCTTGCAATTATTACATTTGCTGTTGCCTATAATCTTTTGTTGATACCAGCTCGATATGCATTTAATGAATTGAATAAAAATTTAAGAATTTTTTGGATATCATTAGATTATACTTTCGATATAATCTATTTAATTGATATTTTTATACAATCAAGAACAGGTTACGAAAAACAAAAAAAAAACGTATTAAGAAGAAAAAAGAGAATATTATTCTTTTTAGGTTATTTTAGTCATGGCCTTTTTGTACGTAATCATTATGTTTTATCTCGTAATTATTTTACATCACGTCAATTTTATTTACGTGATCTTTTATCTATTATTCCAACGGATTTTTTATATTTAATTCCAAAATATCGTTTTATTTCTATAATACGTTGTAATCGATTTTTACGTATTAATCGTCTTTTTGAATTTCAAGAATTAACAGAATCACGTACAAGATTTCCTAATGCATTTAGAATTTTCTGTCTTATATGTTTGACTCTTACACTTATTCATTGGTAAAAATATAACTTTAGAGCTTTTTTTTCTTTCATATGAATACAATAGAAGAATAATTTAATTTTGCTTTAGGAATAGTTGTGCTTATCTTCTTATTTGTCAATATTTGGGTTTTGGCACTGATAGATGGGTATTACCAGCTGCGGCTAAAAATGAATCAGTTGCAATGCTTTATACATATTGTTTTTATTGGTCAACACTTCTATTAAGTACAATCGGTGATGTTCCATTACCTGTAAAAAGAGTTGAATATGCATTTGTATTATTTGATTTTATGATTGGTATGTTATCAAAAAAATAAAAATCATTACAGTTCAATGATTTGTATCAAGAATAGTAATCAGACTATAAGTAGTTTCCTTTATTTGAAAATTACTATTCTTATTAGAATGGCTTGACACTGTCAAAAACCTAATATATAAGAGCATATTTTCTAGTGATAATTTTGATTTATTCAATCAATGAATACTTTTTTTTTGTATTATGGGTTTTTTTTCACAGAGAGACATTGTAATATTGAGTTATAATCTGTATTGCGAGTTTCAATAAATTTTCCGTTTTAAAACTTGTATGCTCATCAATTATAGTTGATGATTCGTAACTTCGTAAAGAAATAATCATCTGAGAAAATCCTGATACAACACACTAAATTCAATTATATTCTTGATAGGTATACTAATATTTGCAACTATTATTGGTAGTCTTGGTACAATGATATCATCACAAAGTCAATCAAGTATAAAAAGAAAATATTTAAGAAAAGAAAAAAAGCATTTTTCTTATATTGCCTTTCTAGGACAACAAGTTCGTGAGAAAATGGACGAAATAAAACGTTATATGAAATTTCGTTCTGTAAATCGAAAACTTGAACAAAAAGTTATAAAATGGCTCGATTATTTGTATACAAATCGACAAGTATTAAATGAAGAAATGGTTTTAAATTCTGATTTAAGTGTTGAATTACGTAAAGATCTTGCTATTAAAGTACATTTAGAATCATTACAACAAGTTACATTATTTCGTGATTGTGAACCTAATTTACTTATAGAACTTGTAAATTTAAACTTTTCTTATATAAAAATTTTTCTTTTCTTTCTTTCTTTTTTAAAAGGTCACAAAGTTAAAACCAATTTTTTTTGGTCCAGGAGATTATGTTTGTCGCAAAGGTGATATTGGAAAAGAAATGTATATTATTAAACGTGGTCAATTAGGTGTTGTAAGTGATGATGGAAAAACAACATTTGTTGTACTTAAAGAAGGTTCTGTTTTTGGTGAAATATCTATTTTAAATATTCCTGGTATTCTTTTTACAATTTTCTTTTGAAATATTTACTAAGTTTTAATTTTTTTAAGGTTCCAAAAATGGAAATCGTCGTACAGCTAATGTTAAATCTTTAGGTTATTCTGATTTATATACATTAACAAAAGAAGATTTATGGCTTGTACTTGATAATTATCCTGAATCTTTATCAAAAATAATTGAAAAAGGTAAATCAATATTACGTAAAGATAATCTTCTTGATGAATCACTAATGGATTCAAAACGACATGTTGAACACGAACAATTATTAAGTATACAAAATCGTATTAAAAAATTAATTGATACAGAAAAAATATTAAATAATCGTATAACAACATTTTTCGATGGATATGTTGAATCAATACGACAATTTAAACAACAATTATCAAAAATGGAATATCAATTTGGAGCAAGAAAACAAAGTATATCTTTATTAACGAATGTACCAATGTCAGCACCAGCAGTTCCATTCTTTTTAAATCAATGGAAATCAAATACTGCAATTAATTTACTTAAATTTAGAAGTGTACAATCTATGGAACTTGATGATTAATAATGTTAAACTGACAATTTTCTTGACTTTCATGTTGAATATTGTCTTATAAAAATTTCTTTTCTTTTTAAATAATAAACATATTGGTATTGCGACCGAAAATTTAATCATTGGCTATCAGAAAGATCCGCTTGGTCTTCGAATTATGATTCATCATAGGTAGAATGGACAAAAAGAAGAGATAGAGAATAGATATATACATGTATAAAGATTTGTTAATATGATAATTCTTTTATCTTCGAATAATAAGATGTACGAATATCTTTCGTATAATTCAATTCGTATTTAAAGTCTTTTTTTAGATCTTCATCAAATCGTTTTTATCAAGATCGACAAAAACGGTTGTTTTTCATCTTCAATAATGCTTCTTAGTGATGTCGACAAATTAACTTATCGAGAATTACAACTTGAATTAAAATCTCGAAATTTAAAAGCAGCAGGTAAAACTGAAGTACTTCGTGAACGTCTTCGACAAGCATTAATAAATAATAATGAAGATGAACCAATGTCAGATTATTTTGATGAATGTTCGATTTGTTTGGATAAATTATCATTTGATAAAAGAACAACAATTATCACAACATGTTTACATCAATATCATCGTATTTGTCTAAAAAAATGGATTGAATCAAATGGTGAATTTTCACTTTGTTGTCCCCTTTGTCGACGTTCATTAGCTAATGATCGACATATTGAACAAGATGAAGATAAAAAATCCATCGTGTAACAAAACATAATAAAAGATCTTTATTTCGGTTTCTTAATATTCTTCATATATGGATCTCTAAATCTTTGTTTCTTTGTTTTCTTTCTTATTTTTTTTTTTCTACCGATGTTAAACTTTTTTTTTCTTCCCTATTCCTTGTGACTGAAAATAATAGATCATATATATAAATATAGTTTTTTTTTTTTTTTTTTTTGGTTAATCATAAAGCTGCATATGAACGTATACGCAATGTGATTGATATTAGTTTTTTTTTCTTCTTTTCTGTAATACTAGGATAATTTTGTAAGGAAAATCAAATAAAAAACAAAACACACTTTTCAATATTTTTGAATGATCATCTGTTTTTTTTTATCTAGGCAGATAAATGAGAAAAGTTTTCATTTGTAATTTTCGTATTGACGAAAAAACAATGATTGTTATGCTTTTTCATACGCCATCTGTAATTTCGTATTTTTCATTCGTCAATGATACTACTCAATGTAATATGATGAGTAGAACGAAAAAATAAACAAAATATTTTAAGTAAAAAAAGAAAAAGAAAAACGTATGAAAATTTTATGACGTATTCATTAAATATTCTGAAATTGTTTCTTCAAATTAATTTTTATTTTTCTTCTTAGGCGATACATTAATCGAAAATATCAGCATATTTTATGAATCAGCATTCAGTGTGGGAATTTTTTTCATGTACTACGGTGAGTGTCATTAACGAAAATTATATTTATTTTTTGAAATTTTTTTAGGATAGTTTTTGACCATATCTGACCAAACCAAGGCTAAGAATCAGCCATAATTAACAAGGCTCAATCGTTTGTCACATTTTACTGAACATCAGCATTTGTTTTCTTTTTATGTTTATTCGTTTGAAAATTTTTTTCTTGCTTTTTTAACACTTAGAAAGACAGTGATAAAGGAAACGTTGGCATTGTTTTTCTTTTGATCTTGTCGTTACTCATTCGTCTTCGATACGCTTTTTGTATGAAAAATGAATATTATTACATCTTGTTTCAGATATTATTTTTCTGGTTTTCTTTTTCATTCTTATCAAAAAGCAAAAAAACAAGTTTTCTAAAATAAAAACACAATGATTAAATCACAATCACAATCAACATCAATAACAAATCCAAGAGCAGATGGTGAACTTTGTAGAAATGCTTGTGGTTTCTATGGAAATAAAATATGGGATGGATTTTGTAGTAAATGTTATCGAGAAGTATATCAACAAGCAAAACAAATTCAAGAAGTATATGATGAAAAACTAAGGTAAACAAAGCAAATAGTTCAACCAGATATTTATTCGTTGAATTTATATCAATGAATGATATTTTCATGGTCTTATATTGTTAAAATTAAAATATTTGCTATATTATCATAGATCGTTCTTTTATGTGACATAAATTAAATATTTGTTTCCAGTTTTCTAGTAAAAGCGCTATAATAGTTAACATATTCAATGAAATGTTGTATTTTTCATTGATATCTGGAAATATTTGTTTTTTCTCCTATCAGTTTAATCTTACCTGCGTTGGTCACTGGAGTAAACATCAGTAGAGCGCTTGGAAAAAGTAAAGTAAATATAGGATTTCAAAATGCTTAGAACATGTTTTGTAGTGAACTTTATAGACTATTAATTGATAAAACGAATATTTTTGTTCACTACTCCATCTTTGAAATATTCAGTCTACAAAATTGATAATGGACTATGGAGTCACTATTGAACTGTTGGAAGAAAAAAAAAGAAAGAAATTAAGGTATGCTTTGTAAATTCCAACACATGAGAAAGTTGAAATAATATTTATTATGAATTTTAATATCGTCAGAGATTATAAAATGGCTCAAAACAAATTAGATTCTTACTTAACAAGATGTGTCAAAAAACATGAGTTCGTTTCACATTGATTTTTATGGGTTTATTGCTTCCTGTTTTCATTTCTGCAACAACATCAGATAGATGTTACTTTTGCCCACTCTATAATATGGTCAAAGAAACAGAAGAAAAAACAAGGTTTAGGATCTCGTTCAATGTCCTTTCTCTACAGCAAAGTTACTGGACTAAGCAAACAGTCCTACATAAAGAGATGGATACTCGGGGGATCAGACTACATAACTAGCATGTTAGGCAGGCTAATATTCCATTTATAAAGTTACTTAACCACAGACTCGTCTGAAACCGTTGTAAGAAGATAAAGGGTTAACAATCAGAACATAAACAACATAGATCAGAAATTTTTTCATAAATCTTAAATCATCTATAGGTTTTGTTAAGATATTGATTAACTTTCAAGATAATAACAATATATGTATATATATCATTAACATTTAAAATATTTGAAATAGAAATCATATATATTTATGTGTTGAAACAAATATGTTCTAGTTATTATATATTACAATGTATCATCTGATGACTTACAAGAAGAAGATTCATTATCTCAGTATTTGACTAGAAAATTTCTTCCTAATAAATATGTCATAAGTGGTCATCTATAAAGGATGTTCAGGTAAAAATCACATTTAATAAATAGATCAAACATTGAAATGAAAACATGTATTTCATAAACAACAAATAAAAATCCACTTAATTTCAAAGCTTTCATGTTAATGAACAGAAAATAGTGAAAATAAAAAAAAAAAGTTCAATACCAATGCCATTTGAAAGTTTCATATAACTGCTCCTTAAAATATATATATCTCCTCATGCAGTATAATCTTCAATTATTTCAACACCATAATCATATTCGTTTGATTTCTTATTTAAAGATATTCTTCAAAACAGTTTAAGCTTGAAAATTTCTTGGAAAGTTATATGAAAAAAAAAAAAGAAAATATTTATATTAAGTGTCTGAATGTGTAAAAATGTTTGATCACCTCTCCTTCGATTTTTGTTTATCTAGTTTTGATGTATCTCTCCCCTTTGCTCTTTATCTGGATGATCCCTAAGACTTAATTAGTCATTATTATTTTAGTAATTCAACTTCAGATGGCTCTCCATTATCATCAGTGCAATCATCTCCATCATTTTCAAGTTTTCAAGAAAAACGTCGTACTAATATGAATATGCGTAATCCAATTCGACAAATGGTCAATCGAGCTGGTAGCCTTCGATGTATATACATCACATCGACAAACTTTCATTTCTTTAAAAAGTTAACATTGTTTTTTTTTATAGCAACAAGTAATTCAGTAATATCATCGTTAATCAATGAAGAACATGCTGTAGAAAATGAAGCTGCAATTAAACATTTAGATGTAATGACAACAGATGATGCACGTTTGGATATTAAATCTCAAGTAAAATCTTTTGCAAATAGTTTTCATAAAAAATGTTTGAATAAAAATACTCAAATTGATACAATTATACAAGAGTATGGATTATTTAAAGATACATTAAAAAAACGTGTACAAACAAATCCAATATATCGAGGTAAAAATAAATTTTTTTTCATATCTATTATTAAAGATTTGTTATGTTCTAATTTGGTTAATTTAGATGAACATGAAGATTTAATTCTTCGTGTTCGTGATTATCTTGAAAGGATAGTTTTTTTACGTGATTATCCATTGATATTTAATCGTATTGCTATTGCATGTGAAGAAAAAGATTTATCAATACAAAATCGAATAACATCACTTCATTGGATAACAGCACCAATGTTAGATACAGTACTTAATGAGAATATACCTATTGCTCATGAAGCTATTTATAAAGCTATGAATGGTATATAAAATATCATTTGAAATATTTAAAAAAAAAAACAAAAAGAAACATTATTTATTATTTTGTTTTTCTATTCTAAATTAGCTTTAATTGAACTTGATTCTAAAACAACACCACAAGGAAAAATTCATTCAATAATGGAATGTAAAACATTTATTGAAGAAGCAATACGTGCTAGTAGTAGTATTAGTGGAATTAATGCTGATAGTTTTCTTCCAGCACTTATTTTTATTGTATTAAAAGCTAAACCACCACGTTTACATTCAAATATACAATTTTTAAGTTATTTTTCTCAACCAAGTGGTGAACAACTTTATTATTTAGCTAATCTTGTGTGTTTTTAAAAAGAAAAAAAAAAAAACAATAATAAATAAAACTTTTTCTTTTATCTTTTGTTGTTTTTTTTCTTCTTAGGATTCGGCTGTTCGTTTTATTGAACTTTTACAAGCTCAACATCTTGGTTTATCATCAGATGATTTTTCTTTATATATGCGTGGTCAACCAGTATTACCATCAAAATTTGTTACTTTATTTGATTCTTCATTATCAAATGAATCAAATAGTGAACAATTACGAAAAAGATTTATACTTTATCATGAACTTGATCATCATTGTGAAAAATTTGATGAAAATCTTCTTGATTTTAATCGACGTTTAACACAAACAGTAACTGATGTACAAGAATTATTAAATGGTACATATGCACGTTTTCCAAATTTTGAAAAACTTCCACAATTAATTGATATTGAAAATAATGAACAAATAGAAGATATATCGAAAAAAATAGAAAATGAAAAAGATATTATTGATATATTAGATCAATCAACAACAGAAAATGAACATTTACCGGAACCATTAGCACCTGAAATAGTACAACAACAAACAAACAATGATAATTGATTATTTGAAATTTGTTTTCTTTTTTTTAGTTCGATTCCGGTGTTAGTTTTATATGAACAGTGCTTGTCCATAGATTCTTTTACATTGTTAAATACGAGATAATGATGGAGAATTTCTCGATTTTATGTTCGTTTTTTTTCTCTATGTAGTAATATATATATATGATAGAAGAGGAATACTGTTTTTTTTTTCTACTTGGTTCAATTATAAATAATTTTTTCATAATTGAAATACATGATAATTATCTATATATTAAGTTGATCTTTGCATATAAATAAAGACTATTGGAGGATATTGTCAAGTAAATCTCAGTAAATGAATATTTTTCATACAAATTATCATTAACTTTTAACTATGAAGATCATGACGAGTAACGTTTGAATGATGTCGTCGATAGTCGGTCGAATAAATAGATTTCGAAAGGTGGAGGACGAATGGTTAAAGTATACATTAATATCATCATCTTACTTTCTTTTTCTTCCATGTATATATATATATAGACCACTATTGTAATATATATTCTGTATTCGAACTAGGTTAAAATGATGTCAACATTAACAGCAGTAGGTATATGTAATGTTTTTATGAAATATTTACTCTATCGAAATCGTAGATGTACAGTAAAACATCTGGAATATTCAATGCTAGCAATACACTTTTACGTAATTATGAAAGTAAAGTACCATTCGGGTAATTGATATTCTGTATTCATAGTTTTAAACAAAAAAGGACACATGAATTTTATATTATTTTTTCTTCATAAAGGTTTCGTTGGATAATAAATCTCATCGAATACGTATTTACCTTATTGTTATTTGTTACTCTTATAATTCGTTATGTATGGAATCATACAGTTATTCGAATATTGTCACGTTTTAATATTCCAATTATAGAAAAACGTTCATCAGTATCATTTCAAAATGATACTGTTCTTATAACTGGAGGTCAATAGATTCATTTTGATTAACTATTTTAATATTTATAGTATATCATTAATTTTAGCTGGTGGTTGTCTTGGTCATGCATTAGCTATTGAGTTTGCACGTGAAGCTCGTTGTCTTGCTTTATTAGATGTACAAAAGAGACCATTAGATGATCTTAAACATTCACTTCAACAGGTCTATGGCAAAGATCATTGTCGCATTTATACTTATCGATGTGATCTTAGGTTCATTCATGTCTATTCTTAACAAAGTATTTAAAAAAATATCGACGTTTTTCTATTTTATAGTGATTTAAATGCGCTTAAATATACCATAACAGCTATTCGAGAAGATTTAGATGATAATATTTCAGTATTAATCAATTGTGCTGGTAAATCTTATTTAAAAATAAGAAATCTTCATATAGAAATTAATTTATTTGTTTATTTTTGTTTCTATACTTTATAGCTACAGCTTATTTTAAAGATATTATGTCTCATACAGATGATGAATATCAACACACGTTAATCGTTAATACACTTGCTCCAATACTCGTATGATTTTTGTTTCTTTTTTTGATATATTCATTTTATCGAATAGAAATACGTTTATAATTAACAGATTACTAAAGATTTACTTGGTGGAATGATAGCTCGTAATCATGGACATATTGTTAATATTGTTAGTAGTGGGGCATTGAGTGGAAATGCTTTTACTTCATCATATTCATCATCAAAAGCAGCTTTACTAAGTAATATTTTTTTTTTTGAATTTATTCGTATCTTTTTACTTTGATAAATTCATTGATAGATTTTACAGAAACACTGAATCAAGAATTAATTCTTGCTAAGGCAACTGGTGTTCGAGCTACAGCTGTTTTACCATTTTATCTTGATGGTGGAATCTATACAACCTTACGTAAATAGTAAATATTGTCTAAAATATTCAATTGTTATAAGAACTAAGAAAAAAAAAATATTTGTCTTTAGTGGTAAAGAGAAAGTTTTAGGTATAACGCCGAAACGTTTTAATATAGCAGCACGTGAGATTATGCGTGGACTTAAATCAGGTAATAGTCCAATATTTATACCTTCGTTGCAATTACGTATAGCTCGTGTCTTACATGCGTAAGTTCATATAAAATTTTGTGAATAAATTTTTAATATATTTTTATTTATATTATGAAATATAAAGAATTCTTCCGGATGATATTTGGAATCCGTTACTTTTATATGTTCTTGGTCGTACACCAACATTTGTCAATCAACATTGAACAAGCATACTCATTTATGATAAACATATTTATTATTTTTCTTCTCTTTTTATATCGATAAGTTTTTTGTTTTTCTTGCTTCATGTTTTTTGCTATTATTTGTATCCATTATGTTTGAAAGAACAACAAAACTATGAAACTCTTATAAAACATCCTATATATAACAAAAAAAAATCTCATGATTCTCTTGGGTATTAAAATCTTAAAATTATTTCCTGAAACAGTTAAAAACTGTTGGTTCTCTAGTTTTGAACGATTCTATTGCATTTGTTTCTATATACATATTGTAACTTAATACTATATTGTTATTCTCTTTGATCCACAAGGATATATTGAGAAAATGAAGTAATTTAGAAGTCTTCTGATTTACATATAATAAGCTACATTGGATGAAGAAATTTCTTTTTTGAACTTCATCAAAGAATTATAAACCATTCCATCATATTGGTTTAAATAATCGATAGTGTAAAATAGTGAATATTATTTTTCATAAGTAATGCATGTAATGTAATTAGCATGCATGAAATAGATTGCATTTTGATTTCATTAGAGTTATTATTTATGAAAAATAACTGAAAATAATTCTCATTATTTGACATTATCGGCTACGTGACTAATACTGATGCATTATTTGGCTGTACGTGTTGAAAAGAAATGTTTGCTCTTGAAATGTATGTACTCAGAAATAAATAATATTTTTTTTGTCGCCTAATTATTGAGCTAAGTGAAATCGGATTCGAACTTTTTTCTTCAAAAAAAAAATTTAGCTATGAAGAACTATAACAGATCAATATTCGAAGTAATTGAATAGTCCACGATTCTCTGTTCAAATCTAGCAAATTTTTCTGGATCTGATGTAGTACTCTTTGCTAATCAATAGAAGTTCGAAATGTGTTAAATATAGAAAGTCTACTAAATTATTTTTATTGGTCTATCATAATAGTAAAGGTTTTGCTGAGACCTTTTAGATCTTAGTAAAATTTGAGTGTAAAAATTTGATAATAATGTCTTTGGGTCGTTCTCTATATTTTCTCAAATACAACAAATGTATCTACATAATGATTGATTGCTTTACTTCGGCTTTGCATTCGAAATTTTATTCTAAAGAAGTGGTTGCCTCAACTTTAATGATCAAATTTCAATCATTTAGTTATTCCATTTACGATCACATTATTTTACTACACTTATTGAGTCAATTTATCTATGTTTCATGTCTTGTTATATGAGAAAGAGAATGAATGAAATATTAACTACAGAAAAAAGTGTTCTTCGATTCGCTCTTTTTGTTTCCTATCTAATATATTCTTTTATTTAATCCATTACTATCCATACTATGACGTGCATTTTAATACCAATATCATCAATGTAAACAAAAACAATTATTTTGATCATAAGCATTATGCAACTTAGGTCCAAGAAAACGGCGCCGTAAACAATGGTAAACGATATAAAACAGGCGGACGGATTGAAGCGAAATATGATAAAAATGAATGCCCTAATACACTGTTTTATAGCCATTTCAGACCGTTTACGATGCCGTTTCGGGCGGCCGAAATGATCATTCTGGGAATACACATTGAAAAAAATTGACTATTTAAATTTTTTAGATCGTTTATTTCTTTTTCCTATTTTTAACATAGATACTTTTTCTTACTTGGTTATTCATTTCAATCGTTTTGTTCAATGCAAAATGTGTAAGTAATATGTTTTTTTTTCTTTTCATTAACAAAATTTATCTTCTTATTAATTAGATTCACCATGGACAACATCAATGCCTTGTTTATTTTCAAATAATAATAATAATAATAATCTTAATTATAGAAATTATCAACAAGAACAACGATTGAATTCATCATATAATAGTAATGATTGTTTAACCAGTTCATTGAATAAGCTTGATTTATCAAATCCATTTAATATTGTTGCAACGATATCACCAATGTCATCAGTTTGGTCACTAGATAATCTCAATTATCATCATTGCCACATTAATGAACAACAACAAAAACAAGAATTAAAAAATAATTATTTTGAACCATTACCTTTTATTGATACAGAAAATCAATTAAAACAAAATAATTATCCACAATTATCTCAAAAACATGCTATTATCAAACAAAGTATTATATATAATTTAGTATTTTTTTCAAAATTCTTTTTTTGTAACTTAGTGATTGCTCGAAAAACTAAACAACAACAACAACAACAACAATTTTATTATTCTCGCTCTCATTACAAGAGTTGTGATAATCTATTTTCTTCAACATCTGATCGACAAAAACGACAAATATGTAGCTTTTGTAAAACAAATGGTGAATCAGCTAGTGTTTATACTTCGCATGGTGAGTTCAAAAAAAAAAATTTTTTTTTTTAATGACAAAAACAACCAATCTTTCTTTTATAGCTTTACGTAATATTGATAATGAAATCGAATGTCCTATTCTTATGGCATATGTTTGTCCAAAATGTGGTGCTACTGGTAAATCAGCTCATACAATAAAATATTGTATAGCTTTATCTGAAGGTGAACGTGTTGCATTGCCAACAGTTAAATTATTTAAAGAAGGTCGATCTTCTTCAGGCAATATGAATTTATTTAAAAAGTAATATTCAAATGCATTGTGTATGCATACATCAAAATTCATTGTTATCTTATTATAATATTTGTTTTTTTTTTCTTTGAAAGTTAGTTTTATTTTTCAAATTTATGTAAAAATGAAAGAATCTATAAGCATAAATATTTTTTGTTTGTGTTCGAAAAGAAAAAAAAAGAATGATCCATATGTATATGAATGAATAAATAATAAAATAGGAAAAAAGAAACGAAATGTATATTTAACAGTCACTTATATTTGATGCATGAATTAATTGTTTAGTTGAACTAGCACTCGTTTCACGAGCTTTTTTATTTCGTAATTGTTCTTGTAATTGTTGTGTCCAATTAACCATTGTATTAACAGGATCGTTTGTTTTCGATGTTGAATTTGTTGATTCATTTATATCAACAGCATAAATACGTTTATCATCTAATTCTTTTTGTTTTTGTTTAGCTAGAGTTGCAGCAGTAAATGATTGTATAAGTACATTATCAGGTGTTGTACTTTGATCTGGTGCACGATATCTATTATTTTGAAAATTTAATGATGTTTGATTATGTATATGTTCAGGATTCCACACTGTACTCATAACATGATAATTCATTCCGTTTGATGTTTGTGTTCCATCAGATGTTGACATGTTTTCTATTCGTAAATTATGATCATTTATAGATGAATCTGATGAATGAAGATCCTTTTCATTATTATTTTCATCATCGTTTTGTTTCGAACAACATTTTAAACGATAACATTTACATCCAATAGTATTTATAATATCTTCCCAAGGTAAATCAGATAATGTTAAAATGACTACCAATCCAGTTACAACACCAAGAACAGACCAAAATGCAGCTGAACGTTGATTTTGTGTTGGATCATCAAGTGCTGAAAATCGAAAATCGAAAAACAAAATACATTTAGATTTTGTTTAAACAAGATTCTATTTCAATCCATACATATTTCACAATTTGATCCAGTATAAAATATATCAGAACAATTACATGTATAATTATCTAAACCATCTGCACAGATTCCACCATGTAAACATGGTGATGATAAACATTCATTAATTTCAGTGTCACAATATTGTCCAGTAAATCCTGATGCACAAATACAAATTTCTCTTCCAACATTCATATAACATAATGCATTATTTTGACATAAATTACTTTCGTTACATGGTACTATTAATACAAAAAAAAACAGATTTTTTTCAATTTAAAAAAGAACCAAATAAACAAACCTTGATATTCACAAATGAAATTCAATAATTTGTTTTCAACCTCATCAGCTATTTGATAAGTTGTTTGATCTGGATCATAAATAAGTTTATAATTCGATAAATTGCCTGTTACTGCACGTTCATTTGCTTCAAAAAACCATGTTATTGATTGATTTGACCAACTCCATGATGATGCGAAAACGTTACCATCAATCCAAAATTGAGTTTTAATATCATAAGCTAACAAAATTTTGAAAAAAAGAAACCAATTATACTTAATAGAAAAAAAGAAATAATTGAATTGTTAAGTTCACTATTTACCTTTCATCCAGTAATATAATGATGTTTTTTCTGTAACATGTTCAAGTGCAATAAGATGAGTAGTAAAATTTGTTACAGTCTCATTGACTGACAATAAAGACGAATCATTATAACAATATTGTCGAGCATTGGACCATGTTTCGTTAGAACCATTCATTATTTTGTAACATCCCAATGCAATCTGATTGTATGAATGTGGACATCGTATTGTTTCTGCACCATTAAGTAAGATTATTAGTAGTAAACTGCCGATTATTGTGAAAGACTATATAGACGAAAAATTTACTTTAGTCTTCATTAAATTAACATAAAACTTACCATTCACGATTTTCTTTGACTCTTGAGAAATGTTATTTGTTCATTAAAAGACAACTCAAATGAGAACAATAAGAAATAAAAGAGAACAAAAAGATGAGGATGAAAAATAATCAATAAATTCTATAGTTAGTCTGTATTAGACTCCTGTCGTTGATGACGTCCGTTATATATTCACGTTTCAAGCCCGAATAGAAATAAATAATAAAATAGTAGAAAAGTAATGTCTATATGTTTTCTCATATTTTTCTCATTTAAGTTAAGCAAAAAATAATGAATGAGAATGAGACTAAAAAAAATTTTTTTTTTCTCATTTCCTGTTCTCCTCATAACAAATTAATTTTACTTTTATATGCATGTTCATAAAGAGGAGAAAAAAAGAACAATATTTTAAAGACTTTTAACTATATACTATAATAGCAAACAAGAAAAAAAATTAGAAAACACGTGCAGAAAATAGTATGTTGTATAAAGAACACTTATTTTTATAGTCATCTTAGATCTATTGAACAATGTTTAATTTATTTAAAAAACCTTCAAGCGGAAAAAAATTTTTGAAAAAAGTTTTTTTTCTCAAGAGTCACAAAAGTTTGTTTTGTTGATATTTGTTAACGACTATGTATAAACAAAGGCATTTTACTCAGACATAAAAATGAGAATATTTTATAGAATTTCCTTATTAATAATTTGTACTCTAGTCTTAAACATAAACCAATAAAAAATGTTTTTTATTTCATCGCATGGTAAAAATTTATTTTCTGACATTCACTTTTAAAAAATCCTGATACGTAGACTTGCCACTACCAGTTTTAAAAATATGCATCGGTTTATCTGAGATAATACCATGAAGCCAAAAGAGAATTCATCAACATTTCGTTAATTTTACTATAGAGAATCAACTTGTCACTTGTGATCGTTGTATAAAAAGAAAAATTATTCAACTAGAACGTGCTAGAAGTAAAAGATGTCAGCAATCAGAATGACAAACTATACCAATATCGAAAATACATATTCTACTGTGTCAAATGATAAAAACGAAATTTTCCATTGTGAACAGTTCAAAGGATATCATCGTTTAAGAATAAGTTCTCCAAATTCAATGAAATTTTGCATAATGGTAGAAGTAAGTGAGATACATTCATCATAAAATTGCTAGCTTCATACACTTTATGGAACAGGAGCTTTAGTGAAAACATGTCTATATGAAAATGATACAAAAATAGCAAAAATTGTGTCATATACAGTTGGATAGAGTATCAAATGTTCTACATTTTTATTCTTGTTTGGATGTTTTCTGGCATTCGTTTAAATATCTTAGAAATACGATCGTATTTCTAAGATATTTAAACGAATGGTATAAAATACCTAAACAAAACTAAAAATGTAAAACATTCGACATTGTATGTATGAAGAGTTTTATTTAAGTGGGTTGACCTTATTAGTCCGGACCACTTTAAAAGAAGTTTTAATTACTAGCATCAGCGCATAAAGAGGAGTAGCAGAAAAAAAATTTACAGCGGCATCTATTAGATAAAATTAGATATGTGTGTTTTCCGTTAAGATGGCCTTTTTTGGTTTTTTTCTGCAAAGTTTAAGTAATAAAACTGTCATTGTAAAACTGGATCAGTTGGTCTATGAACGTTGTTGAATTGTGTTGAAACGTCATGATGCGCATGGTGGGTCGTCCTCTTGGCAATGCTTGAATATATGCTTTTTCAGTGTAGTACTGACGTGTTCTATTTATTATATTCTTGTGCTGTAAATAGGTTCCCATCAGTTCTTGTTCGAGACTTAGTAGATGAAATACTCCATGCAAGTTGTTTGTTTGGGATTGAAAAAGATGATAAAACATCGACGATAGAAACTATTGAGTGGTTGTTTAAGTGATAATGATAATAAACAGTAGATTGTGGACATTGCATATAGATGCGGCCATACGTATGTGTTAAAGAAGTGAAGTCTTAATTGATAGTACGAAGGAAATCTACGAAACGGTTTGATTTTTATTGTTGAAATCAAGTTAGGAGTAACTCCTAGTGATATTCCAAATATTGATTTGTAGATAATTCTCAATCGAATTTTAACCCATACCGGTACTACCCTATAGAAATGAGCAAAATGTTTCATCGTCATCTCTCAGAAGGTGGTGAACATGAACTGATAATGATTTCAAAGGTTTTACAAAAAAGCTTTGACGAAAATAGCAACAATGTGTAGTACGCATCTTAAATATAAAATTTCAACAGAATTTCATCCATTAGTTTAGCTATATGATCCTGAAAGGGTTAACCGTAATTGTTCGCTACACGTTAATGGAAATTTGATTCTGCAAATCATAATCAAAATGAGCTCCAGTTTTCCTGACTTTTATCAAAAAATTTCCGTCTGCTATCCTGATTTTGGATATATGCCACTGCAATCTCTGAAACAATGGGAAGAGTTTACTACACATTCATAGTCATGCTCATAATTAATATTTCTTGTCGTGTAATGTATTGTTATTTACCGTATAGCTTCTCAAAATAGATACTTTTTAAATAAGCATTTAGCTATTTAAGTTTTTCATAGCTGTTTATAAGTACTTGTTTAGCTATTTAAATCTTGAATAGATAGTTAAGTATTTGCATAGCTATTTAAGTGTTTCCATAATTATGTAACTAGTTGCATAGGTATTTAAGTCTTCCATAGGTATTTAAGTAATTCCATAGCAGTGTAAATCTTGAATAGCTATTTAAGTATTTAGATAGTTATTGAAATCTTTCATAGCTATGTATGGTCGTCTCAACAAGACTCATTTTACCGATGACTAATGATGCCAAAGTTCGATTTCAGAGCTTTCTGGCACATAATTAGTCATTGAAGTTTATGTAACATTAGTTGACCATCGGTGAACAATAGTTATATTCATTCAAAAAATACTTCTTCTATCCAAAAAAAAATGTTTCATCTGATTACATGCAAAAAAAAACGGCAATAATAATAGAAATAAAATAAAATAAATAAATCTGTAAATGTGAATGGTTTTTCTTGATGAGTTCATCGAGTTAAATTAATAATAGATTATTATTTATTGTAACTTAATTTTGTTATCAATGATAAACGATTATCAACTAAGGTAAATGTTGGATTATCTATCGTGTATGTTAATTTTTTACTAAAACTATCATTAAATATATTTAAATATCAACTATTGAAATAATCGTTATAGTTTTTGGAACAAACCAATCTATAAAAAGAAAATGTTTTGGTAAACAAATTTGAATAAAATTTATATTAAAGAAATATCAATTATAAGCTTATTCATTTGAATCTTCAATTCCAATTGAAAAATAACTAAGGTGAAAAGTTTCATGAGTTAATGAATTACTAATCGCCATTGTTATATTACTAAAAATGATAAATTCTATAATTTACTGGTGATATATAATTTAAATGACACTGTTCAACATGATGTTCTAGCTGTCTGAAAAGGAAGAATGAATTAATAAACAACAGAAAAGACTTCAATTAATGAGTTTCACTAATACTTTCATTCCATTTAACTTAAGTCCTTTGTTGTTCTAAAAATAGCACCGAACAGACAGCTAAATTATGAATATAAAGGTTGTGATGTTCTCCATTTTATTCTTTTTTTTTGTTAAGTCGAAACATGTATTATAATCTCATTAAAACAAATCCATCATATCGATATTTCAATAAAACTAACATATATACTCTGATGTAATGATATAATAATCTACAGACATCAATGATGTGTTTCTACCATAAAGATATCTATATCTACGCAGCTCAGTTGCTCCGAGACTCACTTGTGCAACATTCCAACATCATGAACAAAAATATTTTTTTAAAACAAACGCTTTTATATTAGAAATAATTAGATAATTGACTAATTCTAATCTTTTTTTTGTGAACAGAATAAATATCATCAATATAATTTTTTTAGTCTACTAATTTAGACCTTATACATTAAAAATAAAAAAACGAGTGTCAAATATACATTAAAATAGGTTGATAAAACTATTTGAATATGCATACTCGTCAATATTTCTTACATTTTTTTATGAAAAAGTTAACACTAGGATGTATTCATAATGTAGATATCTCGTATAAATCATTTTCACTTTAGTTTAAAAATAAATGTGGAAACCTCGGATACAAATCCGAGAGTTATGTGTACTTCAAAAAGTGAATTAGACAGATGAGCCATCCTAGAATGTGTGGACATCAAAATTATCCTGGCAAACCTCTTTTCTGTGAACACTTGAATTCTATCGGTCCCTGCTCAATCAATAGCACTTCGAGGCAAGTGGAGTACAGATTCGAGTTCTCCGCCCCAGAAAACCTCGAAATACCATCTCTGTGATCGAAAGATAGAGCTCTAATTGTGGATCAACCAGAGCGTGAACAAAAACAGAACCAATTTCCGTTTAGTTATCTTTGCATTAGGGGGGTTAGCCTTCTTATTTCTTTATGTTTCATATACCACGTTGTAGCTCATGAAATTCTCTATCGAATAGTGTATAATAGTTGGAATTTTATTTGACTATGATAGGAAAAGATGACTATTTTTGCAATAACTCAGGAACGGCTCGGCCAATCATTCTCATCTTCGAACTCGACCCAGATATTGTTGAAACTAAACTGTGCAAAAAATTTACCGCGATCTGGCTTTCATTTCAAAAGTTATCGTGTAAACGGCCGGACGGCCGGACACACTGACCGATTCTAGAATGTACTCACTTTTTGAGTACACAAAAACACTGGAATAAATGTAAATTGAAAATTTTTTCTCGTATTGCTTGGCGCCCAACCAAATTACGAAAAAAGTTGAACATTTCATGATATGCGCTTCTGCTCTATTACATTAAAAATCATCTAGTCTATTTTAAACCTAATGTCTCAAGATAACAAAAAATCTAATTATTTGAGTAAGTATTAATAAACGATAGATAATCTATGCATATATTAATTATACATATTAGTATTATCATCCGATTCTGAAACTTCAAATCATGAAAATGAAAATGCAACAATGCACGGAACTTCAATAAGCAAATTATTCTCCTGAAATTTTTGCGTTTTTTCTTATAAGAAGCATAGATCATCATCGAACATATTCATCAGAACAAATCCGTAAACGTGCACGTTTATTTCTTGAATATGAATCAGAAGAAGATTATCGATTACACGAACAACTTTCAAACTTTTCAGAATTGGTTCCTGCGAATACTTCGAATAGCGATACAGTTAACATAGCTGAAATAAATAGTAAGAATTCTAAAAGTGTGGAAAATATTTTAACGGCATGTCCTATCATATTGAAGATGATAATACTCTACAAGAACCGAATATGAATAGTCACGAAACAACAGAAACTATAATTGAAAATAATAGTTTATTTGCACGAGATAATGATATTGGTAGGCAAATCACTTATTAGAGAACATTATTCTGAAGAAAAATAGAAAGCCAAATCTTTTTCAATTAAGAACTAATATCAACAATGACTAATTTATCATCTAACATAACAAATAATTCATCAACAACACATATACAAAATAAATCTTGTTTTATATGTAATTACATTTGAGGTTTTTTATTTTTTAATAGCATCTATAAACCGATATTTTTCGCCATCAGATGATTCATTTCAATCAATTGATAGTCTAAATGAAAATATGTCGAAGTAATGAAATATCCTATAAATGGATTTCATATTCTTTTTCATAGATTTCGCATACGTGCTAAAGTAATTTATATTAGTTCAGTACGGTTTTTCGGTACAAATAGCAAAGTATTTGATGCAATCATGTGTGATTTAAATGGTGAAATAAAAATAGTTGCTTTTAATGAAGAAGTTGACCGTTTATCCGGTTGCAAATAATAATATCAAGTAGTAAATTATAAAAGAAATGTTAGGGCAATCCCTGATGGATTAAAATCTGTAATGCGAAACAGCTGTCGGTACTAGTCATACGAATATTGTTTATTTTGATCTATTTTAGGATTCATTATTTCATCATTTTTACATAACTCTCTTAAAATAAAATAAAGAAACAGTTTATATATTGTCATCAGATACCAGTGGTATATGATGTCTAATAGAGTATCAAAAAAATTTCTCACGGTCTGTGTAGAGGAGAGAAAGTTTCTATTCTATACACTTCAACACTCCTTTTCGATTGAGTTTCATAAAAGGTTTTATAAATTATTTATCATAGACAGTAACTATTAAAAATTGACAAATACATAAAGCAAATGAAAGATATCAAACACCATATTCTATGTATGAAGTTCGATTACTTCCAACCTCAGATATTCAGCCATATCAATCTGTTGGCTTTAATCCTAACATAAAAATTACAAAAACAGAAATTCGTTACATTTCTCAATCATTACATGGTACAAATGTTGGCAACTTATCATACATTAAATCTATTTATACATACATTGTAAGTGATACTTTATGATATTAGTTAAATATTTTCTTCTAATACTTATACAAAATGACTAGCTTCGATTAGTATTCTGTTTAAGATAGCCTATTTACTAGGTTGAGAACATGTAAAACCATATTTGTTTTATATAAATATTAATAAGAAATTATTACAGTTTGTTGACCTCTATGCAAACTTTTCTTCTTTAACAATAATAAGCTTTCATTGGTGTGGGTGTGGGGTGTGGGGTGTGGGCGTGCGCGTGGGTGTGGGTGTGTGTGGCGGTATGGGTGTGGGTAGGTGTGGGTATGGAGTGTGGGTGTAGATTTCCTCTTCTTTTATGCCCACACATACACCTACACCCACACCCGATACTCACACCCATACCCACATCCACACCCAGATCCACACCCACACCCACACCCACACCCACACC
>CAJNOP010000035.1:742358-839629 GCA_905250075.1 Rotaria sp. Silwood1 | reverse complement strand
GACAAGCTCAATAGGCAATGTTAGAAGAGACGCACGAATTTTATTACTCATTATTGTTGCTTGCTTTCAGGTAGTATCCGTCGTTAAAATGAATACCTGTTGAAATTTATTTTTCTTCACGTGTGTGTGTTTGTTTACATTGTATTATCGACATTCGTCTTACTTGTGCAAGATTTTTTGAAAAAAACGAAAGAACGAAAAAAAAACTTTGTTTAAAGTATGTCAGTTGAGACTTTCCTTTAATTTCGTTCGCTTTATTGTTACACTCGGAAGTGCTGACAAGTAGGATGTGGGCGAGTGTGGGTGAAGATGACATGAATACTATGCCAACATCCACATCCTACATCACCCACACCCCACACTCACACCAGACACACACACCCCCGCACTCAGGCAGAACTCAACATTTCTGCCTAAATAGTCTAGTTGAGAACACTTAAAAATGATGTCCTATATATACATCATTGAATGCAGAATTGAATGGACTACAATATTGACTAGTTATATTATTGGCAATCGCTTTGTAATGTAGCTGTTTAATCAAAATACTGAATGAAAAAACAAATTTCTAGGCTGAAAAAAAAACACTGTATTTCGAGTTTTTCGAGTCTCAATTGAAGTGAAAAATTTACGACGAAAAAATTGCAAAAAAAGTATAGGTCAATTTTTCACACTTTTTTGTGCTATTTTTAAGAGTGTCTATGGTTGGACAGCCCTAGCGAACCAGAGGTAAATCATTAGACCGTAATATTTTCGATTCATCTATGGTAGAGAAGGTCTGAAATACTTAGGGAGTTAAATCCAAAATCGATTGACACCCATGTTTTCGATATCTCCGGTTTTTTCATGGAACGTCTCTTAATTGCCGAATAAGTTAAGCTCTTTTTAATTTTTTCCATCGCTTAGGAAGCTTACTGATAGACTTCTTTGATCCTGTGTCAAAAGAAGCATATAATGATATAAGTTAACTTATATCATTATATGTACTTTTTGACGCAGAATCGTAGGAGTCTATCAGTAAGCTTTCTAAGCCATGGAAAAAATTTAAAAGAGCTTAACTTATTGGGCAATTAAAATGCTTTTCTCCTATGTAAAAAATTTCAGGCTTTTTTTACCCTTCTATTAAATAGTTTTTTTAAACTTTCTGTCTCATAACAATGATTTCACAAAGTTTTAATATATACAACTTTGTAGAACACGACGATCCCTAGAAAACTATGTAAAAACAATTTCCTTTATTTTTTTAATAATTCTCATTTTATAATACTAGGCCATATCATTGTGTGCGCAGATATTTATTTAAGAAAGTTTATTATGCCATGTTATTTTATAATAAGTTTATATATTGTTTTGTTGCTTATAAACCCTTTCGCGTCGACATAAATGTTGCTTTTTCATAATTTGTGAAAGGTTTCATTTCTTTATTTGTGACGACTGTAATAATTCAAAACAGGTTTTATCAACGTTTTTTTATGAATATGTACTATGAACATTCCTTTATGAGTGATAAAAATATCAATTTCTTTGGTCAAAATATGATAGAGATATTCAATTTTTTTCTGTGGTAAATGAGCTTTTGGGATACCCTATAGTGTTGCCCACCGATGAGCCACATCGCCGCCAAAGGTTAAAATTCTCTATCGAACAGCATAGGTTTTCTTCATTTTTGAATCATGTAAAAAATTTGTTTTTTTTTTCTTCGACGCATTTTTTTCAAAATAAAAGTTCTATTTCGCCTAGTATATGCAGAGTCCCATGGCATATCTTTTGACCATAACAGTTTTTTATTGCAATATTCTTCAGTTCTGAATTTTCAAGCGAATGTTTTAGAAAAAATTGTTTTGGATATAGAAAAACATAGTTTACAGCAAAATCAATATTTTTTTGAAAATACTTGTTGAATCATTGAAAATATTTCAGAGCATATACAATTTTTGTTCTCTTATCAAATTATTGAAAAATAAGGTTAAAATATTTTATGGGAAAATTTTTCAAAATTTGACACCGGTCAAGGGTTTGAGAACACATATAATTTGTGAAAGCTATAACTTCGTGAAAATAAATCAGGATCCAGTTCCATTTTAACTCTAGAGAATCACTTTCTTCTGTTCGATACATGGAAGATTTTCCTCAAGGCATCCATTTCTATTAGAGAAAATGTTTTTGAAATGATTTATGCAGATCGTTTCAACTGATATCTATTTCTTAAGATCTAGCATAATAAGGATAAGGAACAATTTTCGCTAGCAACAATTATTAATTAGAGAACAAATTGGTTTGAAGAAACCGACCCAATTTTTCTTCGACGGACAAAGCCAACACTTCTTTACTATTTCTGAAGCAAAATAGGAAAGGCAAGCTAGAAAAGCTTAAAAATAATAGCATATACATTACTAGCAACAGGCTATATTATAGCTTGTGTTTTAGGTCTCTTGTTGATTTGGTCCCAACATATCAGAGAAAAGAAAGTGATGATGTAGGAATGAGTCAATAACTTTTAGACCCACTGTATATTAACTTTGTTCTTGATCGCACTTCAACTACCCAATAATGGCTGGATGATTAATTGTATGCCTTGGTATCTGCAATTCGCTGAGTTATTATCAAGCTTCCGAAATACATCTAACTCACTAATGCGATTCTTCATTAATGTATATCACGCAGAAATGTTTCGAAAAATGCTATTTTTCTGTTTTTTTTCGCAATTATCAAATTTGTAGGTCTGATATTTCAAAGATAAAGAGGCTAAAAAAATATTCTTTTCAACAGTCAATAGCTCATGCAGTTCATTAAAAGAAATGCTCTTATTGTTTTGAAATCTTATGTTCCTTTTATTTTCTGCAATCGTTCCACACGATTCTAATGCTTTTGATTAACCAGTTAAATAGAAAAAACTTCTTTTTTTTGACGATGATCATGATGATGATGCTCGTCTTCTTTTTATAACTACATAATAAAAAAGCTCAAAAGCTTCAGGAATTAATTAAGAAAAGAAGCGGCTGCGTAAAATATAGACAATGATCTCAACTTTTATGTTTTTTTGAACGATAAAAGGGTCACTTCCAACATTATTATAAATAAAATAGGCTTTTACACAAATCTTCATCCTTTTTTCTATAAGAAAACTCGGATGTTTTATTTTTTTGTACGTCGATTACAGGAGTAAGCAAGAACTAAAAATACTCGATTGAAGATATACATTGATAGAAAATCAATTGGTAATAAGAGTTAATCAAAATGGCTCGAATCGGAAATCCTCAGCATGAATCAATCATTTTTATTGTTCTGCTATCATTGATGATTCCATCTGTCCTTTGTTCAATGTATCTTTTTTATCAATTTGCTCGATTGCGTGTTTTACGCGTTCGTGTTGATAATCATATTGTTTTACTATTATTGATTATCAATTTTATTCAGGTAATTTTTCTTTATCTTCTCTTTTGAATTTAAAAAGAAAAGAAACTTACTTATATAGGTGACGACGGAACTACCGTTAAATCTGAAACTACTTAAGACCGGTACAGTCTTAATCTACACCGATTCTTTCTGTATTTTTTGGAATATTTATAATTTTTCTTTGGTTGGTATTGGATTGTTCGCTCTATCATATGGTTGTATTGAAAGACATTTATGCATATTTCATCGAGTCTTTTTCAATAAACATCTTGTCATTCTTCATTATATTCCACTTTCTTTTTGTATTATTTATCCCACCTTATTCTATGTGTACTCTGTCGGTATTTATCAATGTACAAATCAATTTTCATATAAACATTCTCTTTGTGGTAGACCATGTTATGAATATGAAGTAAGTAAATTCAATCAGTACAAATGACAAGGATTTAAATCAATCAAAGAAATTGCTACTAAACATTCGAATTATTATATGTTTGACTTTTCTATCGTAGAGATTTCTTGGTGCAATGGACTGGATTGGAAATCTGACTATAACGGTAACGATTTCGATCCTTGGTAGTATTTTACTTGTGATTCGTGTCATTGGTAAACGGCTTCGTATAGTTCATAACTTTTCATGGCGACGAAATCGACGTATGGTTATTCAACTGTTGTCTATTTCTGTGTTCTATATTATTATTTGGGTACCGATTATTGTTTGTTTTCTTATGGTACTGTATGCACCAAATCCAATAGTATTAAATCTTAGTGTATCTTATCTGAATTATTATCAATATATTTGTATGCTTCTTTATCCATTAATATGTCTTACAGGTTTAAAAGAAGCGCAAAAACCATTAAAGCAACAATTTTATCGGTGGGCAATGTTTCGAACGAATAATAACAGGATTCAACCAACTGGCACGTAACATATGATTCCCAAAGAAAAGAAAATCATTTAAGATAATGAATTAATTTTTAACCAGAAGAACAAAGATTATAATAATTAAAGAACAAAACTATACCTTCATCCTTCTATTTCAGTCATTTATTAAATTCTCTTCTGTATTGTTTAATATTAAGATACATTTCATATAACCACTATGAATGGATACCAAAAGCCTTCGATCGATTCTTAGATAACACTCTTAAATTTCAAAATAACATGATGTTCACTAAATATTATGTTTTGAATGTCATCTTTTCAAACAAAGTTGTTTCTATCATATAGCTAGAAGAGTTCTCGTTACAATATAGGATAAGCTACGGATTCTAGAAAAATTTCACCTAAATTAAACGTCACAAAAGAAAGAATGTGAGTTTCTTTTTTCTTTTTGTATATTTGTTCAGAAGTTATACGTAAGTGGTTTTTATTTTATCCAACTTGTTTTTATTAAATGCAACCATTCATGTTTAAAGTGTTATCCTTGTCTTTTTTCTTACATAAGTCATCATCTATCTGGATACTATTCAAGAATATGTTAAGAAATATTAATATTAGCCTGGCGTCTATCAACTTTGTAGATTCTCGCTTGTTTTTTGTAATTTTGGTCCTTGTGTTAGCGCTTATAGTATAATTTGCCATTCTATTGTATTGTCATATGCATGTTTTGCTTTTTTGTTTCTGTCGTTTCTTTACAATTTTAAATTTTCTTCCTTTCTATTCTTTCTTCAAATTGTTCCTTAGACTCACTCTAATATTATCATGTCCAACCTACAGTTCATAAACTTATACGGTTGCTGATTGTGCTTTGCAATTAACTATCCATATATAAATACATATCTACTACATTCGTCTTTGGCTATTTTTCAGCAGAAACAATAATGTGTCTGAGTTGAACAATTTCACAAACGATATCTCGTTCGAAAGCTCTCCCTTGACTATGAGAAAAAAGTCAATAATTTCATGATATAGATCGCTCTTCAGATCAAGGTCAATTTTATAGTATATTATCAAAAGATACGTCTTGGATTTCAATAAATTCAATGAATTCAAACAAAATAAGTCTTGGAAGCCTCTCAATCATATATATATATACCTAAAAATTCGAAGTGTTATCGAACAAGCTTCATCGACCAATTCACTCTAAGAGCTCAAATAGTTTTCGAATAATTCGTACTATTTCAAATTGTTAATATATGAATTGGATACTTGAGAAACGTCAAAAATAATGATACAACATTATGATATCCTATAACAAGTTTTAAGAGTTTTCTATTTTTATATACTTATAGTCTGAATAGTGCTCTATCATTCTACAACATTTTATCATTCTTCAGCCGATATTATAGTAACAAAGTTTCCATGAAAGTTGTTCACCTGTATTTGTTAGATGATGTCGTCGTTTGTGCGTGAGGAGCGTGGGTGTACATGTAGGCATGTGTTAAGTGAGTACAGAAAAGAGTCTAATCTCACCCACACCCACACTTAGAGCTGACTCTCTCAAACAGAGAATGCAGTTCTATTCGTTCTGAATACGATGTTCGTCGTCAGCATACTTGACTGATATTTTATATAGGTATGCTGCGATCGAACTATAGGGACAAATGTTTTCGAAACTCTAGAAGGGATCTAGGTTCCAAGAGCTGTAATATCACGAATCATAGATTTGAATCGTGAAATATGACTATGGTGCATATCTAACTCGATCTCAATAGAAAAAATTCAAATCATTCCTGGACTGGAGAACGATTTTCTCCACCATTGTTTTCTCATAGATACAATAACTAAAAAAGTTTTCGTTAATCTTGAAGACCGATCTACTCCAACTTTTCTTCTGTAGAGAGTAGAGAATGTTTACTTGTATTCAACGCGTGGCAAGCCTAAGTAAGTGTAACTATAAACAAAGTCGTATTGATCAGTTTATAACTATCGCAATTCTCCGTCTTGCTGATCAGAAATTAAATTGAATTATTTGACATAGCGAAGTTTTTAGGCAAAAATACATTTATCAGATCTTCGGATTTGATCAGAAGACTCCAGATTTTCAGTCTTTCCTCCTACTAGAAAATCTTATTATTTGAACAGCTGATTTTTAAGATTTTTATTTTAATTCTTAAAGACTTTGTGAATCAAAACGAAAAGAGAAAAAAGAACTGATTTATCATGAAGTGTAATAGGCATATGTCTTTTGGTGATTTCCGATCCTATAGAATTTTTTTGAGAAAGCAACTAAAACAGAATGATATACGGCTTACCTGGAATAGAATTTAAAATAAAAGTGAACATTAGATACCAGTGTACAAAACTTTGTAATTATTTCCTAACTATTCTGCATCTTTTCAAAAAAAAGTCTTTTTTTCAAAACGGTACAGTCATACTTCAAAAGTGCCAGAAATCTTACGAGATGCAAATGATATTTTATACATACTTGTTCGTCTTAGTACATTTTGAGTTATGAATTGATTTTTCTTTTCCATCAGTTTTTAAATTTCAATGAACGGCCCTGAAATAACTGACAATATAAATTTTAAAGACTATCTGTCTTTTTCATTTGACATGATTTCTACTATTTTTCCACAGTGTAGAACCATATTTGAAAGTACATAAAAAGTCCGAATTATAATCATAGTATGCTAGAACTTTAAAGAATTCAAAAAGTGGTGTCGAAATCAAGAGCTCTAAACCATTGTCTATGGATCCTTTCTCTTGCTGAGTACAGTTATGAATACATAATTGTTCACAAGAATTCATTTTAAATTTTAGTGATTTTAAGAATAGATTGTGTAGCATTTACTTAAAATAACAAAGATCAATACTTCTTCATTTTTTTTACCACTTTGAAAAAATGAATAAAATCCATATAGCAATTATTGAAAACGGTAGATTTAATAGGAGACATTGATTTCTTCTTGTTTTGACGCTATTCCAAGGAGAACCTTTTTCATTTCGTACTTCATGTCACAATATATATTTAATGGCAATTATTAAAGATTTTTAATACCAAAGAGTACATTAATGTTTCACTGAATGAATAGATTTTTACAATCTTTTTACAATATTGCACACTGATTACCTAAAAGTAATGCAACACAAAGTACTGAATCATTTAATAATTCTAATTATTTTTCAAGCAAATCTTGGTTTCTGTTAACTTTTAACAACATACTTCATATAAGTATATGTTTATTGAGAAATGTACATGATTTATTTATTCATCGTAATATATTTATAAAGAAGAAAAAGTTGCATTACTGAGATGTTTATCACATTCAAATGTAAAAAGTTTAGCATGACAAGTCTATACTTAAATGAATTTCTCTTGACTCTCTCTTAAAACAACATTAAATATCCGTTGAAAATGTTCTAAAAAGATTGGTGTTACTTGTTTTACAGTTATTATTTTCTCAGAAGATACTTCATCACTTAATGAAGTTATTTGTCGTCGATCAAATCCACATGGT
Source organism: Rotaria sp. Silwood1 (assembly GCA_905250075.1). Classification (NCBI taxonomy): domain Eukaryota; kingdom Metazoa; phylum Rotifera; class Eurotatoria; order Philodinida; family Philodinidae; genus Rotaria; species Rotaria sp. Silwood1. The sequence goes on along the minus strand of CAJNOP010000035.1, from coordinate 831,829 downwards.
ATAATATGATCAAACCAATTCATATTAATGGAACAATTAATTGATACACCATGAGATGTTATTCCACGTGAATAACGTACACCCATAAAAGCAACTTTTCGTTGATTATCTATCCATGCTCCAGCATAATTTACTGTTCGTCCATTTTCTATTCCTGCATAAACTCTTGTTTGACCAATAATCTCTCGACAAGTATCAACTAGCGTTTGTTCAAGACGACTAATATATGTTCGAAGTGTTAATTGGAGAAGTTTATGTTGAAGAGGTAGAATTGGATAAGCAACAAGTTGACCTGGTCCATGAAAAGTCAATAAACCACCACGATCAGTTTCATAAAAATGTGCACCAAGTAAACGCAATCGTTCAATATGAGCTGAAGTAATAATAGACGATGATCGACGAAGACCACATGTATAAACTGGTTCAAATTCAAAAAGTAATAATGCAGGATTACTAGTACCATTTACTAGACGTTGAATATAATGAGATTGCAGTGATTGACCATAAGCATAAGAAACTAATTTTTTACTTTGTATAACGTCAACCATAAGACGTAGACGATGCATTGTTATAAATCAAAAAAAAAAGAATTAATTAAAACTAAATTTTAGAAACTATTCTTTTTCATTGTTATAAACATTTATTTGTTTAACATTTTAAAAATACATTTGAAGAAAAAAAAATATTCTATTTTGTTAGTATTGATACTATCAACATGTTTTAAAAAAATAGTTTCCTAAACCACATGAACTTTATTATCCCTAAAAGAAATTCGATAAAATATTATTCTTTTTAAAAATAAAATGAAAGTTCAGCTTGACTAAATCATGTCTTGACTTGTTTCTCGCATTTGAATTTGTCCAATAACAGACACATCGATATATCTAGTTGATTTTTTAGTATAAATAATTGCTAAAACATCCTTATCAAATATTGATTTAGCATACAGATTTGAAGTCATGAAACTAAAACCATAAAAAATACGTTAAGATTACGTATTGTTGTACCTCTAAGAAGTTGATTTTTCTATTGAAATTCACCCTAAATGTGACGAAAACTCATTATTTTTACATGTATTCAGTATAATATAATTGATTATATCAATATGTATATTATTTAATACAAACGAAAGACGAACTACTTGTGAATTGATTACAATATAAATAATATTGCTGAATATATAACATCATTTTCTGTTAATCTTACTTTCATAAATGCGAAATTATGTGATATTATCGTGAAAAATTAAGACTTTTCTTTTATTTTCACATCATCAAATGTGACTAATTCAAATATATGATTTAATTATTGATCAGATGTTTGATGAACTGCAAAAGAAAAAATAGAAACGTAACAGAAGTTGTTTCAAGTCCTAGTAAAAACACTCGTAAGCTTGATTATTTGTTTAACTGTGAACTCATATACTGATGAATTTCGTAACCAACTAATGATAAGAGCGTACTATAACAGTTCCACTATAACTAACCCAATAAAAATCCAGTAGTGATTTTATCAGATTTGATTTTAGATTGAGAAAAAATAGGACTGCATGATATATGGCGTTCTATACTGAACTAATTGGAAGGAAATGATATTCCGCTTAAATTGAGTTACTTTTATTGATTATCTTACTTAATCTATTTTCCAACTGAGAGTTGTTTTTATCTTCTCTTTCTTTCATTAATCTGCTCTTTGAATATTTTTCTCTCATATTAAGAACAGATATTCTCATAGTCAGGAAGATGAAGTAGTCTTTAATATACAAATAAATCTTCTTTTTTAAACCTTCTAATAACAATAATGTTAACTTTTTTTCTTAGCAGTTGTTTCTTGCAGTACTACATTAACATTTGACGTTTATATGTAACTGAAGGTACATATCAACATAGGAGTATATGTCTACTATTCTAGACTAAAGTGATTGAATTAAAGATTTTGTTTTTCATTTAAACTGTAAAGCTGTTATCAAAATTGAATCAGATAATTTTTTTCTATATTATATACTTTCATATCGCTGATACAAAAACTGATAGATTATTTGTTATACAAAGACTATCTAGCTGCCTATAACATATGAATGAGTAGCCTGAATAATACAATAGTATCCATTTTTTGTGATTTTCTATGGATGGACCTGGGCAAACTCCAGAGTAGCCACGAAGTTCTAAAGTAAGAACAACAACGAAAGGTTAATAATGATTCATTGAATCATCTCATATATATTAACATATGATCATCACTATTCTTCATGTATTGGTTATTGATGATAAGCCAAATGTTCAAAAACGATGGACAAAATTATTTTATCTTAGAAAACAAATGATTTCAGTGAAGACAAAGCAGTAATACCTTGAGCTATAACTAAAGTCATATTGAATACAATAAAATCTTGGAAAAAAATAATCTGTTCGATTACACTAAGAAAACACTTCATTTCAAATAAAAATCAAGATTTAGAGGTACTATATTCTAAATTCAACAGCTGCAGATTTTTCTTCAGAAGGTTTTTCATGCATCTTAGAAAAATCAACTATATTTTGTTGTAACTCATCAATTTCTTTATCATCTTACTAGACTTATGCTTAACCCTTTACCCCCCAATGGGTCATATATGACCCATTTGTAGACATGATCACAGAAAATAAAGAAAGCATGAGACTGAAAAACTCCCAAGACATTATTTGTAGGGAATTTCACAAGCTACCAATTGGTAAAAAAATATTTTGTTTCATTGCTCTGCCTTCGAGATATATGACTTACAAAATCGATAATTTTGAAAAAAATGCAAAAATTCGAAATTTTATAAACAAAATATTCTCTATTTGCAATCGATAGAGGTCTTTTGGAATTTCTGTGCGATATTAATCGATGAAGAAGTCCACTGCTGAATTAGATGCGTTTCGAAAGCTTCATGATAACTCCGCGAATTATGCATACTAAGGAACACAATTGATCATGTTGTCACTGTTAGACTGATGGAGGCTAATCAAGAACAAAGTTAATATATGCGTTATAGACCTCAACTCATGAGAAGTCGAAATAATATTTATGATGAATTAAATTCCTTCAGACGTTACAAAATGGGTCTGAGTAAAATAGGCTTAAATTTGACAATAGGTGTAAAAAAGCATGTATTCGTTGATGTTAATTTTTTTCGGTTTACTCGTTGCGCTTTTCCTATCACTTCAACAGTATGAGATAGATGCTGCTTCTGTCCAGTCAATAATGTGGTCAAAGAAAAAAAAATTAAGTCTTATGATGTCGTTCAATTCCCATTTTCCACCACATGATTTTTACATCAATCAAACCACCCTACTCCAGGAACAGGACATTCAGTGGATTAGGCCACACCATTGGCATATTTGACAACCTAATACTCTATTCATAAAGTTATTTCATCAGTGGCTCTTCTGGAACCGCTATGGGGGGTAAAGGGTTAAGTCATAGATAATGTTATCCATTACTAGTTCAAAACTTATTCCACTATTAAATACAATAATTAGATTGTTACTTTAATAACCAGATCAATATAAGAAGGACTTTCTACTCTAATAATTGTTGAGCATTTGATCATATACTTAATGTTACGCCGAGTTCATAACGTATATCTTGTGCTAACGAATCGAATACATTATAAATACAACGAGTCAATGAAATACATTCTTTTGAATTATTATGACAAATTTTATAAGTTTAACTACAACTAATAGAAGAATATCAGCAAGTGTATTAATTTGATCAATATCATCTAATAAATAATTTAATGCATATTCTGGATTAACAAGTATAAAAATAATAAAACTAAAAATTTTTTATAAATTGTAAATATACATACAAATTAGCATTACGATGAATATATGAATAGCAACCTTCAAGAAAAGCATATATCAACTGTGTTAATAGTTCATGTAATTCTAATTGTTTATGTTCACATAGAAAAAAAAAAACAAAGTTTTGAACCACAAATAAATTCTATTGGATGTTGAAAATCTTTTCCAAAAACAAAAAGACATCGAAAGATTTTAAAAATTCCACTCTAAAAAAGAAAACTTTATTAATAAGTACTCTAAACAAGAATCATTTCTTGACGAAGATTTCCAATCCAGCATGTTCTGATTCAATGCTAGAAAACATGAAACAATAGGTTTCTTATTTTGATAATCTTATCATGGGATTGTATAAAGAATAATAATCAATATATAATGTCAGAAAATCTCCATCATCAAGTATCTTTACAATTCATTTTTTCTAATGTTTCAGCTTTTTCCTAATATAAAATTATATACAAAAGTCCATATAGATATACTTCACTATTGTTTTATCAAGGATCTTCAAGTAATTGTATTCTATTAGATAACTCTAAGTCTTGACTACTAGTTTTAATTAATCTATAATAAGGCTTATTGTTATATTTCTTTTCAATGTACAATCGAAAATATATATTTATATATGAAAACATATTGTTACTAAGGAATAGTTTGATTTTTGTTCGATTTCGATTTCAATGACAAATATTGAGCGACAAAATTCAATAAATCAACAAACAAAAAAAAAATCTTTAACACAAAAATATTTCCTTTGGCTTGAACCATGTGAAATATGGTGTTTAATGCGTAAAAAAACTCAATTTAATTCAACATTTTATGATTGTATTCAATCAGCATTAGAAAATTCTGACACGATTTGTGGTTTATATGCATATGATGGAGATTGTTATGAATTATTTCGAAGTCTTTTTTGGCCTGTAATTATGGATTATCATAAAGTGGATATACGAAATTTAATATTTAAACATGATTTTGGTGATTTTCATCATATTCAAGATTTATCATCAGAATTAAATAAACATATTTTATCAATACGTATTCGTATTAATCGTTCTATTCAAGGTTATCCAATGATCCCCAAATTAACTATCAATCAATTATTAGAAATTGAAGAACGCATTCGAAATGCACTTGAATATATAGATGAAGATTTACAAGGTGAATATCGTTCACTTAAAGATATTAATGAAATTGATCTAATTAAACTACGAGAAAAATCTATTCTTTTTCAAGTTAGTATTATTATGAAAAAGAATATATTGTTTGGATTTATCTATTCATAGGAGCCAAATGATCATCATTTAGAAAATGCTAAAGCATATAATCATTGGCCAACTGGTAAATGATTGAAATGTATTCTAAAATTTTCTTGAAGTAAATTTAAAAAAAAAACACTGTCGTCTGTAATTGTGGCATGCGTAGAGAGAAGCCACTGGTAAATAAAATATCTATATGACAAAAAAAAAATTAGATCATGGAAGAATTAAAAAAAGAAAATTATATTTCGAGTTTTTGATATTATTTTAATTTTTATTAGGTCGTGGAATTTTTGTAAATAGAAATGAGAATTTGATAATTTGGATTAATGAAGAAGATCATTTGAGTTTTATTTCTCAATCAAACAATGGTAAAATGAGTGAAATTTATGAATGTATCATACGTGCAATAGATAAAATAAATCAAACATTCGAATTTCAACAACATCAACGTTTAGGTTATTTAAATTTTTCTCCAATAAATATTGGTACAGCATTACAAGTTAATATTCATATAAAATTATTACATACAGAAAAATTTAATCAATTAATTGATTTATGTAAAAAATTAGATATTCATATCGAAAAGACGAATGAAAATAATATTTTTAATTTATCAAATATAATACGATTAGGACGAACTGAATTTCATATTATTCGTCTTATATGGGATGGAATTCAACAAATAATCGAACAAGATATTCATGAATCATAGAAACAAAAAAAAAGAAACATAAACTAAATCTTTTATTTTATCACTAATACATACAGAAAACTTGAATAATAATTATTTTGATATTTCATCATATGGATTTTCATATTTATATTTTTGACGTACTTCATTAAAAATACGTTTAGTATCTATAGGACTATCAGCATTCCAAGTTTTAATCCAACGTGTTTTATATCTTGGTTGGCGTAAAATATCATATTGTGATGGAGCATGACTTTTCCCTGGTCCATGTTGTTCCATTACTAAATATGTACGTAAACGTTGATCTATACGACGTGAATAAAGATCGGCTTCTTTTAATGCAAAAGGCTATCCGATAAGAAATTATAATATATGTATATATAGATATAAACAAATGAATGATTAACAAATACATACATGTCTATGTGCTCCCCATATACGATACCAATAGTTTCGTGAAACCGGCATTCTCAATGAAAACTGTACTAAAATATTGGAATAGTTTTGTTAAGACTGCCTGATTATGTAAGTGATTAAATGAGAAAATAAAATAAACACTGATTGTATATGAACAATATCAAAATAAATATATTTTGCTTGTTTGTCCATTGATCGAGTTTTACCATTTACAAAAACCAATTCGCATTTATATTTATCGATTAATAGATGTCACTTCTTTACATAGCTGATCATCTATCCAGTGTATAAATGATAAGCTGACTATTGATTAATAAATTTTCCTTAACTAATAAATACAACTTCAATGCTTCATCTTTTTCTTAGATGTAAATTTTAAGACACTCATGTGTTTGTCTTTTTCTAAGTTCACTACAAAATGAATTTTATTACTTTATTGCTTTGACTTGTTTTAAAATCTTATGAACTGATTTCACTATCAAAAGAACTTCAAATCTAAGGTTATCTTTACTCAATAAATAGTTTATATAGGTTTGACAATCTTGAAAACATTTGAGGCATAGATATTAAAATGCAAAAAGATAAAATTAACATAAAAATTGATTTAATGATACATATATATATATATTGATATATGTCCTAGGCAAAATTGAACTTTAAGCAAAACTAAACTTAGGCAAAATTGATTTGTAGTTAGGAGCGAAATAAAGAATTTATTTTCTTTCATATAGAAATGGATTCAAGTTTTCATTTTGATTAAGAAAACAGAACGTACTTAGTTTTTTAATTAAATAAACTTAGTATGTTTATTTCTTACCGATTCATACTCTTTGAAAGTAACCCAACATCTGATTCTGCTTCATCTCCAGTGCCTTTTTATCCACAGATTTGTAAACAAATCATAAAAATACGTAACGAAAAATACGATCGATAACGTGAAATATATTGCTAACAAGGCTTTATAACTAGTTGCATTATTTTTACATTAATATCTTAAAATCCTACTGTGTGTGGTAAACTGTAGGATTGAGTATCGATGTCTTTTTAGCATAATGTCGTCTTCCACAATCAAAACTACGTCTTCTCTTCATTAAATTCAACTAATCTAGAAATAGTCATACATGAGAGAACAAAGGAAAGAAGGTCAGAAGTTCAGAAAGATGTCATACAAGCGAAGTATAACGACTAATGACCGTTACCTTGGATAAGAGAAATACTTATCTAGCAGATTTGTGGCAATCCATAAGCGTCTTCACTACCCTCTGCTCGAAAAAAAAATCAGTAATGTGAATGGAATAGGTGATCAGTATTTAAATAGCTATGAAGATGTAGAAGTAGTTCTGCGAGATTGAATAGCCATTAAACACAATATCCGAAAACTAGAAATAAGCAACTACTGAAAATCGTTTTCTTCGCTGTTACTTAAAGCTATTATTCATATGGGAAAATTGTATCTCTTTTGAGAATGAACTATTTTTAAAAACAGACAAACTAACATATTCATTTATTGAGTATTAATTGCCGAATGAATACCGTTGCTATTACTTTATGAGAAGACATAAATTAAAGTCTTTCGTTAGTTTGCATATTATCTATGAACTGTACTGTATTCGAAGGAAAGCAATTAGGTATCGATGAGAATTGATGTCTGATTATAAAGAACATCCTTTTTTTCTTTTTTTTTGGTCGGGCTGGTTACGATCAGCTCAATGTCAGTGGGATATATTAGCGAACTCTACATCTTCCCAAGCTTAATTTCATATCTATTGAATATAACTCGCGCATTCTATATCTTCCTACACTTAGATTAATTTGCATTTAATACAACTTGCGAACTCTACATCTTCCTAAGTTTAGTTCAATTTGCATTGAATATAACTCGCGAACTATACATCTTCCTAATCTTAGTTCAATTTGTATGTAATACTACTCGAGAACTCTATATCTTCCTAGACTTAGTTTAATTTCTATGGAATACAACTTACGAACTCTACGTTCTGTCAAATTCTATAGTTACAAAAATAAACAAGTTTCCTTTTATTTTTTTTAAATCATGTTAAAATAACAAGCCTTTCAAACTTAGTTTAATTTTGCCTGACATAAATGTATATGTATTAAAATAGTAATACTTATCAAATGAATACTTTTTTTTTTATTCAACTTTCTAAACTTCTTTGTCAATATGAAGTCTATCAATGAATGTGTGATATTCATGATTATTCTAATAATTTTAAGTATTATCATAGTTTTCTAAGTAGAATTTAACTTTTTACTTCTTGCTAGTGTCATAATAGCAGAGATAAATTTGATCGATGTGATACAAAATGAGGATATTTTGTTTATTTATGTCTTATGACTGATTATTTTGTCAATGTTTATACTTGGAACAACAATTTGATGATAACAGAGTTTATATTTACACATATCTTTCATCGATAATTGAAATTTATTGATTATTTGATGTACATCATATCCATGACAAGACAGTAGCCTTTACTAAACAACATCAACAACAATCAAAGTTTGTTATGGTTAGTTTAAACTGTTATTGAGAATATGCGATGATAGAATAGTTATAGAAAGAAATGTCTTGATATATTTTCTTGGAAATTATACTTTATTTGTCCGTCTATTGTGTTGGCAATGTTGTTATTGGTAATATAAAGTATGTTTATTCGATAATCTCTCTATATGAATGTAGAAGAAGACGCAAATACAATACTCCTCCCTCTTTAGAAGTAATGACTATCCACAAGAAAAATTTCACATGGCATAATAGAAGATCATGTATTTTTCAAAAGCTTCTGTCAGAAACTTAGAGGATTTTTTAGATTTAAGCACTTCAAAATCTGATTTTTGAGTAAAAAAAAAAAGTTTTCTTATTAAGATCACTTTTTTTTTAGTAAAAAAAACTAGTTTTCTCTTACTTGGCTAATAAAAAATGCTTATTTGAATGTTGACACATGTTTTAGAAATCCTTGATTTTCTAGATAAATGCTATCAAAAAAAAAACAAAACTAGCTCGCAACTGAGGTCCATTTTTGGAGGAACGATGTGAATTTTTATAATAGAAAGCGATGGCCTCGAGTTACACTATATTGAGATGTTGATTCATCTCTTGAATAAAATCATTTTTTGTTGATAAAAACACATATTTTAAGTACTAATATTGACTATTACTCGTTTAGATACATTAATGTAGATAATTTTATGACGAAAACTTTTGTCGGAGTCCATGAACACTATTCAATGTCAATATATATTTACCTGTGCAAAAAACACATAACAAAAACCAATCAACCATATACTCTTTTTCTATCTCACTCATATGAAATATTGAAGCCTGACATACGTTCGTAACCTTCGTCATCATTCAGAAAACAGTCATCTTATTGCAATGAATAGATATTTTTCGAGACGTAAAGTGAAACTAAGAAGGAAGTCTTCAAATATTCAAATATATTACGATCGTCAATTTCCATTAGAAGACATTGTTAATGTTTTTTATCCTCTTTTTCATGCTGATTATTCATATGATAGTCTACTTGATATGATTAACACCGCTGACCATATCTTCTGTGCATATGATGAAACCCAACGTCGTTGTGTTGGTTGTGCATTAATTAAAAGTACTCCTCGGACAAGTGGTCTTTATATATCATTATTCGGTGTAGACCAATCAAGTCAACAGCGTGGTATAGGTACAAGATTATTAAAAAAAATTATACACTGGGCATATCGAACATATCATAATTTTATTTATTTACATGTACATGTAATGAATTATAAAGCCATTGGTTTATATGAAAAAGTTGGTTTTCAAGCAGATGACTATGTGTCTGATTTCTATTATGCAACATCAAAACAACAACCTGATGCATATCGAATGGTTTTATATTTACAATAATGTATTCAAGTTTTTAGATTCTATAGAAACTAAATCAACTTAAGGTTTATATATTTTTTCTTATTATTATTGATATACAAAAAAAAAAAGAAAAGAAAAGAAAAGAACAGAACAATCATACTCTTCTTCATTCAACATTTTTGCTTGAAATAAAAGAAACACAAATCTAATACATGTTAAGAAATGAAAATACATATCCCCGATGAAAAACTATAATATGGACACAGTTAATGGACGGATTTGAATTTAATCTAACTGAATATGTTCATAGTTAATTATTTAAAGTAATTTAGGTAATTTACGTATTTGACTCAAATCGAGTATTTTAGCTTGTGGAGCATGAGGAATAGGTGGTTGTGTAAATACAGATGGTGATGATGGTGGAGGTAATGGTAAAAGCATTCGTTGATGAGGTGGAGATGATGTTAATAGATCATTGTCATCTGATGATAAATAATGTTGTTGTTGACGATTATATCCTGATAGAATATTATATTTTTGAAAATATTTTTGTGTTGCAAATGACATATTTTTATCAAATATTTGAGGTGATTGTCGTACTGTACTTGGTGGTGTTGGTGATTGTCGATCATAATCAGTAGCAATGGCTAATTGATCATCATCAAGATATTTCATTTGTAAACTACGAACTTCAATTGATAGATCATTTTCTGATGGTTGATTTGATGATGAAATAAGAGCATCATTTTGAGATGTTGAAGGTATAGAAGTAGGTGGAGGAGGAGGAGGAGGAAGAGATGGAGGTACTGGTGGATAAACAGTTGTCGTACTACTTTGTTGATTAATAATTTGCATTTGAAGACCATTGGAAATAAAACTAATACCTGTTGTTGTTGTTGATGTAACATGTTGCTGTTGTTGTTGTTGGATAACATTAGCTAAATGAGACATTTTGTCTGCTTGACGACCACTTTCTTCATCAATTGTTTTCATTATTGCTGTATCAAATGATTTAGATGTTGTCGTTAATGGAGATGTACATCGTTGATATTCTTGTTCTTGTTCTTGTTGTTGTTTTTGTTGTTGACTGGCCATAAATTGAAAAAATGGTTTGAGAATATCAACTGGATTTAGATCAGTTGGTGCTGATGAAATTGGAGGTGATATTGATCGAACAGGTGTATGATGGCATGGTACAGAAGGATTTTCAACAATAAGTCGTTCACAATCTGTTGATTTTCGAAGAGATACATAATCAATAATTGGTTCTGGTTGACGAACAACTGATGGTGGTGGAAGAGGAGGAGGAGGAAGTGGAAGTAATGTTTGAAATTGAGCTGTAGGACAAGGTGTCTAAAACAAAAAAATAAATCAAATATTTATATTAAAAATAAATGTAATTAAACTCACTCTTGTTGTTGTAGTCATTATTGGTGTTTGTTGTTGATAATGTTGAATTTGTTCAATTTTTGGTGATGATGATGGTGAACTATTTCGATTACTTTTTATCATTGATGCTGATTCACCAATATCATCACTTGTACAAGGTGATGGTGGTTCACTTTGAACAGCTACGTCACATTTTATAGGTTCTCTTGCTGGTGTTGACATTAAACTTTGTTGTTGTTGTTGTTGTTGCTGCTGAGCAGCTAAAAGTTGAGCAATAAGTGCATTTAATGATTGAATATGAGCATCATATGCTTGCATTTTTTCAAGCATTTCTTCTTTCCATTGAGCATCATTGGTCACAGGTGATGGTGCAATCGTTGATGGAGCTGGAGATGAAAATCTTATTGGTGGTGGTGGTGGTGGAGGCGGTGGTTGTGGAACGGTTAATGATGGTACAACTGTAGGTACAGATGCAGTCCATTTAGGTGTTGTCATATTCGTAGTTGACATCGAATTCCATGACGGTGATTGATGTATTGATTGTTTTGGTGGTAAACGAGGAACACCAAATAAACTTCCATTTGTATTAGGTGATGTAAGTGTTGTTTGATGATGATGTTCTTGTTGTATACGTTCAATCTGTTGATGATGATTGTTATGATCATCATCATCATCATCATCATTATCATCATCTGAAGGTATTTCTGCCGTAAGAAAAGATATATCTGCTGGTAATTGATTATTGTTTGTTGATCGAATTTTTTGATATTGATTAGGAAGAGTAAAATTTCCTGTATGTGCTCCTAATAAAGCATGCATTTTTGGTCCATCATAAACATGTTTAAATTCAAAATCATATGGTAATTGTGTACTAACATTTGTATCATGTGAATGTGATGTTGGAGGATTTGGCATAATTATTTTTTTTGAACATGTCCATAAATCATAATCAATAATAAATGATGATGATGATGATGATGTTGAATTTGTTGTCATTGAATTAACTTCATAAAAATCACATTGGCCACGTGATGTCGATAAATAACAAGCAAGTAAAAAGGATTGTTGTGTTGTATTATTTGTATTTATTCCAGTACGTAGACGTTGTTTAAGAGATGAATTCATACAATAACGAAGACATGCTGCCCAAACAAATGCACATTGAACATCAACAATACCAGATACCCAACTAAAAGAAAAAATAAGCAAACAAAAACATAAATGGAGAGAATCATATTAATGTCATGTTTTTTTTTTCAATTTACAATCCTTACATTCCAACTAATGGTAATGCACATGCTTGTGGATCATTTTCAAGTATTAATAAAATTTTATTTTTTGACATTCGATCTAAACCACAATAACCAAAATGTGGTTGATTTATATAAACACCATTGCCTGTTGATGAACTTAAATTTTTTAATAAAGCTGTTGGTAATATTTGAACATATTCAGAATTAATTGGTGTTAATTTAAAACTATTTTTTATTGTCAAAAGATCAAATGATAGATCAGCATTTATTGATGGTGATAAACGTGATAACATTTGACCATGAAGAAATGAAAATTGATGTAATTCAATTGGTAAAGATGAACGACAATAAGTATCAATTATCTGCATATAAATGAAAAAAAAACAAACATTTTTCATCAAAATCAACGTAGTTATTTCTACTATAATTTATCAACCGATGAACTAATGAAAATTTTCTTGTATAGCGTACGTCAAATATTTTCTCATACGTTTCTTCAACAGACTCTACGCGTAAGATGTACCTTACTAAGGTATGAAAAAACTCATAAGGATAAATGTCGTCAGACAGATATACTTTCATCTAAAAAGCTCTGAAAATTCCAACTCTAACGAATATTTTCTTTGAGAAATATAAAATGCAAAAAAACAAAAAACCATGATATTCTTTCATCTTTTGTGAAATATGAATGATTTTTTAGTTCATGGAGAAAACTTTTTTTGAATGGAAACCTTCAGAGCATTCTCATTACAAGACCACCGATTTGTAGGCAGATTTTCGAATCGAAATATCATCAATCGATTTGTTAGAATCCACTGTACTATACGCTAAAACTTTCATTAAGCAGTTAGTAAAAAGTATTTTTTTAAAATAATCTTCTAAAATCTTTGAAATAGTGAAATTAAAGCATTGAAAACTGACGCAAAGTTATTTTGTGTAGGTTTTTTAATAATCAAAACGTTTCGATACTCATCTTAACAACAAGTTATTGTTAATAATAATTCTACAACACAGTCTAAATATCTCAAAAAAGAAAAGCATGATCTCAAACAATTAATCTTCATCTATTCTTATTCTCTTATTTTAATTTGAAACGAATATTCTATACCTTCATTCCTTCTTGTATCAAACTACTAGCTGTATTTGTGGTTGTTGAGTTTTTATTATCACATCGAATTGGTATAACAAATTCTCCATTTAATTGCTTATTAGGTAATAATGAATGATGATTATTAATTTCATTTGTTGTTGAATCCGATAATTGTAAATGATCAATAACATACGTTAAACGTTGTGTTTCATCATCAATAATTAATGTACCAACAAATTGTAATTGTGTACGATATGTTGAACCATGTTGTAAACGTAGTGCAGAACGAAATACTTTATCTTCAAGTATTAATTGTGGTGATAATTGTTCACGTTGACATAAACGAAGATAAATTGTTTTACCAATTGGTGTTGAATCCCATACAGGAGAAGATAATAAAGGTGAAGAAGAAATGGAAGTAGCATTTTCATGTGAAGTTATTTGACGAGTTATTTTTCGATCAATGGACCATAATGGAGATGATGATGTGGCTTTATCTGATTGTAACATCTTTAAATAAATACGAAGTAAAAGAACAAAAAAAACAAAGATGAAATAATTATCAATAAAATCTTTATATCCTCTTCTTCTTCTTTTTCTTTTTTTTTTTTCTTCAATAACAAACAAGAAAACAAAATCAACACAAATATCATAGCAAAAACGACAAAAAATAAAAAATAAAAAATAAAATAAATAAATTTAAAAAAAAAAAGACAAAAATCATCTGACTGTTACTATGATCAATATAAACAAAATCTATCTGTATGATTTAGAGAATTTTAGCATGTAATGTTAAATTAAGATGATTTGGTCGAAGTTTATGTGTTTGATATACAGACCAATATTTTCCCCAATATTTATCTTTTGAACCAAATGAATGAATTATTTGATTAATTAAATTAATATTATCATCATCATCATCAGCATTATTACCTAACCATATACGTAAACCAGTTATATCGAATCGTTTTATTTTTTTAGTTTCATTTTCAAATATCTTTTGCCATAAATCACCTCGAGAAAAATCTATATCATATGTAAGACCTTCAATACGAAAATGACATAAATATGGCATTGTTGAAAGAATTAATTTTACATCAGATAATGTTAAATCATTTAAATCAATTGAAAAATATGTTAAATAAGAACAAATTATTGATGATAAATTATGTCGTTGAAGTTGGTGATCAGAATTGATTATATTAAGAAGAGGATATCGACGACGTGATTGTTCAACTTTAATAGTTAATGAATGAAGATATGAACAAAGAGATAATAATTGTGGTATATCAGATGTAAAACAAGCATCAATAGTCAGATGATTTAATGAGGATGAAGCAGTTTCAGATATTATAAATTCACGATTGAAACGAAGAGATAAGGACTAAAGTAAACAAATAAAAAATTTCGTACAAAAATCAATATTCATCATATTAAATTTTATTTTCAGTATCAATGTAAAACTAACATGAGAGATTTTATTTCAAATTTATTCAATGAATCTATAGAATGTCCTTCAAGTCATGACTAATTTCGTAAAGTGAAAAATGTAACATTTTCTGCTTCTAATTAAAAAGCAGGTTTTTTTCGATGCTACCCACAATATGTACTGCTTTTTGTTTTCGATATCTAATCGAATTTCTATGTTTATTATGGACTTATGACCATTTTAATCGTTTGCTATAACTTCCTGCACATTTGTTTTGATATATCGTTTCGAAAAGAAAGCAAAAGAGTCGATTGCCATGTTAGAATGAATTATAAAATAGTCTAACGCATTCGTTTCTACAATTATTGAAGTATTCGAAGAGCTACAAATGACTTGCTGTGAAGAAATTTATCAATGAGTCGATCGTTTTAAAATATGTCAAATAAATGATTAAAAAAGAAATAATCAAAGATCTGCATGGCGTAATGTCGACAATAACGACAGAAATTCAAGTTACTATATATATAAAAAAAAACTTTAAGTTGTAATCGAAAGTGCTACGTTTTTTATACTGTTGATAAATTTTGTCTTTACAAAATAAAACCATACTAGAGAACTAACTAATAAAAACATTATTTCAATTGTTTAGAACAGACATTCAATTTTTATTTATCAAAGAACTCAATCAAAATCATTATAATTAAAACGTACAAGTGTATTCATCATTTCACCATTATAAACAACAAATTCCATCAAAAAAAGACTAGATTAGAGATGTAGAGAACCATTTATTAGTATCAGTCATCACTACCTGGACTCTAACAACAAAAAAGTTGTCGTGATGGAACCTAGAACTATGAGAAAACATTGTCACGATCGGAACTAAAAATTCTAATTCAATATTCTATAGTTTCGAGCAAATTATCTATTAAATCATAACCATTAGAACATAATTCAAGAGAAATGATCCCAAAAGCTACTAGTCGTCGATTAAATAAATCAAAAAACGATTATAGTTGAATTGTCTCAAATGTGATACGATTAGAAAAGACATGACCGAGACCGAAATCAAAAAAAAAAACCTTGACTTCACACATCTGTAGTCTAGATTAATTTTATTAATGAAAAAAATAAAATATTTTCTTTCTTTCGAATAATAAACTTCTAATTATAAAAATCTTACTTTAATTGAATTTGATTTACTTAATAATGTATTTGCTATAAGATTAAGTTCATTAAGACTAGTTCCAGATCCATCAAACATATCAATATCAAGTCGTATAAGTTTATTTAAAGATAAAATATCAGCAAGCATTCGTCTTAATTGATCAAATGTTATTTGTATAAGAGATAATTGACGTAAAGCATGAAAATTTCCTAAACGTATATTTAAAAGAAATATTTTAATTTGTTCATATAATTTATGTTCATTTGATAAACGTAATGATATTAATTGTTTCGACATATTAGGTAACATTATTTGACAATGATAAGCAAAATTAGATGGATTTATTAAATGACTTAAATCAAGTGAAATTAATAAACGTGAATCATTTATTATTCGATTTAAACGTTGATTTAAATTAAAAAATGAATGATATATATAAACAGCTGGATCAAGTAAATCAAATACATCCATTAATATATCATCACTTAAGTCTTCAAATTTAGATATAATTAATACTGATGACATTATTTATCTATAAGGCGAAAAAAAACCAATAAGAAATGAAGGATTTAACTATCTTGATTCTATGTTTTTAGTTTTGTTTGTTTTTTTTTTTTTGTTTTTTGGAACAACAAAAAGAAATACACACGTACATACGTTTACGTCCTCCTGAGATACAACAAATAAACACAACAATAAGAAAAGAATACAGAGAATAATTTTTTGTTCCATAATCAATTAAATAAAATATTTTGGTTTTTTTTTTCCGCATTATGTTTTTGTAATATTATGTTGTGTAAAAATATTTGCATCTGTTGTATTAGCAAACGAAATAAATCCATTCGCCATTTGCTATATATAGATATATAGAATAGATTTTGCTTTTGTTAAATATAAATCTAAATAGATGTAAATAATTTAATACTTACAGTAGTTGTTGAAGGAAATGTAGTTGATTTATCGGAATGATTAGACGAAGAGGCACATGATAAAGTAAAATGATGAGTATTATCTGTTGGAAAACTTGTAGCAATATTGTTCAATGAACTTCCTGTGTAACGTAGAACAAGAAAGAATTATAGATTTTTTTTTGTTCTCATAATAAAATATAAGAAGAAATATGAATAGTAAATTGTAACTGAATGCATTTCTTTATAAGTTTTGCTCTTTTCTTTTCTTTTCGGATATATATATTCTAATAGACATATTAAATTATTTGTTTCGCTTTCTCACAGAATTCAACATAATACATGGAAAAAAATTGAAATGTGTGTAAGAAAAAAAAAAAAATTTTTTTTTTTCACACACTTATATATCGTAACAGTATTAAGAAATGCGTATGACGATATATTGGAAAGTTTAACGAAGATTTGAGAAAAAAAAAGAACAAAAAACAATAACTCGAATGATAAAAACCGTTAGCAAGAATTTCTCAAAGCCATCCCCCATCAATATTCATTCTAATACCATCATAGTCGCCACTTGCGTTCATATTATTATTGATATTGCAGCTTTGAGCAAATAGATTTGTATTTGAATGCATTGTTCCAGTAGTTATTGCCATTTGATCATTTTGTACTCCATTCCAATATTGTTCAGTTGGTGATTCATGATATTGTCCAGGTGGTACTTGCATCGGTTGATTTGGATATCTAAATAAAGAAAAACTCTATAGAAAAAAAACATTTCCAAATAATTAAACAATATCAAACCTAAAATATGGATTTTTTAGGTCAAGTATATTTTTAGCTGATATTGTTGTGCCATCAATTTGAAGAAATATTTCAACATCATAACTTTGTCTACATAAGAGAATCATGTTTTAATATACAAAAAGAAAAACAAAAAAAAAAGAATTTGAAATAAATTTTACTTTCTATTTGATTTTAATATAGCATGACCTTTAATAATTGTTCCTATATTAACTGTAAGTGGTTTCATAAATAAACATCGAACTTGATACCAATGTGTTAAAGGTTGTGTAGGTGCAGTTGATAACCATACTTGTGAACTACAAAATAAAATTAAAAAAATTGTAGAAAATCCTTAATTTATTGTATAAATTTTGTTTTTAAAATAAAACCTTGTTCCATTAAATGAAACATCAAACCAAAATGCTAAACCATGTATAACAGCTGTTGTTGTCATTTGAAATGATAATGGAATATTTATTTCATGTAAATCTTCTTCATTTGCTGTTAAAAAATTAACTGAATATTTAATTGGTCGTGCTAAACAAATTCTTATATCAAAATTATCAACAATTGGTTGTTTAAAATATTCATCTAATGCTAAATCACGTAATGTTGTTAAATCAACACCATAAAATGATTGTTGATACCAAAAATTAGCTTTACCAACTTGTTCCATATATAAAGCTTCATCTGTAAATGGTGTTACATAAAGATCACCTGTTGTTGGATACATTTTACCATTTGGTTTAAGCCATTTTTTTGCATGTAAATATGTTTCTAACATACGTTCATTATATAACATATAACCCATTGGTTCAGATACAATAACATCGACTTGTTCTGGTAATGTAATTTCTTCGATTTTACCAGCAATTACTTGTATAATATTATTTAAATGATTATTTTCAACAAGAGTCTAAGAAAAAAAAAAAATTTTTACAATTGAATTTATTTTTATATGAATGAAAATGTTCATTTTTTGTTTTCTTTTTACTTTAGCATGTTGAGCCATAGAACTTGCTTCAACAGCATAGACTTTACGTGCACCTGCTTGAGCAGCAAAAAAAGAAAGAATACCCGAACCGGCACCAACATCAAGTACAACCTAAACAACAACAACAACAAAACGAAGAATGAAATGAATAATTTTTTTAATATAAACAATAAAATGAACTAACTTTTCCAGCAAAATCAACTGTATTATCAAGAATAGCTCGTTGATAAGTTGATGTACGTATATAGTCTTGCATCATATTTTGTTGTTGTGATAAATAACCATAGAACTAATTAAACATACGTATATATAATAAAAGATCAATATTTTAATAAATACTTGAAAATATTGTACTGCTGACGATTCTTCGGTACGTTCATCGAATTGACATGACGCACTCTCTTCAATACTCTTACCGGTTTTTATTGACAAAAGAAGTTTATTGAAGTTGATTACATCTAATATGAGAACGATAGAAAAAAAATATATAAATATTTTAAAATTAAAAAGTTGTATTAAAGTAGTGAGAAATTCCTAATTGATCAATGATCACATTCAGAGTAATTTTCATATTATTTTACCAAAAAGAAAACTAAATATGATCGCAATCTTTCAATCAATGAGCGAATTTATTTAACACATTGAGATAGTATTATAAGTTATGTTTGATGTAAAATTAAAGAATCAAAGTATTAATTTCTTTGTCTATTGAAGTCAATGATCATATGTGAACGTTTTTTTTTTCTTTATACAAGCTTTGATCATTCCATCATCAATAATAAAAATAAATTTAACTTATTCAAAACAAAAAAATAATAGAGATTAGTTAAATAATCTTTTTAATGCAGTTACTTTTTGTTTTTCTGTACTTTTTCTTGAATACTTTTAATGTACTATTATGTCTTAATATTTATATTTACAAGGATTAGTTAATCATGTTCAGAGTGAGAATTAACAGAACAGATTAAATTTCTATTATTACTAAAGAAACACACATGTCAGTATTAATTATATTGATGGAGATTCAATAAATGCCATGTAACTGTTTTTATTGTTTCTCATATATTGATGTACAAAATTAGAAATAGGAGAAAATTTTCCAGTTTTTCTATTCGAAGGTAATTGACCTTTTTTTTCGGAAAACTTAATTTACCTTCTTGATTAAGAAATTTGAATAAATATGAACGATATTTTTGCTTTGGTAGTGTAAGGACAATACCGTTTACACCACAACGAAAATTTTCAAATAAATCATCTAAAGTAATTGTTAATATAGTTGATATACCTAAAACAAAAACAAACATCTTCCTTTTTTTTTTTTCAATACAAATATAAAAGTCTTAACACCTCACCATCTTTAACTATTATCGCATATTTTTTTGGTTCATTATTTTCTGTTATTAATAAAAAATTTATTGTTACTTTTTCACTTTTAAATTGTTGACCATCCAAAGATACAATATCAACACTTGAATATTGGTGCATCCTCTCTCTTGATAATTTATCTTGTCGTTTTCAATACAATAATATTAATAGGTAAAAGGATGATGACGAATAAACGAATAGTCTTGAATCGAACAACACATATATAATAATATATAAATATACAGAAAATATTTCGTATTCTTCAAAGTTACAATATGGAACGACGGAATCGTGATCACCAAAAAAAAAGAAAACGAATCAAAGAAGATGAAACGTCACAGATGACTAAGTTTTCAGAAGAATTCTTTTCTTTTACTACACTATGTACATAGGCGTGAAACTACTTAACCAATTAGAATTTTGAAAAAAAAAAAAAAGAATTCTATTCTAAAGAAAAAACCAATTAAGTTAAAAACAAAAAATAATTCTTTTAAAAGAATTAATTTTTAATTTTGAAAATTTAATTTGTTAAAATATGAATGATAGATGTCAGCAAAGAAAATTCAAACTTATTTTTTTTGTTTTCGTAGAGGAAATTAATGATAAAGACAAAAAAATGGTTAAATATTAAATATTTCTTTTTTATCTGTTGAGATAAAGCAATGAATCAGTCTTTCTTAATAACATATAAGTACATTATAGTTCGAGCTGTTCATACAGTTGACATTTCATGATATACACAGATACATTGTAACTAATATTTTCTGAAGGGAGAAGAATTTTTCAAGTGTCATCCTCATGATTTCTCTATCATTTAGTAAAACTTAAAAAAACAACACTTTGTTTTCTTAGAAAATATCAGTTAGAATATATACCTCTGTATTTGTCGTAAAACATCAAGTATATGAATATATAATTATATAATGATTTTATTTTCAGATCTTTAACATTGGTATATCAACACAATTTCTTTCAGTTCAACAAGCAACAATTACAAACAAAACGTTATAGTGATAAACGATGTTTTGATTTTACAGATATAGACAAAGAAGATTTACCACGTGAACATATATGAAAAATTATTCGTGATCGTAGTAATATGACAAATAAAAAATTTCATCATGATAAACGTATTTGTTTGGGTGTTTTAAAATATATGCCACATGCTATACTTTGAAAATATGCCTATGCCATAGGAACAAATGCGTTATGTTAAAGTTATTTATCATATAAAAGGTATAATTACATTTGTTAATGAGATTCCATGGATTATTGAACCAATTTTTATTGTACAATGTGAATTATGATGAGACGTGAAAAACGTGCTCGAAGACATTTTAAACGTATGCGTTTTCCACCATTTGATGATGAAGAACCACCAATAGATTATGTTGATAATATTCTTGATGTTGAACCATTAGAAGTAATATAATTACAATTAGATCCAGAAGAAGATCAACATATTTATGAATGGTTTTATGATCATAAACCATTAATAGATACAAAGTAAGCTATAGTTTTTCGAAAAACTTCAATAATTTCATCCATACAGGAAAAATTTTTTTCTAGTTTCGGTTGATGGATAAAGAAAAATAGTACAGAGCATTAACATTAATCACTTATGTTTTCATACATTTATTCATAAGGTAATTCAGTGATAGGAAACTATATTTTATTCTTCAATGCTGTAAATAATATTATGTATATTAACATAGAATAGAGAGAAAGTATCTTGAAATTTCTGAGAATCTATTCATTCGTAAGTTTATTGTTTAGAAAAATATATTCTCAGTTGATTGAGTTTGTATATGTATGTTTTTCTCTTCAACCATATCTTTCATTATTAGGGGAAAGAAACAAAATGAACTCATTTAAAGCTTTATTTCTTTACTTAAATGATTGACTGGTCATCATCCCATAGTATCCTACAAATGTCTTCTACGTCTCATATCTGAAAGAATGAAACTATATCAATATTTGGTGGAAACTATTGGAAATTAATATATTTTAAGTTACTACTAAACATATTATGCTAATGAATCATATTTTCAGATGGTTACTTCTATGAATAATAAATCTGAAAATATTCCAATTTCTTAGAAGATTTGTTTTTCATCTGTAAAACTTTGTACAATACGTTGCAATGATCGTTTCAGTAATAAGAAATCTTCAAATTTACTTAATAAATCATATTGCGCGGGTCAAAATACTCAAAAATACCAACTGCCGATCAGTAGCAGTGAAGAATAGTTGAAATTTGTTGAGTATTTTCAACCTAACACGATGATTTATTCAGAAAATTTGAATATTTTTTGTTACGAAAATGATCATCGCAATGAGTTCTAGAGGCGAAAAAAATCTTCTAAGAAACTAATCTTTTTTTCTGATTAATCTCGCATGACAGCATCTATCCGAAAATATACTTCGCAAGCATTTTATTATTGGTAGTAAGGTTAATCATTGTATAACTAATAAGCTACCTGGTCGAAACATGTTCGGCATAAGGACATCTAAAGTAGCTGTCCAAATCTTGAGATGAAACCATATTTTTTATGTTTGCCTTATCATCTTTCCTTTTTCTATCTATTATTCTTCAACATATGACCTAATTTAGTTTCTCATTGGGAGAAAATAACGAATTTGCTTAGAAGAAAATAGTCAACACAATTTTGTTTTGACATATGCAATCTGTTCCACCGGAGGATTAAAAATTTCCAGGAAGAAATGTAAAAGACAAGAAAAGTTTAAGAGAAACAAATGACTGCTTTGTTTCCCAATAGTATGGTCTGAAAATACATAATATATTTTTGTAGTATATTTTGGTTTTAATATCATTTATCTATTTTAAGAATGATAAATGATTCAACATATCGTCGATGGCAATTAACATTACCAATTCTTTCAACACTTTATCGTATGACTAATCAATTATTAACTGATTTTGTTGATGATAATTATTTTTATTTATTTGATTTAAAATCATTTTTTACTGCCAAATCACTTAATGTTGCTATACCTGGTGATCCTAAATTTGAACCACTTGTTAAAAAAATTAATTCAAAGTAAATATTTCTTTTTTTTTTTATTATTTTTAAAAATATTTTCTATTTTTTTTCTTTTTAGTAATGAAGATTGGAATGAATTTAATGATATAAATAAAATAATAATACATCAGCCAATACGTACAGAATATCATATTGCATTTCCATATTTATATAATAGCTCTTCATATAAACTATATCTTTCATGGTATCATATACCAAATGTTGTATTTATAAAAACTGAAGATCCAGATTTACCAGCTTTTTATTTTGATCCATTACTAAATCCAATTACACAACATCATATAATAAAATGCATTAATGTACAAATTGATGATAACGATGAATTTATTTTACCTGAAAAATTTCAACCATTATATACAGAGAATACAACAAATGGTATAACATTATTATGGGTATCACGTCCATTTAATCTTTCGTTCTGGTCGAACACGACGTGGAATTGATATTCCATTAATTAAAACATGGTATCGTGAACATTGTTCAATTGATCATCCAGCTAAAGTTCGTGTATCATGTCAAAAATTATTAAAATATTTTGTTTTAAATGCATTACATCATCGTAAAAACGTTATTTATTTCGTTCATTTAAATCAACAACATTAGATTGGTTAAAAGTTGGTTTACAAGTTTGTCGTTAAGGTTATAATATGTTAAATTTATTAATAAATCGTAAAAATTTAAATTATCTTCATTTGGATTATAATTTTAATTTAAAATCAATTAAAATATTAACAACAAAAGAACGTAAAAAATCACGTTTTGGAAATGCATTTCATTTATGTCGCTAAATATTACGTTTAACTAAATTAATTGTTGATTGTCATGTACAATATCGTTTAGGTAATATTGATGCATTTCAATTAGCTGATGGTTTACAATTAATACAACGTGCATTTAAAGAATGTAAAATTGAATTTACGGATTTATATTATCATTTAATACCGGTTTATGATGTTGAACCATTAGAAAAAATAACGGATGCTTATTTAAATCAATATTTATGGTATGAAGCTGATAAACATAGACTTTTTCCAGTATGGATTAAACCAGCTGATAGTGAACCACACCTTTACTTGTTTATAAATGGTGACAAGGTAAGATATTTGTTTTTTTTTCAATATTATATGTATTGATAATTAATGTTTTTCAATATAGGTATAAACAATCTTCAAGATATTTGGAATACAAATGAAGGTGAATGTAATGTTATGATTGAATATCATTTTGAAAAAATTCTATGAAAATATTAACCTTACATTATTAAATCATTTACTTCGTCTCATTGTTGATCATAATATAGCTGATTATATGACAGCAAAAAATAATATTGTTCTTACTTATAAAGATATAAATCATGTTAATTCATATGGTATTATACATGGTTTACAGTTTTCTTCATTTATTGTACAATATTATGGTCTTATTATTGATTTATTAATATTAGGTTTACAACGTGCATTCGATATAGTTGGTTTACCTCAAAAACCAAATGAATTTTTAACTTATCAAGAAGTTACCATTGAAACGGCACATCCAATACGTCTCTATTGTCGATATACAACTGATGAATCTCGTAATTTAATACAACGTTATTTAACTAAACATCCTGATCCAAATAATGAAAATAGCATTGGTTATAATAATAAAAAATGTTGGTCACGTGAATCACGTATGCGTTTAATGAAATATGATGTTAATTTAGGTCGTGCTGTTTTTTGGGATATTCAAAAACATCGTTTATCACGTTCTTTGACAACAATTTTATGGGAAACAAGTTTTGTTTCTGTTTATTCAAAAGATAATCCTAATTTATTATTTAATATGTGTAGTTTTGAATGTCGTATATTACCTAAAATACGTATGATAGATGAAGAATTTATACATAAAGATACTATTTGGAATTTACAAAATGAAATAACAAAAGAACGTACAGCATCTTGTTTTTTTACGTGTTGATGATCAATCAATAGATCGTTTTCATAATCGTATAAGACAAATTTTAATATCATCTGGTTCAACAACATTTACGAAAATAGTTAATAAATGGAATACAGAATTAATTGGTTTAATGACTTATTTTCGTGAAGCTGTTATTAATACACAAAAATTATTAGATTTACTTGTTAAATGTGAAAATAAAATTCAAACACGTATTAAAATTGGTTTAAACTCAAAAATGCCTTCACGTTTTCCACCTGTAATTTTTATACACCAAAAGAATTAGATGGTTTAGGTATGTTATCAATGGGATATGTTTTAATACCACAATCAGATCTTCGATGGTGAAAAAACAAACTGATACTAGCATAACACATTTTCGTTCTGGTATGAGTCATGATGAACCTAATTTATATCGTTATATTATGCCATGGGAAGCCGAATTCATTGATTCACAACGTGTTTGGGCTGAATATGCACTTAAACGACAAGAAGCTAATACATTAAATAAACGTTTAACATTAGATGATCTTGATGATTCTTGGGATAGAGAAATTCCATGTATTAATAGATTGTTTCAGAAAGATCGACATGTACTTGCTTATGATAAAGGTTGGCATGTACGAATTGATTTTAAACAATATCAGGTAAGAATTTAATTTTTTTTCAATTCAAACAGTATCGATATTATGTCGAAAGAAATATTCTACATTCTTATTATTTTTTTTTGAATACAGATGTCTATGATTCTAAAAAATCGTTTTTCTTTTATACCGAATTAGATTAATTTCATGTTGAACATTGTGGAATGAATTATTTCGAAACGTCTGTCAAACTAAAGTGATTAAAAAGCATTTATCTGTTAACATTTACTTAAGAGTTAGTTAGAGAAGAAAAAAAACTAGAAATATGTAGGATAAGGGTAAGAGAATTTTTCTCAGTCGGAATACATAAAAAGCTAATCGTGTACATCTCTAGATAAAGGGAACTCAACATCACTAGAAGACTTTGAGCTTCATCTAGAAGCTCTAACAGAGGGGTTTTGCCTTTTGGTACTTATTTCTATTTACTCCATAAGATTACATAGAAGTCGAAGATTTTCAAGAATAATTTTAGAGATATCGAAAAATGAATTTTGTATTTGATTGATTAAATAAAGTATTCATTATGTTTTAGATTCTCAAACAAAATCCATTTTGGTGGACATATTAACAGTATATATATTTATTAGGATCAATTGATATGACTTTATTTGTTTTCTAATTTTTAGACATGATGGAAAATTATGGAATTTGAATAACTATCGTTTTGAAGAATCAATGTGTTGGAAAAACTTAACTATTGCTCAACGTTCAGGTTTAAATCAAATTCCAAATCGTCGTTTTACATTGTGGCGGGGTCTAACAATAAATCGTGCTAATGTTTATGTTGGCTTTCAAGTTCAACTTGATTTAACAGGAATATTTATGCATGGAAAAATTCCAACGTTAAAAATATCATTAATTCAAATATTTCGTGCACATTTATGGCAAAAAATTCACGAAAGTGTTGTTATGGATCTTTGGTAAAGAGTTTAATTTGAATTAAAATAATAGAAATTATATTTTGTCTCTCGCTTTTTTTTAGTCAAGTATTTGATCAACAATTAAATGCATTAGATATTGAAACTGTAAAAAAAGAAACGATTCATCCAAGAAAATCATATAAAATGAATTCATCATGTGCAGGTTGCACTTCTATTTTTTTTTTGTTTTCTTTTCTATTTTTTCAACTTTTTCATTTCGTTTAGATGTTCTTCTATTTGGTGCATGTAAATGGAATATAAGTCAACCATCCTTATTAGTTGATTCAAAAGATGTTATGGATAATACAACATCTCAAAAATATTGGCTTGATATTCAATTACGTTGGCGTGATTATGATTCACATGATATTGAACGTTATAGTCGTGCAAAATTTTTTGATTATACAACAGATAATATGTCGATTTATCCATCACCAACTAGTGTTATAATTGCTATTGATTTAGCTTATAATTGGTACAATGCATTTGGAAATTGGTTTCCTGGTTGTAAAACACTAATACAACAAGCTATGGCTAAAATAATGAAAGTAAATCCAGCTTTATATGTTGTACGTGAACGTATACGTAAAAGTTTACAATTATATTCATCTGAACCAACAGAACCATATTTATCATCACAAAATTATGGTGAATTATTTTCAAATCAAATTAAAACAAATTATTGTTACCCGTAAGGGTATGTTGGATCCATTAGAAGTTCATTTACTCAGTAAGTTATTTTATTTTATTTTATTTTTATTCTATAAGAATATCTTGACGAAACAATGAAATCTTATTCTTGTTCAGTATAGATTGTAGTAGACGTTAAAGTGATACAATTGAGTAAAAGCTAAGAGCGATAGTCTCACAAAGAAATGTACTGAATATGAGAAGTGACATAAATGTAATCTCAAGTATCATCAATAATGCCGATGAATACTGAAGAATACTTTGGTAATAATTGATTTTTTCTATATTAAGACGCTATTTTATTAAACAAAGAACCATCCGAACTGGTACTCGCCGTTTGAGTTCTTATTGAACCTACGAGAATGTCTTGGCGAAGATAATAAAAGTCTAAAAGTTGCAACAAAAACAGTTTTCTTGTTTTTGAGATATTTATTGTCTCAAAAATAATCGTTGACTACAAGACATAATATAAAAATCAAGTTTATTCGAAAATTTCATATTTCGACAAAAAAAAAGATATTTTCTTCGACTGAAACTTTCAGGATATTCCATAATAGATCTAATAGACCTATCTAAAAGCGAAATTTCAGGTCAAAATTACGTTACTTATTTTTTCACTAAATATATCAAAATGAATCAGAAATTCAACAGAACAATCACAACTTGGCTCTAAATACCCACGGGGACCAACAATTTTAGACACTCGAATGTTACCCATGTGTCCATGTTGGCTTAATATCAACTCAAACTATGAATATTAGGACTCAGCTTAGGATGGGAAAATTCCATCCTATTGGATACAACTCTTTAAGAAAGTGTCCCATGGGACGATTTTGTTGCTGTCTCACCTCATCCCATGCGAAGCTGCGACAAGTATCAGTTAGGATAATATCTTCGAAAGAGAAAATTTTCATCCATTAATCAACATGTTACTTACTTATTGACTCGAACAAGATTCTAACACACATACAGATTTCTATTTATGTTAGTAAAGATAAACAAAGTGTCAACGCTTGTCACTTATTATCAAAATTGATTATTAAAATTTTGCTGTTTTCCGAAAAAAAAAGAGTATCATGTTTGAATTTGTTTTTTTTTTACAGATTTTCCAAATATAGTTATCAAAGGTAGTGAATTACAATTACCATTTCAAGCATGTCTTAAAGTTGAAAAATTTGGTGATTTAATTCTAAAAGCTAATGAACCACAAATGGTTATGTTTAATTTATATGACGATTGGTTAAAATCCATTTCATCTTTTACAGCATTTTCACGTTTAATTCTTATTCTAAAAGCATTACATGTTAATAATGATCGAACCAGAGATGTCCATCGCGGCGCGACCGCAGCCGCTACCGCCACCGCGCCGCTGCCGCTGTGGCGGCTGTTTTTTTCAAATAACCATCGCGGTGCGGCGCGGCAGCAGTCGTTTTTTTAACTAACTATCGCGGCAGCGGTAGGTTTTTTTGAAGAACAATGCAAAAATGCATGAATTCGAACAGAATTTCAATGTTTGCAAGTGCAAAACTATGAGATTCAACGAATCTTACCGATTGGTAACAACAGCTCCAGTCCTGAACAGTCACAGGTCGTAAAATTCACAACATTATTCTAACAATCATCGCGGCATGGTTGTTTTTGGTGGTGTCGCGGCAGCGTTGCGGTAGGTTTTCTGTTTTTATCACCGCGGTGCTGTAGCGGCGCGGCAGCGGTCAGTTTTCAACCGCGATGGACATCTCTGCATCGAACTAAAATGATTTTAAAACCTAATAAAACAATCATAACAGAAAATTATCATATATGGTCAACATTAACAAATGATGAATGGATTCAAGTCGAAATTTTATTAAAAAATTTAATTTTATCTGATTATGGTAAAAAAAAATAATGCTAATATTGCATCATTAACACAAAGTGAAGTACGTGATATTATATTGGGTATAGAAATAAGTGCACCAAGTATACAACGGCAACAAATAGCTGAAATTGAACAACAAACAAAAGATTCATCACAAATAATAGAAACAACAGTTAAAACATTTAATAAAAATGTTGATGAAATCATTGTAAATGTTAGAAGTAATTATGAAAGACAAACATTTGCATCTAAAACTGATTGGCCTATACGAGCTATATCAACAACTAATTTATATTTACTTACAAATCATATTTATGTTTCATCAGATGATATTAAAGAAGCAGGTTATCGATATATTTTACCAAAAAATATTTAAAAAAAATTTATTATTATATCAGATCTTCGTACACAAGTAAGATTTTAATTGAAGTTTTTATTATATTTTATGTTTTTATTTTTTGTTTTATAGATTGCTGGTTATTTATATGGTATTAGTCCACCGGATAATCCAAAAATAAAAGAAATTCGTTGTTTGATTTTACCACCACAAAGAGGTACACATGAAATTGTTTATTTACTAAATTTATTACCACAATATGAATATATTAAGGTAAGAAAATCTTGATGCATTAACGAGATGGCATTAGAAGACAGCAAAAAAAAGAAACAAAATAAACCTATTCAATAGCACAGTCAGGATTCTCCTTTCAAAGAATATCAATTCCATAGTTTCTTATTAGATCTACTAGTTGAAGCTGTTGCTTTGAAACAAAAAAACATTTTCTAATGATCGATAAAGAAAAAAAAAACAAACTTATCTTCAATTCATATAATCCGCTGTCATTTCTTTGAAAAACACTAATGAAGGAATATATCCAAGTGTCGAACTGTTTTTGAATCTCGACTATGTGCATCACATCACGTAGATCCTAATGAAGAATAAGTACTCTGCAACAAATTTGGGCTCATGGTTTATTATTGTCGAGGTATTGTAATTTCGACTTGAAACTTTTTACAGAAGCAAGACTTGCCAAAAACAGCTTATTGTCAAAGTTACAGATCATTTTTTTTCTTCTATTCTAAGGTTTTAACTTCTCCTATATACATTCGGTAGATTCCGATATTCTTATTTCAGAATAAAAGCAATCAACAAAAATCTGAAAATTTCACAGTAAACTATTTTCATTAGAGTCTGTTTCTGTGCGAAGTTCCAAGTCATAATTCCAAACTGCGATTTCTTGGTGTGCCTGAGAGGAGATTACGGCATTATAGTTAAACAAAACCCGTGAAATTGCAACATCTCGGCAACAATATATCAATAGCCCGAACATTTTGCAGAGTATTTATAACTCATTTAGGATCTATGTGATGCGTATCGTCCTGACTCAAAAGCGATTTGACATTCGTATGTGTTCTCTTGTTAAAAAAAGAAATACATAACTTTATCTGAGAGACATGCAAAATGTGGCTAAATTAGAAAAAAAAAGCATTCTTTATTTAGGACATGTCTTTTCCAGACGTTTAAATCTAAACGTCCAAATCTTTCACATATGCTAAACTTGCAAGTCGAATTGGATTACTGAAGAATTAGAAAAAAAACAAACTTTACCCACATAAGAAACTTTTTCTATACACGTAGCATCCCTCAAAGTGCCCTAAGCCATACTCGTTGCTGTGTACACAGTAAAGTCTGTCCTTATTTTATGTTTTGACACTGCTAAGAAGCCATACAAGTTCGGACATATTGGAAAAAAAGAACATAAATTTATACGGATCAGAAGAGTTTAGACGATTTCTTTTATCATTTTTTGACTAAAATAATAAACTAGATGGACTTATTCAATTTCTAGATAATCTTATAAATCATCTATTTTTTTCTACTTCAATAGAATATGGAACCACTTGGATGGATTCATACTCAACCAAATGGATTACCACAATTATCACCAAAAGATATAATAACACATGCTAAAATAATGCATGATCATAAATCATGGAATGAAGAAAAAACAATTATAATAACATGTTCATATACACCTGGTTCAGTTTCATTAGCTGCTTATAAATTAACACCAAGTGGTTATGAATGGGCTTGATTAAAAACTGATCCTGAAAATAATCTAAAAGGTTTGATATTAAATTCTCATAATAATAAAATATTTATTCGAAATTGTTTTCATATTTAGGATATGATCCATCACATTATGAAAAAGTTCAAATACTCTTGTCGGATCGTTTCTTTGGATTTTTTTATGATACCAGGACAAGACTTAATTTTATGGTAAACTAATACTTTTTATATTTATTTGTTATGATATAAGTTTTTCTTTTATTCTATTTTTAGGGTGCTGCTCGTCATGATGCTAATATGAAATATGATGTAATCTTATCAAATCCAAAAGAATTTTATCATGAAAATTCATCGTCCATCACATTTTCTTAACTTTTCCAATGAAGAAAATCCTGATACCTATACAGCTGAACATGAAGATCGATTTAATTAAACATACAAACAATAAAAACAACTGGTTATTCTTTATTTTATTCTTCTCTTCTACAACAAAAAAATGCCTGTGATATTACATTGTGATAATTCTTATTCATATTGAGTCATTCTTTTTATTTTCTTACTTCTTTTTTCTTACATGAGAATAAAAAGTCATGTATAACATATGACGACATCTATCATTGTTGATTCAGTTTGTTTTTTTTTTCTTCTTTTCATTCGTGAATAATGGAAACAAATCTCTATGAATAATAATTACAAAGAACAAATTTTGAGTCATCATTTTTCTATATTCTAGATTATTCTCATTAGGATTATTTTAATCAAATTTTTTTTTTACTCGTATTTTTAAAAAAAATGAGTGAGAATAACAATGAACAAATGGATGTTGGAACAGGTTCAACAAGCAATGATAATGTAACTGATGTTGTTGAAACAGCACCTACTACTACTAGTCCAAATCCTGATGAAGTTAAAACTGAAAATATAACATCAAATTTAAAATTAACAATAAAAACACCAAAAGAAAAAAAAGATATTTCAATTGATGAATCGTCTACTGTTAAACAAGTAAAATGAAATTCACTTCTGTTTTTTTTAATATTGTTTTTCCTTCTATTAGTTAAGAGATATTGTGGCTAATGAATTTAATGCATCAATTGATCAAGTATGTCTTATTTATTCGGGTAAAATTCTCAAAGATGATGAAGATCTTAAAAAACATGGTATGAAATAAAGAAATCATTTTATTAAAAGTATAGTTTTCGTCTATTTTTATTTTTCTTTTTTTAATTAATAGATATAAAAGATGGTGTTACACTTCATTTGGTTATTCGAGCACCTAAAGCAGATTCAACAGCAGCAAGTACATCTGCTAATGCAACAGCAACAACAACAACAACTACTGCTACTAGTGATACACAAGCATCAGCTAATCGTCCGAATACAGCGCAAACAAATACAAGTGGTTTTCCATTTGGTCTTGGTTTAACACCTGGAATGGGAAATTTAAATTTTGCTAATACTAATTTTCTTGATATGCAACAACAACTTCAACAACAAGTAAATATATATATTCATACATTATTGTAATATTCAATTTTGACTTGAATAAGTCAAATGCATTATGCTCACTCTGATGTTATACGCAGAAAAAAAACACTATAGTGATAGTTACATTCCAAAATAACACTACAGAGTTATGAAAAATTTAAAAAAAAATGAATCATTTAGAAAAGATATTTCGAACAGAGAACATCATAAGAACCTTTTCTTCGTTCTATTCGATTTTCTGCAGAGACGATCTTTTCATTTTTTTGAAAGAGATATCATGCATGTCTATATATGAGGTCCGATGTCAATAAGATGAGCGAAGCAAACATAGAGATAAGTTTTATTGTTTTTTCTGTTGAGTTTTTCATAAGAACGAATCAATAGCGTTGTCTATTTGACTTGGTGATAAACATGTTTGTCTTTGAATAAATGTCAATCTTGCTGAATTAAATACTCTTTTCACCGAAGCATTAATCGCTAGTATAGCACATACTCTTCCGACTACTATGAATAATGATCGAATCATGATCAATTCAATGACATGAATGTTCTGCGGGACTCAAATATTATCCTGCATCATCAAGGAAAAAAGAGTGTCCTATTATATACTCTAATTTTAAAGTCACTAGTCGTTTTATTAGATATACATTTTGGTAATTTTTTCTATAGATAATGAGTAATCCAGCACAACTTCGTCAGTTAATGGAAAGTCCTATGGTACAAAGTATAACAAGTAATCCAGATTTATTACGTTCATTATTGCTTAGCAATCCACAAATGCGTGATTTAATGGAGGTAAATTAATTGAATATTGAAAAAATTTGTTTTTCATATTAAAAAAAAAAAAACAAAAAATTAATATTTTAAGCGCAATCCTGAAATATCACATTTACTTAATAATCCTGATTTACTTCGACAAACAATGGAATATGCTCGTAATCCAACAGCATTACAAGAACTTATGCGTAATCATGATCGAGCTTTAAGCAATCTTGAAGTAAATATTTATTTTTATTCTTAATCATATTTTATTATTATTATTAAACATTGTCTTTAATAGAGTATTCCAGGTGGATTTAATGCTTTACAACGTATTTATCATGATGTGCAAGAACCAATGTATTCAGCAGCACAAGAACAATTTGGTAATAATCCATTTACACAATTATTTACTGGAAATGGAGGTATTTTAAATGTCTTCATTTTTATATTTTGATTATTTTGTTTTTTGTGTCATTGTCATCATAGAAAATACATCTGCACCACGTACGGAAAACACTGATCCATTACCAAATCCTTGGGCACCTCGAGGTACTGCTGGAGCAACAGCTACTGCAACTAATCGTCAACAACCATCATCTAATACACCAAATAATCAACAACAACAACAAATACCATCAGCAATTCCAACTGGAGCTGCTGGTAGTTCACCCGGTTTAATATCTCCAATGATGCAAAATTATATGTCACAATTAGTTCAAAATCCTCGTTTACTTGAAAGTGTTCTTAATGCACCATATATGCAACCATTAATGGATTCACTTGCTGCTAATCCGGATATATCAAGACAAATGATTGCAAATAATCCAATGTTTGCTAATAATCCTGAACTACGTGAACAAATGATAAATGCTTTACCAGCTATGATGGAACAAATGAGAAATCCTGAAGTACAAGCATTAATGCAAAATCGTGAAGCACTTGAAGCTATTACACAAGTTCAAGAAGGTTAGAATATTAATATTTAAAACCAAAAAAACAAAAAAAAAGAAATAAATTCACTATTTTATGTATAGGACTTCAACGTTTACATGCAGCAGCACCGAATCTTTTTCAAGCGTAAATTTATTAATAAAATATTTTGATAAAACAAAAAAAAACGAACATTTTTTCTTTCTATTAATTTAGTGGTGGTTTACCTGCTGGTCTTCGCTTTGGTCCAACTGGTTTAGCTTCACCAACTGCTACTGGGGGTTCAACAAATAATGCTTCATCTTCATCTACATCTACAACATCAACTGGTCCAGCGCCATTGTCAACAAGACCTACTGGCGATACATCATCATCAACTGATTCAAGCAATTATGCAGGTGTATTTGCTCAAATGTTGAATATGATGTCAAATCAAAATATTGTATGTTTTTATTTTAATAAACAAGTTTTTATTTATTTTATATTTATTCTATAGAATACACCACCAGATCAACGTTATGCTGTTCAATTAGAACAACTTGTTTCAATGGGTTTTACTAATCGTGAAGCAAATTTACAAGGTAATCAATCAATGAATTGTTTTTTTTTTTTTTGTATTTAACTTTTTATTTTTTTTTTAGC
Source organism: Rotaria sp. Silwood1 (assembly GCA_905250075.1). NCBI lineage: Eukaryota > Metazoa > Rotifera > Eurotatoria > Philodinida > Philodinidae > Rotaria > Rotaria sp. Silwood1. The sequence goes on along the minus strand of CAJNOP010000035.1, from coordinate 796,377 downwards.
ACTTACAGCAACAATGGGTGATGTAAATGCTGCAGTTGAACGACTTCTTGCCCAAATCTAACTTTTTTTCAATATATTAATGCGGTCATTTTCTTGTCTTTTTCTTTTTTTCCTATTCATGCTACAAAAATGTCTTCTTTTTCTTTTCATCATATTTGCTCGTTTCATTCAATCTTGATAGACTTTTCTTTGCTGAGCAGCAACACACACACACACTCTCATATATATATATATATGCAGACATTGACGAGCAATTTGTTTGTTCATTTCTTTTCTTTTATTCAACTTCTCTTTTTATGTGTGGGCATGAATATTTGCATGGAGAAAACACACAAAAAAGTTCTGGGAAAAAAATGTTCCTGTATGTATTCACATATTTTGCAAAAAAAAAAAACGTCTTTGTGTTTTTGTCGTCGTCTGTTGTCTATGTATATGTGATTGTCGTATTTGTATAAAGCAAAAGAAAGACCATTTTTCAATTTAAAACTATAAGTAATCATAAATGCTATGAGATTTCAATACAATGAATAATTATTTGAGATATGAGATTTGATTTAAGCATTTTTCTCTTTGGTTATTAAAACAATATTGAAATTCAATCAATTGAAATTGTTCATGATCGGTAATTTTCTAAGAAAGATCAAATCAAGTGATTTTTGTTAAGATAATCCTACTAGATTATTCTTTTACAAAACGAATTTTATATGTAATAAAACTCTACTTCTCACAATGAATTGATGTTTCGATGATGCTGTTGAATCTTTTTGATTAACTGACAGATTTATATCGAATGAACTCAATAAACTGATTTACTCGTAACATAAGCTGATAGTAGACCTGATATAAATAGAAATGAACGAGTCAAGTCAAGTCTGACTTGACTCAAAACCAGCAACGACAGAATTCAACAATTTTGATAATGGATTCAACTAAACCTCTATACGACCCAAGGCCGGGTAAAAAAGTCGGCTGGCTGCAAGAAACGGAAAATATAGCAGTATGATTTTATACGTCTACTAGTGCTAGCTGGGGACTTGGAAGTACGTCCCTCTAAAAATTATATCGCTAAACTACATTTTTCGCGTTCTTTTGAATGATGTACTTTTATTGAATCAGCAAGAAAAAAATTTTGGAACCAATTGATATGTTCAAGTATACGTTCAATATCAACTGATAGATTATATATATGTATTATTCTTTTTTCTGTTTCTGTTTCACATATTTGACTTTATATGGGGTGAAGCATTTCTGCTTGAAGTGAAACAATTTCCCGATCGATTGGTCCAATAGTTCACTGCTGTTTAGAAATCGTTATGAAACTGTATTTATCATTGTTGATTCATTGCAAATAAATTAAACCAAAAAAAAAGCCGCGCGCTATTCAGATGAATTCTGCAATTTTAATAATTGATAAATGAATCTTTTCTGTGATTTATTCGATAAATTTCATTCTTTCCTTTTCACTAGAATGACAAGATGAAAAGCAAAAGAATATGGAGAAGACATCAATGTATTTATCTCACACTATTGTCGTGTACGTGTTTCTTTGCCATTTGAACTAAATTGTCGTCAATGTGAATAATATTTCTAAAACATACAATTATTTATAATTGTTTCACTTCATCAATTAATAACATACGAATACACACAAACAAAATTAGTGGTCGAGTCAATACAACGATTTCTCTAGATAGATCAAGTGTTTATAATTGATTGACAGTCTTCATTATTTCCTTAAGTAGTAGTAGAAGATATATTTACTCGATCATTTGAGACAGATCATTTTTCTAATCATTGTTTAACATAGATTACAATGATTTTCATCAATGCTTATTTCATTAAATGTTGTTGATTCCATATCTCATAGAAAATTATTTAAAAGAGTTTATTATCAAGAAAATAACATATGATGCGAAAATAATGCAATAAAATGTTGACCTTTTTATTTTCTCCTAAAAATAGTTTCGAAAAGAAAATTTTCTCCTCTTGCAAACCATATATGATTTATTATTACCACACACTTATCAACAGCATGGCATGAGAAGAAAGAGACTCATCTCAAAAATATCTCCGCACTTTTTGTATGTTTCAAAAAAAACTACACAAAATGTCGACTGGCATATTTCTGTAAACACGTCTTGAGATGATAATTTTTTTATCCGCTCGTAGGAAATTTTTACCTCTTTCGAACTGTATAGGAATTCGTTTTTACTATACATTCGTAAATGAAATGATACTGATAGAAATAGAATTGCCTGTTCAAGAAATTCTATTCTTTCATTGTTCTATCTGAAAAAGCTGTATATCAACCGAAATTAATATCACAGGAGTTGTATTTGAATCAGTTGAATAATAATATAAATTACCTTTCGATATTAGAATCATTTGTTCTTGGAATACTTTGTTTCATAAAACAATTAAACGTCATCTTCCAAGATTTATTGGATGAATCGATATAAAAATTGCAAATTTGTGGAGCTAGTGTTTTCTCTTTCTTGTTATGTCATTCCGTTTACGAATGTATGGCAAAAACAAATTATATACAGTTTAAAAGAGAGAAAATTTTCCTTTCAGCTAATAGAAGAAATATTGTTCCAACACTTATTTTGTGCTGTTATTTTGAAACATACAAAAAGTGCGGAGATATTTTTGAGGTGAGTCTCTTTCTTCTCTCATGCCATGCTGTTGATAAGTGTGTGGTAAAAACAAATCATATATGATTTGAAAGAGGAGAAAATAAAAAGGTCAACATTTTATGCCATTACTTTTGCATCATATGTTAATTCTTTTCAAATCTTTATACATTAACTAAGTTACAATATGTATCTTGATTGAGAATATATGAGATGCGATTTTAATTTGCTTTATGTAAAATATTATGAATTATGTTAGGTTTATTCTTTAGATTATACATAAATAAATGAATAACATAAAAACTGTTATTTTTACAAACATACCAAGAATATTTTTCTTTTTTCTTGTATTCTTTTAATTTAATTTGATTCGTATGATCGAAATAAGTTTAATTTTTGATACTGTTTGTTTTCATTTATACAATTTTTATTTATAATAAAGAAAAATATTGATCGAAATTTTTAGGACGAATAAATGGCTCATCAATATCAAGATTTGTGATTTTAGAACAAGTGAGACGTGTTACATCATTGGTGAAATTGTGTGTAACCGTTTTGATTGATTCATACTTGATGTCAAGATTAAGCAAACGAGATAAATGACAATTTTTATCAATCAGGAATTGTTCCGCATAATCTACATGTGCCAAATACACATCGAGAAGCATAAGATGCGGAAACATAATATATATTCTTGCTTGTTGCTCGTCTGTGTGTAGTTCATCATTATATATATACGAATTCGCCAATACAGGAAAACTTTGAGAGATGACTTTGAAGAAGTTGTGTTCAAAAGGACTCAAGTCTATCATAGATTAGGCATCGATCATTATAAAAGATTCTGCCATGAAAAGAATTGCTTCGGTAAAAACAACTATTGAATTGATATGGAAGTGAATAGATATGTGATCTACTTTCGTCTCTTGTTGAAGGAGTTTGAATATATGAGCGAACTTGTTTATATCTTTTTCCAATGAAACTACGTTGAATATCTTCATTTGATGGAAGAGTAATTTTAGTATTCTTTCACAATACACCAGTGTCTATACTGAAAATAAATTTGTTTAATCGTGGCATATAAACAAGAATGTCATCATATAATTGAATATCATCGATATCAGTCAAGTCAACTCTTAATGTTGACAAAAATAATATCAATTCCTCAAGATTTATCATTTGACGAAGTAATGGAATAACAAGATTGTCATAACACATCGTTTGTAGAAACGATGTTAATGAGAAGTATTTCAATTTGGAAAGTTTCCACAATAGAACAAAACAAACTGTATTTACGTATCTACTTTAATTAGCTGTTTTTTCACAAAACTAAACAATTGACAACTACACTAACCGTGTTTTCTGTAGTTCTTGATGTATGTGATATTCTTTTCACATGTATAATCAATTTTGATAAAGTATCAAGGCGTCCGTCAACTCCAAAATCGGAGAAAATTGCTTTGTAAATTCTCCAAGATCGGAGAAATTATCATAGTAAATTCCCCAAAATCGGAGAAAGTACCAGCCAAAATTTTCTGGAACAGGAGGGGGTGACCCTCTATCCCCCCCGGTCGCGCCGCCCCTGTATGTGTTTGACATGCACAGATCTCAAGATGTGCTCATATCACATTACTGTGTTCCTTGAGATACTCAAATACTTCATGAGCATGACAAAAAAAACCTTGACTAGGTATACTTATTCCTGTATTTAAATCTAAACTTTGTTTAGAATTCTGACTTGCTAGCACAATTGTGTTTCATTATCTACACTAATTTGTGCATCTAAATTAAATTTTGATTTTATAGCAGAGTTATACCTCGTTATATATGACGATTATTGTGCTTAAAAGAGAATTCTACTATGAATATTCATTTTCCAAGGATCTTCCTCTTGCAGAACTTTGTATTTCAAAAACAACTTTCTCTCATGAATATTGCTTTCTTAAACATAACTTTTAGATACGATTCATATTAAAAATGCGAACTTCCTTTTAATTAGATTAAGTAAATGGTTTCATATATTTGGTGCAACTGTTATTTGTGAAAAATCCCGTTTGAACATTTGAATATCTACCTATTGTTTTCAAATAATTAATTGCAGGATAAATGAATCATTGATTTGATGTTATATTTTGTATAACTATCTATATATCGAATTTATTGATTTAATTTTTCAATTGATTTAATACAGTATTCATTTATGAAAGTTTAAAAAAAATTTCTACTCTTAATAAACATAATTTTAATTAGTTAAAAAAACTCATGAAAAATGAAAAATCATGAATGCTAGGAAATCACAATTCAATTGTAATAAACAAGATTTCTAATAGATTTATTATTGTTTTACTACCGTATTATAAGCAAACTCGTGCTCGGACATAATACATCATGTTATTGCGCTTAATGAAAAAATACAAACTTATATTATTTCAATGTAAACTGTGCTGCAACGGTTTAATTCCATATCCATTTTAATCAAATATCTCGATTAATAGTCGATAAATTAATCCTTATTCTTGAAGACGCATTATATGAAAATAATCTTTTATTTCTTTCGATAAACAAGAATTGTTTCTTATGTCCCAGAGTTGAATTTTATAGAATATCTTTCGCTATATTTAGTTATAGTTAGAGACTTTTTTGTCAGGAAAAGATAACCATATATTTATTTCCTGGTAGAAATAAATATTATTTATCCAGGAGTCCATCTAAAAAAATGAGAGATACTATTCTCAGATTAATTTTTTTAGGAAGAAAATATCAGGTGATGGAAATGAAAGCATTGAGCTTGTTCTTTATATATAAATTAGTTGTTTTCATTAACGAATGAAAACTAAAAAAAAAACATTTCTTCTGAAAATAATTTCTTCTTCAAATAGATTCAACTATTTGCTATTGTAACAGTTCTAATAAGTCTTATTGAATATAAAACTTTTTTCACTAAATTATAACTTGATTATGATATACTATACACTCGAATGAATTCTGTTCAATTTGCAGCATGTTTTAAAACGTGAACAGCATGAAGTAAACTTAACGTAGAAAGAAAAATATTTCTTATAGAATCTTCATGTGAAGCTAAATCAACTAAACCTTTTCTTTTCTCAAACAAAATCTGGAAGACTAGACTCGAAATTCACTCAGGAACTTCAAATTAGTGATTCATCATTGATAAAGAACAAAAAATGTTACATCACATCTGTTCACTACCAATATATTTATCATTTAGAAGCGCCATTTGAATGAAGTCAAGATAGATCTAATATAATAAAATTTATGTAGCGTTATTTCAAGTAGAAAGGTGAGACCTATAAGAAATGCAACTCTTTACAACCTGGGCAAAATCACGTTTTTGTCAAACAGAGCAGAAGAAAAAATTCTGACTGACACCCAAACATTTCCATTCGTGTGCAACAAACATAGATAGATGCCACGATTCTCATCTTTTCAACACATGATCATCAGAAGTCTCAATGGGCTGGAGTGGTTCGATATTACGATGCATGCTTATAGGCTGGATGATGTATAAATATTGAAATTTTTATAAGATGTTACATATTTCTATTAAATTTCTCTTCGAAAATCCCATTTAATTGTTTCATTGACGAAAATATTTCTGCAATAATCACCAAACATATAAAGGGAAACAAAGAAAAAGATCAAATTGTCATCAACTTAAAAAACTTCCTTTTCATTTTGAAGAAAATATCCTTGTCTGCCGTTCCTCGTTCATTGTCAGTTCCTTTTAGTAGCTCTAATACTATTGTTACTCAACGATCTCAATCATCTATATTTATTAACATTTTTTCTTTAACTAACGATGCTGATTTACCATCACATAGACAACAGTATAAACCTGAATAGAGCAAGTTTCTTTTGAAATAACAATCATTGATATATATCTTTATTAAAAACAAAATAGTAAACACCGTCGATGAGTGGATAGGTTTCCTTCGATCTAATTCGATCCATTGAATCCTTTGGTGACTATGTGTATATTCTTAGCATCAAAGATTGCATTGAAATTCCTATATATACAGTGCACGCATATTGAAAGTATACCCTTTGAGTTTTTCTGTTTTCATTGCCGTAACACTTATTTGTTTTTAAAATTATTATATACAGGAAGAAAGCCCGGAAACCGCTGCTTCTGATGGTATATTTATGTTAAACAACAGATACAGTTTGAAGTGTAAAAACGGTGTTTGAAAATATAGTAATATTTCTTTTCTTTTGCAAAATCCATTCACATTTATTATTTATATTTCAGAAATCAAAAAGAGTAAGAATTTTTGGAATAACTATCGGTAGAAACAAGATAGAGATCTACGGTTTTCACCATTCAAAAGAGGAGATGAATCTGCATCGGATCCCATATTTCAGATGTTCCTAATAACTTTTACCTGGGGCTTCAGCCAAGTTCTTTCACATGTCGACGCTTCTAGAGACGAAAAAAAGAGGGCTTTCCTCAAAGAATACGGAAAAAAGTCAATTTTTCAAAAGACTTAGCTAAAGCCTCCAGGTAAAAGTGATTAGGAACATCTAAAATATGGGATCCGATGCAGATTCATCTCCTCTTTTGAATGGTGGAAACCGCAGATCTCTATCTTGTTTCTACCGATAGTTATTCCAAAAATTCTTACTCTTTTTGATTTCTGAAATAAATAATAAATGTGAATGGATTTTGCAAAAGAAAAAAATGTTACTCTATTTTCAAACATCTTTTTTACACTTCAAACTGCATCTATTGTTTAACATAAATATACCATCAGAAGCAGCGGTTTTCGGACTTTCTTCCTATATATAATAATTTTTAAAAACAAACAAGTTATGGTAATGAAAACACAAAAATTCGAAGGGTATATTTTCAATGTGCGTGGACTGTATATAATTTGATATAGAATTAGTTTTTACATATTGTATAATTTAAGAGAGCTAAATTTTAATAAAACTGCACTTAGATGTGCTTGTCATAGAGCAAACGTCGATTAAGATATATTGCATTTGGCACACGTATAAAAAAAAGAGTCGAGAAGAAAAAATGTTAGATTAATCATAATAGAAATTTCATTGTTTAATTTCTTCATTGTATTTTGTTGAATTTATAAACAAATCATTAATGGAATGGCTTTAACATCGACTAACTTTACCTTTTCTTACGCAAGTTTTTTTCCATTTGATTTATCTATATTTACAAATGCTAGTTTTATAAAAGTTCATTTCACGTCAATATATATATGTGTATATATAGATGTGTTATTCAAGTAACTTATCTGGATTTATTTGACATATATGTCATTTTTCTAGAAGTGATCTTTCTCAGGTTGATTGATGCAATAATATCATAGATTTTGAATCGTATCTGCTATTGAGTAATCTTTCATCATCTATTCTTCATAAAAGAGTTTTTCGAAAAAAAACCAATAATCGGTTGTTGTGATCTTTCACAATTTAATGTCGATCTTATTGAAATGATTCGATACTCTCTTATACAAACATTCAATGAATTATTATATATTATGATACAAACAAATATCGAAGCAAGTATTTTTCATGAGATTAATTTTTCATTTTAGCAATATAAAACAAATTAGAACGCATGATATCGATTTATAAGATGCAAATTTAAATCATACGAATTGGATTCATGCAATCTATTATTGATGTAATTTTGCTGAAGTAAATTTCTAAGAAAAAAAAAAACATTAAATGAAGCTTACTTATTAAAATCTATATGCAAGGAAAGTCATGTCAATAATGAACAAGTAATTAGTGCTGCATCATTAAATAGAAATACATTGTCAAATAGAACTAAAATATATGGAAATGTTTCGAAAACAAAAAAACAAAAAACAACCGAATAGTCACGTTCAAATATACTTTTATTATTATTAATATAATTAAACACCTTTTTGGTCTAGATATATATTTTTTTTCTTGAATAGAAAAAATATAAGAAAAAAGAAAAAAATTGAGATGAAATTAACGAATTCAAGTATCTCTTCTTCAATATCGACTCATTTCATTTCATTTCTATTGCTTGAAACGTGTGTTTGACACTAGAAAAAGTAATAGGAGAATTCAATGATCTCATCTACATGTCATCCACTCATAGCCAACGTAGAAAATCTATATTGATCATGAGACATATGTTCTCTTCTTACAATATATAATATATTAGGGGGGCGGTCGTCGACAACAACTAATTAGTTATAATTACTCATAGGACTGGTGTGACTTTGATTCTATATTCACATCATATAGTCTTTTCTTTTTTTTTCGAGTAGATACATGTGCTACATCTTGACGCACACATATATAGCCGAGAGGCTCGATCCATATGTGAACTAAATTCACGGTTGAACATTGTGTTTGATCCTTAGAATATGAAGATTTCTTATAGTGTTCATTACACACTTATGTACGTACATGTGTGTCGTTCATTGAAAAAGGGAAAAAAAGGCGCTTTTGAATCGGGTAAGGGCGGGCTAAGTGTGACAAATAAGCGAAGATAGTAATAAATATATCAATACGTAAACGACAATAGAATAGAGCAGTGAAGTGTGCGGTATATTTCATTGAAAAAGAACAGGTAAGAATTTAAAATAACAAATGGCAACACGTTTCTTTCGATTGTCAAGTGACCGATTATGAACACATCATAAATAGCAAACAATATTTATATTTTCAAACGGGAAAAAGAATCAATTTCACACGGTCATTCAAAGTTACTTCATAGAAACGGAACTAAGATTGATTTCCATTGAGATGTGTGTATACAAATCACTCACTGATGTTCACATACACACTTCATTATATATGTGTATTTGTTGATCTCAACATATATATATATATATCTACATAAATGACGATAGATTTGAATGTTCTTATGTCATTCATTGTCTTAATAATTCTATCAAATGTGAGAATAACAAGAAAACAAGCTGTTCTCTCGGTCTCTCACTCGTCTTTTGAGTTCATCAGTCGCCTGCCATCGTTGACTAATCTAACATCAATCATTTGCGGTCCGTTGATCTTCAACTAGTTTGTTCTCCATGACATCATATTTTTTTTTCTTCATCTTATACATATATATTGCCTCTCAATTATTCATTCGTATTTCATTTTTCTCGTTTTACAATACCAGCACGTACTCATCCTCGTTTATTATTTTTTGTTAACCCAAAAAAAAAAAAAGAAACGATTTGAAGAACAAAAAAAAGTAGATGTAATTATAATCCTTAATCACATGATATCATGTGGATGTGTTATTTCCCTTCTTTTTTTTTTTTTTTTATTCGATAAAGAAGAAAATCAAACTTGATACTTCGCGTTTGTATTTTTTTTTTCTTTTCGATAAAAAATATCTCGATTTTAATTATTTTTTTTCTGACTTCAAAACAATCGTATGTACTTCAGAAAAAATCTCTTTTTTTTCTCTATTGAACATTTTATTGATGAGTGAAACAAAACAAAACAAAAAAAGAGAGAAAACGTTCACGACATCCGTTTCTTTCGAAAATGTATGCAGGTGATTTTCTCACAAACGAGCTACCAACTGTCCACTATCTTTTTCTCTCTATAATTGTCGCGCACGAGCACACACTTCACTCACGGAAATGGTTATGGACAGCTGTTCAATAATTTTCTCGTTTTAGATCGATACATTTATTATTTTAACAATGACCAAAATTGTTTCAAGGTAAGCCGTTTTCTTATTTCTATGTTGCTTAAACATAAATATATTAGCAAGTATTTTGTTGTGGTTTAATTTCTTTTTCTTTTTTGTTACACTTGATCATCATCATCTTGATTTAGTAAAGCCGTTTAGACCCGCTCGTGCTCTTATGTCTTTATGATAGATGAAGTGTGTTGCTTGTCCGGTCTCTCAAGCCATTTTCTCGCCATTGATAGAAGAAGCGACAGAGGCAGAGAGAGAGAGAGAGAATTTTTTCTCTCTGCTTCTCTTTTCGTCGGAAAAAGAGAATAGAGATAATCTTGCATACCTGAAAGAGAAAGAGAGAAATGTGCAGAGATTGGTTAACAGAATCTATTGGTGGGTGGATGATAGCGGAACTATTTCATCCATTGCATTGCATCGACGAACAGTCTTCGACATTCTCTCTCGCTTGCATCTATTCTCTCTCTGCTGTATATGTTTATTCAGCAGTGTACATATACATAGTACAGTAGCACTACTAAAAATATTAGAAATCATCAAAAGAAGTACGAAGATAATCTTTTCTCTTATTCAGATATATCTATCCTTTAACACCTTTATTATTGTTTGTCTTTGGTCAATTATTGATATATTATTAAAAAAAAAAAGAAAAATATATTTATATAAAATGATGACCGCTAGCAATCTAATCGAGCCGGCACGATTCAAGTAAGTAAGTGAATATGCGCTGATGAATCGTTTGATGACACATCTGTGTGTGTGTGTGTGTGTGTGTGTCGACAATTGTAAAGACACACAAAAGCAATCATATCTATTCTTTTTGTCATTGTATTTTCAATCGTTTATTTGTTCCCACTACCACCACATGTGATGGACCATCGCCACGCGAAGATCATTTCTTATTAAGCTCGAAACAAACAACATGTCTTGTTTGCTCATCGAATTAACTTCTGTGTGTGTGTGTGTGTGTGTATGCGTGTGTGTGTATGATGTAACTTTTTCTTTTTGATTGTTGTTACTTTATCTATTCTGCCTTCGATGATCATCACTATCATGATTTATTCATATTGACTTAATTTTATTTTACAGTATGCCGTCTGGTTGGCCAGCATCATTACAACTTGTTAAAGATCTTGATCGAACAAGTTGTTCAATTAAATCTGAAGAATCAACATCAACAGATGAATTAGATGATGATCAAAATAATGATGGAGAAGGTGTTTGGAGTCCAGATATTGAACAAAGTTTTCATGTAATTTATTTTTTTATTTTTTTTTTGTAATATAAATTAATTATTTAGGAAGCATTAGCTATTTATCCTCCATGTGGACGACGAAAAATTATTTTATCTGATGAAGGTAAAATGTTTGGTAGAAATGAACTTATTTCACGTTATATTAAAATGCGTACGGGTAAATCACGTACAAGAAAACAAGTATCATCACATATACAAGTTCTTGCTAAACGAAAATCAAAAGAACTTCAATCATTATTTAAAGTAATTATATTAATAAAGAAAGAAACACAAAAAAAAAATTCTTTCTTTTCTTTGTTTAGGATTCCAATTTAAAAGAACAACATCGTCCATTTGTTATGAATCAACATTATCATCCATTACGTGATACAACAACAACATCACCGATTATAAATGATAGTACTTCACCATATTATACACATCATCGTACAGCTGTATCACTTTTTTCTCCAACAACAAATATGAATATAACACCAACATCATCATCATCTCCATTTAAACCGACAGCTACTCTTTCACCATATCCATCACCATCAACAATCGTATGTTAATGATTTCTTTTTTAAACATTATTTATTAATTTAATAAAATTTATTTATTTTGTTGTTAATTTAGAGTCTTTGGCAACAATCAGCAACACCGTACGTTGAGTAAGTTTTAAGATTTTTAAAAATAAATTAAATTTATTGATTTGAAAATAATTTTTGTTTTTTTAATTAGTATTAAACCATTTTCTCCATCATCGACAACCCCAACTGATCTTATACCAACAGCAAGCACAACAACTTCATTAACAACACGTTTTATAAGTTCAAATCGAATAAAACTTGTTGAATTTGCTGCATATATTGAATCAAAACGTGACATTGATTCAGTAAGACATAATATCTTTTTGTTTTTCTTAAATGAATGTTTTTTTGTTTTTAGAGACATTATCTTCTTCATATCAGTCAAGAAGCTGCTACTGATATGAAACCTGAAGTAAGTTAATCAGATTAGTTATGGCATATTTGAAATATTTTGTTTTAAAGCGTATCAAAGTGAGCCAAATAATCGATTTATTTCCAATGTTGAAAGAACTTTATGATAGAGGACCACATGATGCATTTTATGTTGTTAAAGTTTGGGTATAAATTTATTGATTTTAGATTATTTTATTTTTCTAATCACTCTCATTTCTTTTTTTTTTTTTTGTATTGTTTTAGGTCAATATGAATTATCAAGAGAATGTAACAAATACATATCATTATTCTTCTCTGTAAGGAAAATTTAGGTTTCTTCTATGAATTGAATTTTATTTTATTTTTTTTATTTTAGTTTTGAAAGTTCGGAGGATAATTTAAACATTTGTATAACAACAAAAGCATGTTCATTTGGAAAAACTATTGTTGAAAAAATTGAAGTATATCACATAATAGAATAAAAAAAAAAAGTCTTTGATTAAACAATAATGCTTCCGTTTTTTGTTTATAGAATGGTACAACAAAATATAATGATATTATTGGTAAATGTATTCATCGTTCAATTGATACAACAATGTGTGGTTTTATGATTGATTTTATAAAAAAACTTAAAACAGGACTATATGTACGTGAAATGATGAATATTGTACTTGAACATTTAGGTGTACTTCAAGTAAGTATTTAATTGATTATTTTTTCTGTTTTAATGTTAAATTAATTGTTCTTTTTTTCTTTTTCTTCTTCATATGATTATTTAGACAGTTATATCAAAAGATACGGATGAATTACTTTTATGTATTGCATATATTTTTGAAATAAGCGAATCACCGTCATTAGGTGGAACACAATCGGCTGCTTATCGCTTATGCGATTAAAACTGAACGATTCTTTTGCATATCTTTTTTCTTTCTTTTCTTTTTTTTTGCGTTTGAGCCCCACCTTAAAAAAGTGCCGATTTGGCTGTGCAGATATAATAATAATGATCATTCACTTATCCCTTCAGCATCATAATGTTTCTTTTTTTCTTCTTTGCTCTTGTTCATTCGCTACAAGATTTCTTTTTTTTTCCTTTTTGTTTTCTATCCTCAATATTATTCTTGAACATGTAGTTGTTTTTGTTTGCTTTATACTTGTACCACTACCCGCTTCATCATTGCTGCTATTACTTTCTCTTGTCTCTAATAAATTATTTTTCAAGATTCTCGTTTTCTTTCTTTTTTTGTCTTATTCGTTTTTTTTTCAGTCTACAACACATACATACATTCCAATGTCTGTCTATATATGATTGTGTCGAAGAAAAACAAATCGACGGTGATTTATTGACTTGTGTCAGACGAAACAAAGTTAATTTACCATATCGTTGATCTTCTCGTTTTTTTTTCTTGGCTTTTTCTCATCCAATTTATCTGTATCTTAGAAGAATTCATATAAAAAGAAATAGTATTAGTTATATGTACTACTCGGATTTAATTAGAATGTGAGACAAGCTCCAGTTGTAAAAACATTACAATGGTGACGAAAAAAAGAAAATATGATTGACGATAGAAGAGAGGAAAAAGAAGAAAAAAAACGCGAGAGGCGTGTTAATTGCTGCATCTAGTAAAAGATCATCAATGATAGAATCAATGAACTCGCAAATGATCGCACAGTTAAGATTTGTTTGCCATGATAACATATAACACCAGTTGTCAGTGACGATGATCGATGGAGTGTGTCGTCGACATTGTTGATTGCTGCCTAATTCATTCGACAAGCATGATACTATTAGAAGAATAGATAAGAATATATATGTACACACCTATATCCATATATATTAATTAGCAACGGAATTTTCTCATTATTCAATATGTGAATCTATTGAATGAAAATTGGAGGTTCTACTTTTTTTTTTTTATTATTGAGATACTAAATTTTAGACATTCATTATATGAGTAATAAAAATTTTGTAGCGTTGTGAATCATAAGAAATAGATTGAGGATTAATTGAATTGAATCCTTTAAAGATATCTTGGCAAAAAAAGATAATTTTTTTTTTTTTGTTGAAGTTTATTTAATCATAAACGATAAATAATGTCTAGTTTTTATTTCAACAAGTCTTCATATATTACGATATGGTTTGAGATCATTATGTAATTCAATAACATTTTATAACTAAGATAAAATCTTGAAAATGTTTAAAAAGTTATCCAATAAGATTATTTGTAACTATGTTCATGTTAATAATATGTTTTCTTTTTCAATTCTTATAATTAACAAACCATTATATGCTAAATAGGCAAAATTTTATTCATGAAAAAGTCAATGTCATTGTTTTTAACTTCTGTGATACTATCATAGAGAAAGAGTTAATGCATATTTTACACATTTAGATGAATATATAACAGACAAAACGTTCTATATCTCATATTTAAGATTACCAAATATGAATTCTATCTCTTTAGTTTTCGAGTTTTCATTACTAATACGACACCAATGTGTCCTCTGTCAACTGATAGATAAATAAGTGATGTTCTTCGTTAATCAGTATTTTAATCAAATCGAACCTTCGACGCTTCTAGCAGAAAATTCGCTCTATGATTATTCTTTTCTATGGAAAGTCCTCCTAATGGTAATGATTATATTATAATCCAAAGATGTTTAGAGCATAGGTCATAGATCCAACAAACCAATGAACATTGTCCGTTTTCGATCAATTTAGTTAGAGAACAAAAATCTTGATAAATTCAGAAAAATTTGTTTTTTGTTTTTCTCGAAATCAACTTTTGAGCAAAAAAAAACGAAGTTTTTCCCATCGTCTTCCATACGGTACAGGGTGGTCAGGACCAAAACTTTTTTCTAACCACTCTGGTGAAATTTGGATGCGTAGTTTTTTTTTTCTTCAAAATATTAGTCTTATAAAATTTGACAACCTTAAAAAAATTAGTATCATTGAAAAGAAATGTTATTTTGCTTCTCTTGAAGTCTAGGAAAGGTATTTTTGGAAGAAAATAAGATTCAGTTCGTTAAAATTAAATTATAGAGTATATTGGAGAAGAGAAGAAACTTCTGGCTATTTTTTTGTCTTTTGCGACTCTCATAATGATCTGTAGAAAGCACCTGATAACTCAAAGCCTATGACATTTTTGACTCTAATTTTCAATATCTATCTGCTTTGAAAGTTTCATCATTTTTTGTTGAGTCGTTTCTAAGCAACACCAGAAAGAATGGATGTCCTATTGGGTAAATAGCTGATCACCAGTCAATTTATTAAAAACAAAAAAAAAACTTCTATACACATACATATGTATTTTTTTTAAAAAGTATTTGAATATACAAGTGATGCAAAACCACAAACATCTCTGCCACGTTTCATAACTTCTGAACTAACATTATAACAAAGAAGTTTCCAATGTCCTTTATCATTATTCAATAGTTTTGATAAAATCATAACAATTAATGATGGCCAAAGTCCACACATTGAATTTTGAGTTGTCCATTGAATTTGTAAGAGTTTTTCAGGATCATTCGATAAAATCGATTGTAAAATAGGTTTATCATGAATACGAGCATATTCTTCATTTTCAGATAAATTTTCAGCTCGAATTTGACCATAACTAGGTCCATAATGAGTATAATCCGTAGTCGAAATAATAACTAAGCGTTTACCTAGAAAAATATTCTCACTCAATTAGAAATAGATAAAAATAAGTTTCATGAAAAATTTTTTGTCATCTAACGAAAAACGTATTGAAAAAGTCAGTCTACATTAATCTAAATCTTTCGTTATTTGGTAACGTGTAATTAAGACTTGTCTTATTGAAAGTTAAAGATACTTCAAATTTAATCAAGAATATTCATATAAGAAAATCTTAGATGACGAAAAAAAAAATTTGATTGTTTGTTTTCAACTAAAATGTTATTGTCATCTTCACAATTATCATCAATACCTGTCTGTTGTCGATATAAATTAATTGCTTTTTTAATTTGTTCACAGACTTGATATCCTTGATTTAAATCATTTAATCTTGAAAATGATAATGCAACAAATTTTGCTGTTGGTCGTAAATGTTTTAAAAATGGTAGTTGATTTTCTATTGAATGTTCTGTTCGATGAGCTTCTCTATCGATTGTTTGAATACCTAAGACTGAGATAAGTGTATTAAATAAATCTACATCAATATCCATGACACCAAGTGGTGTTTGCCAATTGTCAGGAGAAAAACTCACATTAGATGAACCCATTCCACAATGATTTGTTCCAATAATAAGTGCTGTATCAAAAACAAATGAGTTTATCCAATAATATGCCTGAGCATAAAGTGGTCCTGAATCACAATAAGCACCATGTGGTACAAGCATACATGGAATAAACGATGTATCATCGTAATTAGTAACAGAAAGTTCGAATGGTAGTTGACCTGGTCCTAATCGATGTAAATAAGATGAAATAATTTCTTGCAAACATTCAGATTTTTGTGATGAATAATAATAACAGAGAGGAGCACGAGTTAGAATATGCTGTAAATTGGAAAGAATAATGTTACTGACCATTTTAATACTGAAAATATATATTTTCATTACAAAATTTCAATAAATTTCCTGTAATTCTTTTTTTTTTCTCTTCGTCAAATCAGTAAAAGTTATAAAAGATGAAATATTTAACTTCATAAAAGTTTTTCTTTTGATCATCAATCAGATGTCGTACTTAAGCTTTTTTTTATATCTAAAAATTGAAAGTATTATTTCAGAACATAAAATATTTAATTTTGTTTTTTTTTTTGTCATATAAATTGCAGCATAATTTCTACAACATATCGAATAATGAATAGCTGAAATTAGTTGTTGAAATAATTTTATTTTTCATGTCTTTCAAAGCGATTAGATCGAAGCATATCAAATGGAAAAAGAAGTCATTTGCTACATTTTGTCTTTGCAAAAATTATAGGTTAATATGAATCATCAATAGATTATGCAAACATTTAGAGATGAGTCATTCAAATACTGTTTGAGTGTATTATAGAGGTCAGCTATGAATAGTTATTGTTATAACTTTTTTTTATTATTAAATAATGAAATAAATAATGATTTCCTTTGTAATTGAACTTATTATTTTTCATTGATAGGAGAATTTTTGATGATCACAGCAATAAAAGATATTATTCAAAAAACTTTTAGTCAGATTTGAAGAAAACATACTGTTATATTTATATTTCATACTATTTCAATTTCTATAGAAATACGTCTTTGAAATTTTCTTTGTTATCATAAAAGTTATTTACGTTGATAACTTAAAATTGAGATTCGTCTATTTGAGTATATTCGAAAAAAAATATTTTTATTTTCATAATGTCATTAAGTTTATAGTTATGATTGCGTGTTGTTTCTTACTATTTTCAATATTCTATGGAATATATTTCAATTCTACATGATAATATTTAATTTTAATTTCGATTAAAATTAATAATTGATTGAAAATATGTCAATCATGATATCCAAAAATTTCATATAAGACATTGAAAAATATGTAGTAAATGAAGATTAATTTTCGGATGTATTGGATGAAGTTTTTATATTTTCAATAAAACATTGGTTCATAAATGTTTGATCTTTGGGCTAGACAATGGATAGTTTCAAAAATTTACTCTGACATAGTTGATAAGATTAAAAAACGAAGACTGATATAAAATAAAATGTTCTTGTTGATTTCATATTATAAAAGCTTGTTAGAATGACCTCAGAAAGTTGCTTTCGCACTCAATGTTTATTGAGATAACAGGAAGTCTGCCGTTCGAGATGTGATGATACAAAAGTAGTTCTTGACGTTCATTCATTAGCATCATGTAATTGCTCTAATGATGGAATTCATTAAAAAGTATCGACAAGCTTAATTAAAAGAACAGTATGTGATCTTGTCAAAAATCCTTAATACTAATCTATTTTCTTAACTTAATTGGAATAATGATCTTTTTCAATCCTATAAAAGAACATACATTCACAAAGTTCCAAACAAGAGAAAAATAGACAATGTCTGATTCGTTAGTAGATATTGGTATTCAACTTTTTCGAATAATCTTACCCGTAATCATCATTATTGGTATAGTAGGTAATTCACTCAATATTGTTGTACTTACTCGACCAACCTTATATTATCATTCATGTTCTCGATATTTTCTTGCACTCGCTATCACCAATCTTTTTTATTCAAGTATTATTTTTACCTATCGTCTATTAGCCAATGGATATCAGATAAATCTATCAAACAATTCAATAGTCTCTTGTAAAATTATCACTTATATCAGTACTACAAGTGCATTTTTTTCTCCCTACTTGATTGTACTCGCTTCAATTGATAGATACTGTGCCAGTTCAAGAAGTCCATCAATGCGTAAATTTAGTAGAGCTTACGTGGCACAATGGATGAGCTCGATTATTGTCGTTATATTTTCACTTTTCTTCATTTACATCTTAGTCACAGCCAATTTACAGCCAGAAAAAGGATTGAGTTGTGCTGTACAAGTAAATAGTATCTTCAGTCAAGTGTACCTAATCATACAAGTTTCTCTATTTGCTGTGGTTCCGCCTAGCCTTATGATGATTTTTGGTCTTATGACTATTCAAAATGCAAATCGATCACGTGCGATTCAAGTAGTAGCTTCACGTTATAATCGTACTGAACACCAACTGGCTCGAATGCTTCTTCTTCAAGTCAGTGTACATGTTTTTCTCACTTTACCATCAAGTGTTACTTATTT
This sequence comes from Rotaria sp. Silwood1, assembly GCA_905250075.1. Lineage (NCBI taxonomy): Eukaryota > Metazoa > Rotifera > Eurotatoria > Philodinida > Philodinidae > Rotaria > Rotaria sp. Silwood1. The sequence goes on along the minus strand of CAJNOP010000035.1, from coordinate 777,118 downwards.
GATGGCAGCTTTACCAAACAAAATTCAAACTACATCTACTTTCTCCTTTATATCTATAATTTGTCAATTACTTTTTAACTGTTCTTATGTCACATCCTTCTTTTTATATCTTTTGTCTGGTCGTATCTATAGAAAAGAACTTAGTCAATTGATGTACAAAACATTTAAAATCCGTTATGGCAATCGTGTTAAACCTTTAAAAAATCACAACACCATCTTATCAATCGCATCATTAACTAATCCACGACCAGCAATTTAATATTTCTCATTTACTACTACGTCCCGTTTAAATGAACTGTAGTGGGTTCCAACTAGAAAACAACGAAAAATGGTAGGAATTCGAAAGCAGAAATTCTATGATCAGATTTGGTGGTTCAGATTGTTCCAATTATGGCCGAAACTGATCGTAACCAAGCAGAGCTGATCACCGGATCCCTTTAACAGATGTCTGCTTTTATGTTCGTATAATTTTTCGAGGTTTTCCGACGAAATAGATGTCTCTTCGGTGGATTTCTGTCGAAAATTCATGGATTCGGGCGTCGAAATCAGAGGTCTAGAGAAGCATCCCACATTTAAATTCAAAGAACTCATTGAAATTGCTGCAATAAACAATTGATCATCATTTATGACATATATGTTGTTCGTTTGTATCATCGTCTCAATGTTCTAGATTAATAAAGATTAAATTTGAAATACTTAAATAAAAATGATGTACCTACAATAACAATAATAACTTTGAATATATTGAGAAATAAGAAAAATTCAATGATCTATTTTCTGTCACGTATCACTTATGTGCGACTCATACATTGCTAATGATGACTAATAGATAGATGAAGTTCTTGCTTATATATTCGAAGGACTATTACATATGGTGAAGATAACATTTGATGGTGCTAATTCTTAATATAAAAATTAGATGTGCTAAAATAAAGAGACTTGATATAAAGTAATATCCGTTTTTTTACATAGACTCTGCCGATTCTGTAAATTATCGTATCCGTATCACATCCTGCTTTGATATTTAGGATCACATTTTGTATTTATTATAGACCTTTCATGCCGAATGACCATTTTTAATCCTCATTGTACTAATTTTTTTGTATTGATAGAAACTTCTTATGTTGATTTGAGAGATATGTTATTCTCATTAGTGAAATGATGGGATTTTATTTGATAAATATAGTAGATGAAAATGTCTCATTTTTGAAACTTAGTAGTTCTGAAAATATTTCTCTGCGACTCTATGACAACGAATTGTTCTAGTCGTTGAATGTTTACTCGAGCGAGAGCGACATTCATTGGTCCTTATTATTCGAGCACACAGAAGCAAAATTTACGAATGTTATTAAAGATTAACAGAAATTTTAAAAAAAGCAATTATAAGTGTAAGTCTGTCAATCAAATTTGTTTAATAATTAAGCCAAATATAGATAATAGTAAGAGAAGACCAAAGTTAATATAATATTGTGGATTGGATGAGTTGCACAAATCATTCTGACAACAATACATGCCATTGCCTGTAGTGCATGTTGCGCTGTAATCCTTGGTCACTGAAGTGCCTACTACTCGTTTCTACAAATAATAATCGACATAATTATTCAAGTTTTGAAGCTGTACTAAATATAACTTACCGTACAATAGTTACCTCCACCTTCAGTAAAGATCATAACAGCCTTGCTAGGACTCCAAGTCGATCCACAGTTATTACACTTGTAACATTGAAATGCACCATTGCTACGTTCAATAACTAAAACAATTTATATAAATTAATTTTTTTATCAAAATATACCAATAATTTTTCAAGAAGTAAGATAAAAATATTCTTTCGGTAGTAAATCAATAAATTACTTACATAGAATTATTCATAATTTCGAATATAAAATATTTGTTTTTGAATTCAAGAGACAAAATAATATACAAAATTTATCAAATGAAATTCTACTTCCAATCGGATTGTTTGAATCTGATAAAGGACTTTACAGTAGTAGAACAACACTATTCAGCAGTTCATTCATAGATTTTTTTTTTGGTTTATATTCTAATCTTTCTTTGTCTCTATGGCTTTTTATGTTTGTCGAAAAATAAGTGGTCTATAGCGAACTTCAGCAATATGTTCCATAGATTAAATTCAATAATATTTTTCAGATTTTTCAGTAAAGATTCGTAAATAATGATAATACTTCAGATTAGTTAAGCCTTCCTCCTCGTAAAAAGAAAAGCTTGCTTCCGTCATAATTATTGAAATTAAGATAAACGCATAGAAGGATGGTTTGTGCTGAATCGTACATAAACAATTTAATATTTTTTGACACATCCTTTTTTCCAAAAGTTTTCAATGGCTTCCATCAGCTTCTACTTCAAAAATATGTTTTTTTTTCAGGTTTTTCTGATAATGTGTCCCAAAATTCTCTATGGTCCTTCGTGGAAATCAATTGTCGTTGTTCCTTGTGTCAAGGAGAGTGTGAAGCTGCAGTGTCTGATAGAGCTCATTTTTAGTATCAAGTTTTTGTATTATTATATAAAAGTGCACTTTTTTAAATAGAGGAAAGTTTTTGAGTTTTATGAAGTATTCAGCTAGTCATCCATTTTCTTCGCATAAAAAAAAAAGAATTTGAATGAAAAAAAAGCGACTCTGTCAAGCACTGTCGTTTGACATAGTGTTTTAAATAAAAAGAAATTAAATTTATCTAATGGGGTCCCACGAGGATTTTAAGTTGCCAGGTGAGTTAATTTTGAGCCTTGTTTGATGGATATCTCTCAAAAACTATTATAGTATAGTGGTTAAAATTTGAGCCCTGTCTTCTCACTAGAGTGGGCACCTATCCTAAAAACCCGGTACGGTTCGAATGTATCTGGCCTAAGATTGGCTTTTGGAGATCGAAGACATAAAAACTTCAAGTATTATTATTACTTACTCGCTATGATGAGCAAACACACGAGAAATGCTTTCATGTTAATCATAATACACATCTAAACAAGTTTCTATTGTAGTTCGATTTTGAAACTCGACTCAAAAGAAGATCATATATATTATATTGTCCACCCACTGTTATTAAGAAAATATTTACTACTGATAGTTATTCATCAAATGTTGACATCAAAATATAATAGAATTGCTTACCATATCAATAACACTACGCTATTATAAAGAAGAAGTTAGTATTTTACTTGTCAATATTTGCTTAATAAAGTAAATTGAAAATCATACGAACTTTTATTTGTTGGTGTCATGATCATTTTTTCGAATTATTTACTGATGACAACAAATTATGCAAAGATTAATCGTCCAATCTAAAAGTTCTCGATTGAGTTTTAAAAAAACTTGTAATGATTTAAAATGACAGATCTAAGGTATTTTTCAGGAGAGCGAAGTTTTTGTCAAGGAATAAATTGGTGTGAACTATTTATTAAAGAATGTTCGTCATACGAACAAAGTCTCGAATGGGTAAATCATTGTGAGCAAAATATTACAATATTTTATATATCTTTTTTTCTAAAAGCCTGAATACTAAATTCAAAAAGGATTGACACATTTAGAAAATCTACAAGTTTTTTTTTCACTATTTTATTAGAAAAATCTTTTATATCAAAATCTGTCAAATTCTTTCGATGAAATAAAAGTTTTGGATGAAATCAAGAATGTTTTGTGTACTTCTTAGAAACTTTTCAGTTGCCTACCTAATGTAACAGAGTTTAAGGTGAACATCGTTCGAATTTAATTACTTGTAGACAAACTTTTATGAATTTTATAAATATGTCAATGTCTTTTTTCATGTTAATATTTAACTTTTTTTTTTAAATAGTATTTTTAGATTTTCTTTCTTCACTTTTCATTATTACTTTCTACAAAATTAATTGTTGATGCACATAGTTGTATTGTACTAAAGAATACCACAACATATTGCCTATATGACAAAAATTCTTAACCCAGTTTTTTATTGAGATGTCTATTCTTTCTGAGATTTCCAAGTTCAATTTTATTACAGAGTTTTGAATCAGATAAACTTTTTGATTAATTTAGTACACTAAATTACAACACTTAATTATCGTAAACTGATGAAAATAATTCTACAAGAATGTTATCGGCGACATTCGATATATAAAACAAATTGTTATGAATTTATGTCAAAGAATTAGCTAGATAATTCATTTGATTTGTTATATTTTTTTTACGCAATTAAGTATTTTTTTAAATACTATTACGCACTATTTGTCATGTCCTTTAATTACTTTGACAATTGTTTAGCCTTAAATTATCTGTTGAAAGAGAATTTCTTAACAAATATAGGAGAGCTGAATCAGTATGATGATGCTTGACTAGCAAAGTTTTATCGTATAAAACAATGTCGTCGGTTTGTTTACTTTAATTATATACAGTATGTGAAAAAAAAAACATTTTATATTCGTTTATTGGATCATGATTTTCTGTGATTGCAATCCAGTTACTAGACCAGTTTTTCTATTGCGCACCAACATTTTTCCATTAATTTCAATGAATCCTCCATTGTTTTGTTCCAAATCAAGTCTTTGTAAATCATTAATTACTTTTTCACTTCCATAGTAACTATGACGAACAACATCTTCTTTTAATCCATGACCTAAAGTTACACATTCAACATTATTGACTAACACTGTATGACCTTGATCTAGTACAAAATTATATACAGCTTCACAAGAAATTTCATTTGGTGATGAAACAAGTGAACAAGGCATAATCCATTGTCCAAGATGTCGAATTGGATGCCAAGCAGTAATGATCAAGTCATTTTCAACCTACAAAAAAAAATAGAAAATTTAAAAAACTAACGGCTTTAAAAAAATACAATGATAAATAAACTTATCATTTTCAAAAAAAAAGGAGAAATCTGAATGATTATAATTTATTCCTTTGAAATTATTTAATACTTACTATAACCATTTTTGCTTTTTGATTTTGACACATTGTTTTAACTACAAATATAACCATTCCACCATGTGGTGCCATTTGATCACCTGGTTTGACATCTTTTACTAATTTAGTGGTTCCATTCATTAGACGTACTGTACAGTGCTCATAAAAACATCCACCATCAGCATCATGAAAAACTGCCATATTTATCGTAGCACCAGTTTGTGAACGTTTTGGAGCAGGTAAACTGCAAAATATTTCATCCATTTCATCACGTACTTGTGTGAAAAGTGTACCCTTTCCATAGTGTTGAACACCTGGATCTTTGAAATTATTACAGAATTGAAGAAGATGAGCACCTGTAAAATGAAACCAATTAGATATATACTTCTTTTTCTTTCTTCGAATTTCAAATGAACCCAATCTTCTATTTAGAAAATAAATATTTAAACTAAACGAGTTTTCCTTGTTAAATGAGATATATTATGTAATGCTTTAAGAAAACATTAGAATGAATTTTTTCATACATTACTCTAACTTATTAAATAAAAAGATAATGTAATTTGTTATTCATATCTGTTAGAAAATCAATCATTACTAATGGTCAATCTAATATCATGATATTATGAATATATGTCTCACAAAAAAATCTGTTATTAATTATTATATACATTTATTTGATCAAACTTACGTGTTAAACTAGGTAAAAAATGTTTGCCCCATTTATGGAACCATTCTTCTTTTTCGATAGCTTGTTGTACTTGTCCTGTTAAATCTTTCAATAAATCTTTGATAAACTCATCTTTTCCATCTGCATATTTTTTCATATTCTTCTCTAATGTTTGAATTTGATTCATTGCTGCTTTATGTTGTTCATTTTTATTTCTTAATCTTATTTTTGTTTCACACATTTTTTCTAATGCTATTCGTACATGATGAACAAATTCTAGTCGAAGTTTATGTCGAATTATGACATCAAGATCAGCTTGTTGAATATTATTTGTCAAATCGAATGTGACAGATTTTTGTATGTTTTTTACATTGGTATAAGTCAGCGTGAATTGATATTTACGGATAATTCTAAAAGAAATTGGAATCAATAAATCTTTAGTTTGACCGTATGTGATTGAGCCCAAATGAAAGCAAGTGCCTTGAATACTGCTATTCATTGAATACCAACGTGTGTAAATCGTAGATTGGAGATGTTGATTATGAACGAATAACTATAATAGAAGGATAAATATAATATTTGCCGTTTCTTGTAAGAGAATATGTAAACTCAAAAATAGTATGAACAATTCGATCATAATAGTAGTCCTTGTTATTTTACAAATCTATCTCAATCTTTTAAAATCAAATTTAATGTGAAATTTTCGAAATCAGTTTATCTATTTCATAAAATCGTGTAATCTGAAGAGGCTTTTTGTATGCTTATATATGTACCAGAGGAAATTGAGATTTTATGCAAAATTAAATAGAATTTTTAAAAGATTTAAAAATTTAAAAAAAAATCAAAAAAAGATAGAAATAAAGAACTGGTTTTATATATTTATATGATGTTATGTTCAAGAAAAAAAAGAATGAAAGGATCGTTAAGCTTATACTTTTTGAGTAGAACTTTTTAATCGATGTTTATCTGTCTTTGAATTTAAGCGTAGTTCATATGTGATATGATATACATAAATATATTGTACTGTTAATTTTTCTTGAGTTATTATCCAATCCACAAACAGCAAGGACTTGTTTTTGGCTTATTTATCTCCTCTGGTAGAATAATGGTTGCATTTTCTTGGAATTGAATATTTCAGAAATTTTATATATTAATTCGCTTTTTCTTAAAAATATTTTCGAAAATTATTTTCCATATCGACTCAGAAAAGTCATTGGTGCACGTATTAGAGTATGAATAAGTGAAAATGAATATTCAATCTAGTACAAAAAAAAAGCAGAAATATGCAATGTTTTCTTCATACAATCAGAAATTAAAGTTTACTTTTAAATAAAAGAAAATTATTTGTTAGTTTTATGCATTTGATTAAAACCTAATTTTGTCTAAGTTTAATTTTACCTGGGACATATGTAATGTGTATATTACGTATGAAAAATTTTCTTTTGATCTCTGTCACAATTCAAGTTCTAGTTTACCGCTGATGTTTCATATGAGCATTTATTTGCTGAGATAACTGTAATTATAGCTTCGATTATGATTTTTACCTGTACATTGTTTGCTGCTGTTGTTAACAGTGTCGAAATAGCATTGACAAATATTGTTCCGACAAATGATCCATCAGGAATAAATGCATATGAGCCACAATTTCCCAATATAGAAATATCTTCGAGAAGTTTGCTATCCAAGTTGTATCCAAAACCAAAAGTATTGACAGTACATGTAAATTTAATTTCTGTCTTAAGTTTTCTTAGTGATTTCAAATGACCGCCTCGTGGTTCTATGTTCGGACAACCATCAGTCAAGAGAAACAAAGCTGAAATACTTCCAATAGAACGTTGTTCTTTTGATAGAACTTCAAGACCAGTTCGAAGACCATCCCATAAGTTTGTTAAACCACCCATCTAGATAAAAGTTTTAAATAAATTGAAAAATACTTGAACATACAATATCATCAATATAAGTATAAGCAATCATCTGTATATCATGGAAACTGTAATTCAGAAAAAGTTAAAGAAAAAGAAAACTGATTAATCTCAATAAATTTTATGAAATTTCAATTCAAGTTAAACTCTCCTATGATGAATATGAGATGATTCAATAGTGTTGCATTTTACATTTGTCGAAAAATTAGTAAGCTCTTTAAATCAATATTTGTATGGTAGCTTCTATGTACTCTGATATGGACTACTAACCGATAAGTGTTCAATTGCTGATAAAGCTTTTGATTTTCCTTCATCATCCATTTTTGTTAAATGAAGCAAGATATTAGCGTTATCTGAGTATGATACAAGTGATAGTCGATCTTGACCTTGAAGAGAACTTATGATTGTCTTTAGAGCATGTTTAACCAAATCTAACTGTGATAAACCATACTGTTCATTTTTATCATTTTGAATTTCAGCTGCAGCTTGCATTGAACCTGAAGTATCAACTACACAACAAATATCACATGAAGAACGAATTTCATCTTTTGGAGGTTGAATTGAGATGTGAACAAAATCATTTGTATGACTTGCAGATACTTTTATTTCAGATGAATGTACTTTTGTTAGAATAGGACTTGATTTAATATCTAATTTAACTGACTGACGATATTCATCAATAGCCATTTTAAGAGCTTGATTTGATCGTAGATCATCGATAGAAAGAGGAGTACGAGTTATTGATGATGTATCACTTCGACGAATGCAATCTTCAATTACATTCTTTTCATAACTGTTACCATCAGGATCAATGGCTGGATCTATTATGAGTTCACGAATAATTGGACAAAAGAAAGATGCTAATGAATCGACCATGTTTTCAATTGAAGTTATTTTCAATTTATTAGTAGATTTTGTTTTGTTGTTTCATTAATAGATTTGCATATTTATATTATCATTTGTAGTACTTTTCGGTGACGTATGTTGTGAAGAAACACACATGACTCAGAGTTTATTATAGATAAAAGGAAAAATCTTAAGAAACATGTCACACAATGACTATGAGCCGACTAGGTACAGTATAAACATCACAAAGAAAAGAAAAAACCTGACTTATAACTATTCATGTTTTTTTCTAACGATGTGTGTAAATATGGGAATGGGGAAAAGCCACTATGGGCGATATGCGTAGTTGAAAAGAACGAACCTATTTTCGTCCACGATATTTTTGATTGATTTCAGCATCACCGAATTAATTCATAAGCGAAAACAACTCTGAATCGAACATAATCTGTTCTATGCATAATATTTTATTATTATTTCTTTATTTATTACCGAATCAGTAGGCTCCCAACTCAGTTGGTTACCAAGTCGGATGTGATTGTCAGTATGGAGAGGAAAACAGTCACACCCACGCTCTTCTACTGATACATCTGAACCAACCTATTGAACGTTCGACAAAAAAAACTGAAGCCTATATTGCTACTACAAGTCTTTTAGATAAAAATTCATTCCAATGAAACCTTCTTCTGGTGGTATCTGTTTTCGATGTGACAACAGATTCATTAAAATAAAATGTTATGTATGGAATGGATCATATTTGATCTAGACTCATTTTCATTTATGAATTCTTTCGGTAATATTAGGAGCATTGAAAAACATCGTGAAGAGATAAAAGAATTCAGTGAAAATAGAAATTATCGTTGAAAGATATAAGTGATTCAATATTTATTTTTCTGCGTAATAAGATTCATTCTAAAAGAAAATAAAGCTTTGTATGCATGAGAGAGAGTAAGAAAATCTACTTTCTAGGAACTAAAAAGGTAATTTTAATGAACTTGCATTATGTATGTTATTATTAAACGAGTGCTCTTTATTCTATTATGTATTAGTCGATATAATATACAACGACAAAATATGAGTATTCTAGAGTCTAATTTATATTTCAATAGCATTTAAGCTACGATTTCCTTCTACATCTCTTTTTTTATTCTGATAAGTTCTATGAAGAAAAATATAAATCTATGACAATAGGAAGTGCGATAACAAATAGATTGTGCAACAAATTTAAGGAAAAAAATTATACAACTAGTTAAGAACCGTTTGTTACACTTTTTATAGATGAGATTCAAATTCTAAAGCTTTTTCATTAAATTTGTTTCGTCACGTATGCTTCGAGAAATATATCAATGAATTCTCTTTCTTGAGATTGTTATCATATACTCACCTGAATCATTAAATCTATCTAAAATAGGCACAGACCGTGGTCTTCCAACCTTTCATATTTTTGTTAAATTTTGAAGAAAAAATATTCATTTTTTAAGCAGGAGATGTAGGTATTAAAGTACACGATAGAGTATTTGTGACAGTGTAAGATAAGAAATTCTTTTTTTAAAAATCATTTTGACTAATCACAATTATGACTAATGATAAATTGTGACAACATTGTTCATCGTTCATCTATTTATTTATTTAGTGTATTTATATATTTGGTCAAGTTAATTTTGCTATTTCTAATCAATGATGAAAATTAGTAAGGAAAAAATCAATTTTTCTTCGAAAAATATTAGATTTAACAAAAAAATTATTTTCATTCATGAAACTCCTACATATAATATGCAATCGATAGTTTCGGTTGTGATGTGTTTCCAGTTTGTTGAATTACATTCTTTTTAAAGAGTATAAAAAAGAGAAGAGAAACTGATTACTTCTGGTTGAAGACGACAACAGAAAGTGAAACTTTTTTATTTATTTATTGTGTTTTATAAATAAACTCTAATGATCTTTTAGTCGTTTATGTAGTAGAAAATCACTCATATAATAATGATGAGTCAATACTTCAATTTCAAGTCGCATAAAGATTTGATATTTTCGATATTTGAGCAATATCGCATAGACATAAATAAATAACTGATTGTTGTTCTCATTCTTTAGATTTATTGCCATTTTAGTGGGCGTTAATATCTATTCAAGTAAATAAAGATAAACGTATGACATTTTTTCTCATAATAACAGTGGACGATCGATAGCTTTGAATTGTACCTTTCAGAATGCAGCAAATACTTGATGAAAAATATCAATAGAATATGACCTTGAAAATAAACTATTATTAAAATAAGTACTAATCACATTTGGTGAGTTTCTCATCATCTTGAAATTATGTCTTTTGAATACTATTCTTATAAATATCATCACAAATGCAATTCTATGTAATAATCCTCAGCACATTATAACCATGCAATCATCAACAATCATCATCACTACCCTCTTTGCACTCTTTACCGTTGGTTTCACTGCCGAATATCCATCAGTGTTAACAAATTCGATTCTTTACGATGATACTGCACGTGTACAGGTTCGTTCTATTGTTAAAAAACAAAATTAAAATAATTCTACTTTTCTATTCTAAGCTAATCTATAGTAATGTGTTAGTTTTTACTAGATAAATTCTTACAGTATCAACAGTTTTTAGCTTTAAACGTAGTATTCAACGTATTGAAAAACGATAGAATTAATTGAAGTTATACTCAATTTTTATAGAATAATCTGTTTCCTTTCGAATTTAAGATCAACATCAGCAGGATATCAATTGAGATATTTCACATAATATTCAGAAGATATTTTTATTTTAGTATATGAAAATTTTATTCAGAGCTATCTTTGTTTGCTTTCTTTTTTAAATAATTTTTATTATCCTTCTACTTATACAAAAATGATCAGAACAAAAGATTCATATGCATAAAATAAAATTTCAATTCGAATTAACGAGAGTATTTTGAGAAGAATGACACTTTTCTATATATTATCAAAGCATCACACATAAGATTTGATTGATAATTGTAAAAAATAACAAGCAGAATTTTAGAAACAATAGTACAAGTATATCGAACACGTTAGTTCTATTGATTTAGACGAGTTTTTTAAATCGATATTATTTATTAAAAGACAAAAAACAAAACTACTTTAACAACATTAATAAAATGTACTTCTACTATAATAATCATTATAATAATAATTGTTTTTTGTTATTACTATTTTAGTCGAGAAACTTTCTCCAACAAGTATGTTATAATGCATATAAACTAATGAGTTTTCATTACATAATTTTGTTTGTATCTCACAGGTTCTTATCAACCAAGTAGTTAATGTTCTTCCACCAAATATTCGCAATGGTATCGACGATGCTGCAGCTTTAGTTGGCATGACACGTCATGCATTTCTTGTAAGAGGTTTAAAAGAATTGCAAGCTTTTCAAGCTTATTCAAAGATTGATTTTATTACTGCAATACAAAAAGCAGTTAAATTTGCTGATGAAAAGTTAACACCTGAGCAACAAGAATCATTAGAAAGTTTAGAACTACAAGGCATTGAATTTGCCAAATTATTATTTTCAAACCAATTACAATCCGGTGAAATGAATGGACTTTATGATTTACTTGTTAAAATTGTTCGACAAAAAATCACTGGTGAAGAATTAGTCGATGAATTACCACAAGTCCTTAATGGCATCTTGTTACAACACAGTTTGAATGTTGCCCCTAGTGCTTAAGTTTTTTTTTTGATTGTTCGTTTTGTTTATTAATAATAATATTCTATAACAGAATCTTACTATTTACAAAATCTAATAATAAAAACTAAACACCATCAAAACATCATTTGTATTAAAGAAATAATAATAATTTTTGTTAAAGATTTTAAAGAATCTCATTGATACTAAATCAATAATAAGTATATTGAACTTGTACTTTATAGTTATTCATAGTTTTAAAATAAGCATTGTTTTCGCAATGGACTTCATTATGATAACTTATTTGAAATATATAGCAATCTATTTTTAATCAATACTTTCAATAGATTTTATAATACAACTAAATTTGGATGAACTTATAGAACGAAGAAAGTAGAAATCTTCCAAATACATAAATAACTCTGATTGTTTATAACATCAATCAATATATATAGAATCGCACTAAACTAAACTTGATAAAGTTCGAAAACTATAGGAAACTGATTTATTCGTATCTTCGGCTATTATTTTTGAAAATCTAGTCTGTTGTCGCGAAACTCATTCAAGATTCACGTCACTTGTTGAATGCTTAGTTCTCAAGGGAAAAAATTACAACTACAATACTTCGAAGTATGATGAAGTATTATGCATCGAAGCACTGAAGTCACAGTTTTACATTCATTCATTGGGGTAAATGAATGAGTTAATTTACTTCGCATTCAAATTATATTAAGTTATGTACTTCTTTTATCCATGTTTTTCTGTAGTATTGTTTTAAATTCTTGTCAAATATTAACAGTTCTGTGTCTGATATGTATTAGAATGTAAATATTAAAAGTAGCAGCAGTTTTAAAAATTTTATTTTATGATGTTCTTTTTCCTCGAGAAAGAATCAATGTGTTTTGAACTCATTGATTATTATTCATGGCATCTTAATCAAACTTTCGTAACCTTTTTATAAATGTAGCCTTTGCTAGATCATCATTCGTCTTATTTTAGCCTATGTGAATTTTAATATTTGTCCGATGCTATCCAAAATACATCGACACATTGGAATATTAATTCATATGCTGCAGATAATCTGAACAAGTAAGTTTGCTCGATTATTGAATTCTTTATCAATATAATAAGTTTTGTTTTAACTGCTCATCAAAGAACAAAAACAGTTTGTAAAAAACAATTAAAGATTATTTACTATTCAAATAGATAAACATCGCTAGTTCACTTGGATTTTTGGAATCCATTTTCTAAGTATGTTATAGATCTATGAAAAGCGAAGAGCAATCGCAAATTTCAATAGAAACCAGAAGAATAGAATCAAGAATGTTGGTAATATATAGTAAAGCATTATCTCTAAATTACTTATGATCATCTTGATAGTTGTTGATTCGTTAGAACTAATTTTCAATATGGTTTTATATGCACATCTTTATTTTGACAGGTAAAAAAATTAAGTTTGTCATGCTATTGTATTGTTTATCGTTCATTTTACAATTAATTATTGTACCAATGACCTTTTATGTTTTAGATTTGATGTTAAACAGAAAATTGTTAAACAAGCTGATACTACTTGATCTAGAATTCATTTTATATCACTCTTATGAACTTTCTTCAAACTGCCACGTAACTAGAAATAATTATGTTTAAACAGATCTGGAACATATATTTGAAAAAGTCAGATTTTTCAAAAGTGTTTCTTCAGTATAATACTTAATTAGACATTTCAAATTGTTTTCGATTCATTGATTAATTGTTCATTTGAATTCCACTCGATTTAATTCAAACATATCGTTTAAATTATGATCTTCTATTCAGAAGATTGCATCACATAAAACGCCAAATAAAATAAACATTGACCGTATTAGAAACTATATCTACCATTTTATTTTCTATTCAATAAAAATAACGATAATTGTTGAGCTTTATAGACGAAGATTTTGAGATATTCTTTGAGTTCTATTATAATTCTGTAAATCACAACATAAAATAAATGTATGAATGATTAGACAATGAAAAATGTCTATAAATTATGACATGTTTAAAAATAAAATGGGCTAAATTAAACAACATATCTCTGTCAACGACAACATGCTTGCAAACTGTAATTTTGACAGATGCTTCGATGGACAATCAATCTCCTCCAAAAACTACAAAATTCTCAGAAGATTTTTTCGTCTGTAGAACTTAGTCGAGCTCGTCATTCTGGTAATTTTGGTAAGAAAATATTCCCATTCACTCAATTAATAATGATGCTAGGGTCAAAACACTTGAAAACGCCAACTATCATTTAGCAGCAATCAGGAATAGCTAAATCTTTTGAGTATTTTGCTACTAAAACCATGTTTTATTAAGTGAATTTAAATACTTTTTACTAAAATAATACCCTCAACGAATTTACAAAGTTCTATAGACGAAAAAGTCTTCCAAGAACTTCGTGTTTATTGTGGTTGACTACCCATAGATGCATCCATCCAAAAATATGATACGCAAGCATTTTGTCGTTGGTAGTCTTATCCGTCCTAGTCATATAACTGTTAACGGCGATATTTGATGTGTATCAATTGTCATCAGGATCGTCCAATTAATAATCAACTATTTTGAATTATTAATAAAAATAGCAATAAAAATTCGAAATAAACATCAAAAATAATATTTCAATATGTCAGCATTGTGAATCTTTAGTTTGAATTTCGAACGATTGATATATATGAATACAAATCATATTTAGCATATTCACAGATAGAAAAAAAAGAAACTCAATTTACTAAAAGATGAAATAATGTGCAAAATTCTAAGTCATTATTGATTATTCTTGCTGTACATTGTCAACGATTCATTTTATAAAAGTTCTTTTTCTTTTATAATAACAAAAAAAAAAAAAATAAATTATCAATAAATGAACTATTCAGGTATTTATAGTTCTTATATTTGTTCCAATAGTATAAGTATTAAACACCATCCATCGATTTAAATTCTAGATATTTCTGAAGTATATTATTAATATTCGATTCATCAAAAGGTTTTAATTCATCATTATTTTCAATTTCCATCCAACCATAAATTGGATCTTCATCATCTATATAATAATTTCCATTGTCAAATCTTAATCGTTCTCGACGAGCATAATCACCAGGCCAATAATGATATAAATTGTTTTGCTCAGCAATATAAACATAATCTGATGTTACATCAGTAATAATAGCAACATGACCATAAGTCATTTTTTTACTACGACGATAAATAAGTAATGAATCTTTTTTTGGTGATTTTGAAGAACCATTCGGAATAGAATGCAGTGAAAAATGTTGACCGTCTGTAATTCGTTCGATATATGATAAATCAGTCCAAATATTAGATGCACATGGAATGTCTTTAAATGTACAGCTTTTACGCATCAACAACCATCGACGAGCAAATTCAACACATTGCCATTGATAACCAGTAAAAACTCCATAAACATAATGACGTCCACATCTAAAGTATTGACTTTTTTTATTTGAATAGGCCGGAACATTTGTTGATGCTATTCCTTCGATTTCATTGAAAGGAACACATGTGTTTACATTATTTGACATTATGTATCCTGTTTAAAATAACGAAATAAATAAATAATATCATTGATATCGAATATTTCTAATCAGTTTTTTTGTAAAATTTTCATCGTTATTAGATGAAAAATTGATAAATGCGCCATAATGTTTTTAGAATAGAAGACCTCTTGGTTTTTTTCTTTCAGTCGAAAAAAATGCTTTTGAAAATTTGATTTATATTTTTTTTTTGTAACAACTAACTACGTATAGAAAAAGGCACTTGTTATACATACGTTAAAGAAACAGTTAATAGTGATGTCTATTTGTTCGTTTACTTTTTCTCGATATTTTCCTTGTCCTACGTTACAGAGAAGTATCTGTTACGTAAGAAATTTGTTTTTAACAACAAGAAAACTTTGAAATAACGTTATATAAAGTTGAAACATATTCATTTTTTCTCTAAACAATATATCAAATATTGTTTAAATCATCTATATTCAATTGAGTATTGAAATATGTCGACTCTGGTGACATGTATAGAATTGATAAATCTCAACTTTTTACAAAAAAAGAAATTAATATATTCGGTTTTTTTTCAATATGTTTATAAGGAAAGAACATTCAATAAAAAATAAAATGAAGTAGTTGTTTGATAAATGATGCCATCGAACGAACAAAAGTATTTTGAATTCTAATTTTTGAATGAAAAATTAAGAAAATGAAACAAGACAAATCAAGAAATATTTCTAACACTTTATTCCGTTGATCATTGGAATGACTCTTTATAGAACGATTGCAGAACATAAACACATCATTGAATTTAAAAACAATACAAGCATTTTTCTAGTGAACTTCATGGGCTCTTCAATGGCAAAAAAAATTTTTTTTTATCACTGCGTTTATGAAAAAAAATGAGCCTTCTCCAATTCGATAATTTTGAAAAAAGGAAAAAATCGAATTTTTCGAAACACTTCTGCGTAATACAAGTTCACGGAGAAACTCATTAGTGAGTAAGACATGTTTCGAAAATTTCAAGATAGTTTGGCGAGTTACACATACTGAGACATACTATTGATCACAGATCTATTATTGGACAATTGAAGGACAATCAAGAACAAACTTAATATATGCATTATAAATCTCAACTCATGAGAAAATGAAATAGTACTTATATGAATAAAATATCTTTCGAATTTATAAAATGGCTAGAGTAAAGTAGACGTTTATTTAATAAAATGTATCAAAAAAAAAACATATATTTCTTTTTTGACATTAATTTCTATCGGTTCGCTTCGTTTGTTTCTCTATTACTACAAGTACATGGGATTGATGTTGCTTTTATCTACTCGATAATATAGTCAAAGAAAAGAAAATCAAGACTCAATATATCGTTTAATCTTTTTTCTCTACCATGCGGTTGTTAAATTAATCAAACGAATCTGCATTAAAAAACAAAATAGCCACTCGGTAGATCAGACCATATCATTAGCATATTAGACAAGTTAATACTCTATTTATAAAGTTAATTTATCAGTAACTTCTCTTGAACAACTGTGGGGGCAATGGGTTCAAATATTTACACTCTGTTAATTTCACTCTCGTCATACATTCCAATATTACATGTAATTTGACGATGATAGATTAGACTAAAAGAAGATACTATAAAAATTTGATATTGAAATCTAATGATTTTTAAGATAGATTAAAAGTTTTTGACAGTGATCAACGTTCTTTTTATTTGTCTTTTTACTAATATAAATAGTATCAAACACAACAAATTGATAAATAAATGAATAAAAGTAGCTGACTTTAAATTTGCTTTCGAAACTATTATTTTTTTTCCAAAATGACATTATTCAATGATCTATCTTTTGAATATTCGAGAGAGTCGTTAAAAATTCACAATATTAAATAATAATCTTAATATTTTCTGCCTAAAGAGAAAAAAAACCAAGATTTATTTATATAGAAAAGATTTCAATATAGAAATACCTTCTATAAGTTTTATACATAATTATTCGAAGATAATTAGAAATAAAGAAGGAATCAATTGAATATTATAATTTTCCACGAAATTTATATTTAATACTAGGAATAGAAAATTAAATAACATATTATTCTCAATTTATATTCGATGGAATAAAAAACTATAGATTATTCAACAGCGATTAAAAATAACTTAGTCATTCAACTTTGGACTATTCTGTAACTTTTTCAAAATGTTTTACCTGACTACATTTTGTTGAAGATTGAAAATACAACAGTTTCTTATACTTCATAAAAGAATATTCACATGAAACCTTCGTGCTTATTTCTAGTTTTGTGCGTTTTATTGGTTACGTCTGCAAATCTATCGAAGAGGTCGCCTTGTAGCAGTCGAGTTTGGCATGAAACCATTAATAGTTGTCACCGATTTTCAACAGTATTGTTTTAGAAAACAAAATGGAATATTAATTTTTTGTAATAAATTTCGATATAACAATATTTTGAACATATTTATTACAATTACAACAATCAAAATCAATCCTACTGTACTGATTACACTATCTATCAAGTTTCTATATAAATAAAATAATTGCCGAGTTTTCAAATGATCAAAGAAATTAAAGAGAAAGCAGCTATTCATACACGATAATTATACAAGAATGAAGTCAACCTTTATTCTTTCGGTGTTGAACCTTTTGTAGATTCCTGATTTATTAATCTTCATTTATAAATTAATAGAATACTGATCTTTCTATATAAAATGAAAGAGATGGAGTTCGGTAGATTCTTTTGTTTTCAACTAATTTAAAAACTGATTATCAGCATTATTTTATTGATAGGTAAAGTAATAATCAATCGACTGTAATAGAATATTATCAAGAGCTAATAATAGTCTCATATAGAAAATATACATATGTTGTCTTTGTTTTCTGATCTCTTTTACTTTCTTACTGCTAATGGTACTAGCTCTTAATTAGATATTAACAGATCCATCAACTTCACGTCTATAAATCATAATAAATAATAAATCTAAAAGTAATTTACAATAAGTTTCTCACATAATGTGAAAGAGTCATAAAAATGATATGAGACCATGTCAAATTTAAAAACTTCATATTCATTTTGAGAATTTAGGATCCAAACAATTCTGTTTTGAATATTAAAATCGAAATCGTCTCATATGATGGCTACTCCATATTTGTTAACATGAATCAGACATCAAAGATAGCATGCTGTATGAAGATAATATTTGCTTCGTGAAATGAAAAGAAAGTCATTAGTAACGAAGATTTTTATTTTGACGAAAAATAATTAGTTAATGTTGTGAAATAAGAGCACTTCACGTCGAACATAATCAGCTTGAATGGAACCAGCAAAATTTTCCGTATGATTATGAAGATGAAGAGATGAGTCGAAACCAAAATTGATTTATTTTTTTTTTTCAAAAGTGTAAAAAGAGAAATATCAATTTTGCAAAGTATGTCGTTACGATGTAGTTTATTGACAATCTAACATTTAGTGAATTTTTTATGGATTTACGCTCAATAATATCAGTATGAGGTATGCATTACTGAGATGTATTATCACTTGTATCAATCATCGGCAGACACTGTTCAGATTTCAGAAAAAAATTACGCTAAGTATCATCATTACACATATGAGCCTATAACAAAATGAAACAGCAATTACGAAACGTTCGAAGAAATTTCTACGCTGATGTCGTAGATCAGATAAAAATCACCAAGGAAATTAGGTAATTTCAAACATTACCGGAAGGATTTTAGTATTCCTAAGATTGATCGGTATAGATGAGAGATATCCATCTCCAATATATGCAGAAATATCAATAAATTTTGTATTTCCGTTAATTTCAGTCATGTCTCTTGTGTATGTTGGAAATTACGGCAATTTCCTTTTTTGAAAATCTAAACATACCTCTCGATCATCAAATCTCATTTGTTGATTGATGAATACAAACCATTGAGTAGAATTGAATTTAATATAGTTTTCACAAGTCATTAGTGGATTAGTTCGAATTACAACAGTCCGATTTACATTTGTTGTACCTGCGTAAAACAAATGGAACATTATTGGAATCGATGTGTTCAACATTTACAACATTAGAGAGACTTTGAATAAAGAAAACACTCTTGAATCGAGCATGTTAGAGTCTATAATCTATACAATTGATCTTAGTTAATATTAAATGGTTAAATCAAGCATAATTGAATTTTGAAAAAATTAGTTTCATAATTAAAAACTAACAATTTTTACGACTATTATATTTCAAGTATCACACAAGTAGTATTAAATTTGATAATATATAGTCTAATCCTTCGAACTCTATCTATATAATATTGTCTTCGTGTAAAATAATTCTTTTTATCATCAGACTACAAACTTCTTGAATAGCTTCAAGAATCTACCTTTTACGATATGAATCTACTTTATGTGGAGCAATCAATGTTTTTGCTTTCGACATGAAACAGTTTGTCGTATGTGTATTTGTCACATATATTTTTATGTCGAAGCCGTGATATTTCGTTAATGTAACTAACATAAAAGAGGTTTCTCTTGTTCATTTTTAGCCTGTGTATTATCTTTAGCACGTTCTACATTCTCTGTTGGTGATCATGATCATGATAGAGTTAGTTGAGTAGCGCTGTAATTCTGAAAGCTGATTATAACAAGAGGGAAACAAATTACAGCTGATGGTAATGGGATTAACAGAACAAGTTTGGTCCACAACATAGTGTTCCTTTATTAGTTAATTTGTCACTCATTAGAATGTTTTCAAGGTAAAACTGTGTGATTCGAGAAGTTTCCCCAGTAAGAATGAGAAGACTTGTAGAAGTGTATTTTTTTTAAGAAACACTTGAATAATATACTTAAAAATTTTGTCTGCAATAAATGATATGTCTGAAAACTGTTTGCTCTCAGTAAATATTGTTATTGAGAGGTTTAAATCAGAGAAATAATCAAATGATCAATGAATAGTATTTATTAGAAACATACTGATAACTGTTAAGTTAAGTAAAAAAACAAGTAAAAGTTATGTTATTTGTATAGTTCTTTAATCAAATTACAATTGAAATTAATTAGAGAACGATCAATAGCATTTTGGAATAATGATTTTTTTTTCGATTATTATTTTAGTCTGAATTTTTATCCGACTCTTTTTCTTTTTACATAGATCCTTATAGTGATGCAAGTACATACGTAATTGATGGGAGTACATTAGTAAATAACAGTACAGATTGTATTTATATTAAAGTATCTCTGATGAATTCATTGTCTGAAGATCGATTAACCATTTGACTTTGTAGATGTAAAACAAATCATAGTTATGCCATAACTAGAATATTGAACTTGTAATCGATGTCGAAATATGTCAATTGAAGACTTCTTTTTTTTTGGTTCATGTAGAAATTAAATTATATTTGATTATGTGACAAAAAAGAAGCCTTTTTTAACACATGTTTTATTTCTCTTGTTATTTTACGAATAGAAATGAAAAAGAC
Organism: Rotaria sp. Silwood1; assembly: GCA_905250075.1. Taxonomy (NCBI): domain Eukaryota; kingdom Metazoa; phylum Rotifera; class Eurotatoria; order Philodinida; family Philodinidae; genus Rotaria; species Rotaria sp. Silwood1. Next base: position 756,091 of record CAJNOP010000035.1, on the reverse strand, counting down.
GAAGAAAAAAAAAAATGTAAAGACGGCTAACGTATCGATGAAGTGTTTCTTTTCTCAACGCATTGGACAACTCCTGTTTATAAAAATTTTGCGTTCTTAATATTCTACTGACTTTTTCTTTTCAACTCGTTGTAGTGACAACAAATATTTCTTTTCTTCACTACAACAATCGTCAACGAAAACACATGATAATTTAGCAGATAAAAGTCAACAATTTTAAAGTAAGAAACTAAGTGAGAAAGAAATATAATAAAACAAATTTTTTTAGTATCATATTCTTTTGTTATTATATTTCTTCTAGAATTTATTTAGAAAAAAAAAAATGTCACTTGAAGAATTCAACTATGAAACATTATTTCAAAAGGCTGAAAATGGCGAATTGGAAGAACTTGCAGCTGTTTATCATCAACTAGGACGTTGCTCTACTAATCTTAATCGAGCTATTTCTTTCTATAAAAGATCAATAGAAATTAATACTTCTTATAAACCAATTGATTATCATCTTCTTTCTGCAAGTTGTAGTAATATTGGTGCACTTCTCAAAAAGCGTACTGATTATGATGAAGCATTGAGATATTATCGACGTGCTTTAAATATTGATCTTCATGATGCTGAAGTTAGTCAACTTAAAATTGCTGATCGTTATAATGATATTGGTAGTGTATTAAAAGATCAAGGTAATTATAAAGAAGCTAATGAATATTTCAATCGTGCATTGAATATTCAAACTAAAAATATTTCATTAAATGATCCAATATTAGTCAAAACATATCATAATCTTGGTTCAGTATATCGTTTAATGGATAAATATTCTTTAGCATTTGAGTATTATGAAAAAGCTCTTGAAATTCTTGAAGCATATCTGCCTGTACAACATTCACTTTTGATATGTACATATCATAAACTTGGATTATTATATTATTTAATGCAAAATTATACAGCTGCTTTTTCATGTCAAAAGAAAGCTTTTGAAATACAAGAAAAAAAATTTTCTTCTGATCATCTATCATTGGCTATAAGATATTTTAACATGGCTGTAGCATTAGAAGGTTTAAAAAGATATGAAGAAGCTATATATCATATTACACGAGCTATTGAAATCTTACGACAAACATACAGACCAAATCAACATAAAATACAAAAATATCAACGTTATCTTTCTCAACTTCGTAAAAAATTATAATCATCAGTTTTTATTCAGATTTTTTGGATGCGCTCTTTTTTATTTACTTTGATAGATCTTTTATGCGAATATAAGAAATATTTTTATTTATAAACGATTTTAATTTTGTCTTAGATTACCATAAATGTTTATGATAATAATAATAATAATAATGATAATATTGATTTTCATGGATTTCAATCGTTGATCATATAAATGATAATTTTAAATTCTTTTGAAAATTTTTATAAATTATTTATCAGCATTAGGAGTATTGTATTAAAGTTAGCATGAGTATAATTTAATACTGATTCTAATGCTTTCATATGAATTAGTATTTGAATTCTTTAATAGTAAGGCATTACTATTTAATTAGATATGTATCAGTCTCAGCTACCTTGATCCTAGTCCAACCAGACATCAAGTTAAGTGATCGATATGGGATTGAGTGGTCAGTTCTTTTTCTTTTTTTGTATCCATTCTAGTTGTCGATATTCTAAATGCTGCTAAATCATCCATAAGTAATGTGATTTTGAACTGACTTACTATTCTTGTTTTAATAGTAGATCGGTTCAAAATCATATTACTTACTGATTATTTTTAGTAGCATTTGACCTAGATAATTATAATGGATTGAAAAAAGAAAACCACACACTATTCAATCACTTGACTACATGTCCAGTGGAATTGGGAATCCACATACACTTGCGAGCAATCGATCAATTCAAAACTCGGACTGGTGCATACCTACATTGAATTAACATCATTTTTTAATTACTACTGTGACTAGATTTCTGAGATTTCAAGTTCGAAATTTCTCAATAACAGAGCACTGTTATTCTATCCTCAGAATGATACTTCTGATTACAAAAACTCTTGATCTCGTCACTGAAATATGTTGAATAAAAAGATGTCATAGGTTTGACTACAGGTAGCATATTTATTAGAATAAAAAATAATGCAAATGTCACATGATACCAAAGCTTTAGGATTAGTTTTGAATACTAATAATAATCCGACATTCGAATCAACATTACACAATAATATGCTAAAATATATTTTAAGAAATATTTATTATTGAATTACTTTGACGGATTCTTTATCGGAAATAATCTCTTAAATTATTATGATACTTTTTCATAGAATAATAATAATTGTTCATAAATATAAAAGAATATATGATACTCCAAAAAAGAATTGGCGTAGTGGATGCTTCAAAAGAAAATTATTATAAATGATACAAAAAAAAATATGATTAATAGAAAATGTTGTATCTTATTTCTTTTCTTGAAAATCATATGAAAGACAGAAAAGAGAAACATTAATCATTGTCTAACATCGACACAATACTTGTATCATTCTTACAATTTACGATAGAGAATAACTAACAAGATATTGGCAATCTATCAAACTAGACATATATCCGATCACAATACTGTCATCAATACAACGTTTATTTGATATTGATTCTATTTAAGTGATTGTTCATAGTTCATTTCGAAAAACAAGGTAAGTTTTGAATAATTTTCTTTTTTTTTAATATGATCAAGTTGTTTACATAATTTAAGTGCTAAATGAATGTTCTCTATCATGCAATTCAGTGAATATATACGATTGAGTTCTTTTAAATTAGTACTTGTATCAATTGTTAGGCAATTCGCAAACGCTTCCATCTATTAACATTGAGATTGAACAATTATAATCGTTAGCGATTTATGTAGAGTGTTCGATTCATTTTATTAATCTGTTATAATAAATGCTGTAATCAGCATCTAATTTCCTTTCAAATGAAGAATTGTTAGATTAGTATAAATATATATATATATATGTTAAGAAGATCTTCTACTACTCAAATAAAGCATAATTGTATTGAAAATGTAAATTTGCCGAAGAAAAAAGTTTCATCAATTAATAATGACTTCAAATTACAAAAGTGCATGGCAAAACAACCATTGAAGTACTCAGTGCATTTAATATCTGTTTTATTTTATTTTCATATCCAATTTTCAATTATTTTATTTCATCATGAATTTGTTGAGAAATATTTACAACTGTTAGTTTGAATTATTTGGAAAAGCATAGTTATTTTCATTTGAAGAGTGAAATACATCATTTTGTAGAGTTTCTAATTGAGAATTCTATCCTAAAAGAATATGTTAGATTCAGTCTAGAAAATATTCACAATTCTTTTTCTTGCATATTATCTTGAACACTATGATTCAGAAGATATATTTGCATATGTCAAATTGATCTTCATCATTTATTTTTTTGTTATTCTTATCAAATAATTTAAAGATGAAATACTAAGACAAGTGTATATTCACCAAAAGAAAACTATTGGATGCATTCAAAGAAAAATAATATTGATTCAGCATGCTTCTAATTACGATAGATAAATAGTACAAACTAATTCAGAATATATGAATATAAAATAACATAGTATATTAGGAAAAAATTTTTGAAACAATTCAGAAATATATTTTTATCTTTGAGAATAATACACACACAATATTAAAATCTAAGCTCTTAAGAATTAGATACCTAGAGTTATAATATGAATTCATTCATTTAAGCAAAAAGAAAAGAACAATAATGTTAACATCAAAGATCGAACAGTCTATTGTAATTATAAGGTATTCTATTATATTTTAATATATATAATAGGCCTACTCTGCTGTCTCTATGTTTAGTGCTGTGTTTTTTATTATAATTTTTCTGTGAAGATTTTTATAGTAAGCTGTAAAGATTACTAGCAATAAGAATGCATATGAAATTCCGTTCCGATTTGATCCTAATATAATAGAATCCAAAGTAAATAACATCAATAAATATAAATATATCCTCTTTTTCTCTAGGACATTGTCTATTGTGCAGAACATTAGTCAAAAATACTCAGAGAATTTTCTTTTTTCGTCTGTCTAGTAAGTAAAACAAGTGATAGAACAAGCAGAAACTATAATTGGCTGAGAGAGCTATAGGTACAAATGAAAAGGTTTCAATGATAATAAATTAGAAAAATACAAGATTCAAATAAAGTTTTATATCCAATTATAAGCGTGAATATGTATACAGAAAAAAAACATGAGAAAATGATAGAATTCAGTATGACATTATACTTGGTGTAGCAAACCATACGAAAAGTATAATATAAATAGACATAAATTCAATCTATCTATATACCTTTATCATAGAAGCTTACAGGGTAGATATTTGTTATTTTTAAAAAGCTAGATCGTTTTTCTAAAAAGACTATTTACAAGCAGATGAATTTAATCGGATTGTAAGTAATATTATAATTTTCATGTGAGGAAAAAGAGAATAATAAAATATGATATGTAAGTATAGACTAACTTCAGTTATTTTTATTATAGAAAACATGATTGTTAATTATATATCCATAATCAATCAAAACCCTATGTTAAGACAAAAGAAAACACCGAGATTTGTCATTTTACGTTGATAAAATTTCTGAAATTATATATACTATCACGGACAAAATTAACGCAACACGTATTTTTGATAGATATTTTCATTAATGGTCAACCACGAAAAATACAAGTTTTTCAGAAATTTTTTTTCGTCTATAGAACTTTGTAGAACTCGTTTCGCTGATCATTTTGGTGAAATAATATTTAAATTTACTAGACAAATAACGAACCTTTGCTCAGAATACTCAAAAATATCACCTACTACTAAGCAGTGGTCACGAACAGTCCTAAGTTTTGAGTATTTTGACTCTAATGCCACTATTTATTGAGTAAATTTGAATGTTTTTTTTTACCAAAATGATCAGCGAAACGAGCTCTACAAAGTTCTAAAGACGAAAAAAATTTCTGAAAAACTTGTATTTTTCGTGGTTGACCGTTAATGAAAATATCTATCAAAAATACGTGTTGAGTTAATTTTGTCCGTGGTAGATACATAGAATCAAAAAATTCTGATTAATCAAGATTTAGACTTCTATTTACGGATTTATGGTTAAATATTTTCAAATAGATTTTATGCTTTGACTAAGAAAGATTTTCATTTTGTTTTCAATATTGAAAGCTTAAAGAAAAAGCGTTGAATATTATAGAAAAATAAATAAACATTATTTAAATATTATCTGTCTTCGTATGTTTCCATTATACGTTAATAATAATATTTGAACTGATGCATTCTTTTCATATAATATATTTTTTTTCACGAATTGCAGGTAAGAAAAATTAATTTATTTCAATTATATATTCGATCTCTTTTTTTTTTATGAGAAGTTTCTTGAAAATGACAACTTAGAAAACACAATTGCTCATAACATTTTTGTTAAAAAAATACTGACATTTTTTTTCACATCAATCATATTAGTTTTAAGAGAACAATAGAGAAATTTTCTTCTATTATGGCAAAAAACGTTCTTCAAGTGACAATGATTCTATAAAAGTAAAACTGTCAACTTAACTGTCTCACAATGAAATTGTTTTATGAAACCTGACCTCAAAGGAATGTTATACTATAAGGTTGAAAGTCAAGAGCTCTCGCTCTCTGCCCATAGACCGTGTTAGATGTTGATATACGATCACAGACTGAATGTTAACAATGTTTCATTATAATATATCAACTATTTCCTCACGATGTTTCTAGAAGATTAAGTAAAAGGACGATGAAATGCGTTCTTTAATAGACGGAATAAATCCGCTGAGAATTGCACTCACAACTTTTTCTTTTCAGTTTTCTCTCAATAAAAGAGATGACATTATTTATGACATGTAATTCTGATTTGTCAATCACCGAAACAAAACAATAAAATAGATATAATAGAATAAGTCTAAAAAACTGTGTCTTTCTTAAAAATATATACGAATATAAAATATTCAATCATAAATATAATATATTTAAGGTTTACTATTCTAAAATGGGCTGCTCACAATCGAAAATTGATACAATATCTAATCAATCTATTGAGCAAGATTCTTGTTCAAAATTTGTTCCATCTAATTCATTATCTAGTGAACAATCCAATCGTATTGTAGAAGATTGTATTATTGTTTGGTTTTTAAATGATTCTTCCATAAATGTTGTGGTTGAAAAAGCTAAATTACGTCATGTTGTTTCAACTGTAAAAATTTTCACCGATCACGATGAATGTATTACTTATATTATGAACATTCGAGTCGAAAGAATATTTCTCATTGTACCTTCTATTGAAACATGTCTGGAATCAATACAAAATTTATCTCAAATTGAAAAAATTTACGTTCTTCATCCATTTTTTCGTGAAATTGATTACACTATAGATGTTCCTATGTCATCAAATATGTTCTATGATATTGATAGTCTTTGTCAACAATTAGAGACAGATGTTGAATTGTGTGAACTTGATCTTTTAATTATTACGGCGTCATCTTCTTTATCATCTAATGATATTATATCTACCGATGCAAAAAAACAAGAAGCATTATTTCTTTATACACAATTAATGAGAGAAATTCTATATCGATTAAAATTTGAAAATAATGCTAAAAATGAATTTATTAATTTTTGTCGATTACATTATGCTAATAATTACGAACAATTATCTATAATTGATCATTTTGAAAAAAATTATCGACCACAAAAAGCACTTTGGTGGTTGACACGGCAATGTTTTGTTTGGCGTATTCTACAACGTATACAACGTACATTTGAGATTGATATTATTTACAAATTAGGTTTTCTTCTTAAACATGCACATACACAACTTACTATTTTTCAAGAAAATAATTCATTTGTACCAGAAAATTTATTAATTGTCTATCGTGGTAAAACGATGTTTAACGATAAATTTGTTGCTTTAATAAAAAATAATTGTGGCGGTCTACTCTCATTTAACAATTTCTTTATAGCTCACACCGATAAGGAAATTAGTCTTAATTTTATTCGTCGTCGTCTTACTGCTTTTCCGAATGCAACTGCTGTTCTTTTTGAAATACATCTTAATTCGACGATACGTAGTACAAGAAGTCCATTTGCTGCACTTGATAAAATTCATGTTGATGAACAAATTGAAAGAAACGGTATTTTATTTAGCTTGAGTACTGTCTTTCGTATTAATTCTATTAAAGAATTTACTGACAATTTAACAATTACTATATGGACCGTGAAATTAAGTTTAGTTGCTGATGATGATCAACAACTACTTCGTCTTGTAGCGCCGTTACGAAGCAGTGAAATACATGCTAACCCATTATCATATGCAGGCAAATTATTCATGGAAATGGGTGAATATGCACATGCTGAACAATTCTTTATTGAAATGTTACAAGATGCTTCAGTTCGTAGTCAACCACGTCGTCTTGTACGTGTACATAATGGTCTTGGTGCTAATTATATGATTACAGGTGACTATATCAAAGCATTAGAACAATATCGACAGGCACTTGATGTTAGCTTAAGTTATTTACCACCTATACATACTGATCTTGCTCCTCTTTATGATGCTATTGGAAAAAGTTATTTTTATCTAGGTGATTATAAAAGAGCGATAGAAAACTATGAAAAAGCAGCAGATTTAATTGAACTTAATGGCCAATCAAGCAATGACCAATTAATCAGCGACTTAAAAATTCGCCTTGGCAATACTAAGAAACTACTTGACAATGAATGATTTTTTGTTCTTCTTTTTTTTTTAACGATTACCATTTGTCATATTTCTTTAATAAATTCTCTTATTCTGTATTGAATATTTTACCACAGTACTCTTACTTAAACAGAGAATAAAGGCTGAGAAAAGCGTTTAAACATAAGTAAACATATTTGTCGACGAAGTTTGAACTTTAAACACTTTTTCAAAGTTTATCTTCCACAACTCTAATTGAAATCATTAAAAATACAGTAATTCCCTGCTTTTTTTGGGGGGAAAAAACATGTTTAAACAATATCTCTGTTTTTTGGCTTTTATTATCAGAAAATAAGTTATAAAATAAAAATTATATAATTGTTATGTTTTCAGTAAGTGGTGCTAGTATCAATTATCAGTTGCTCGTCGTCGGCAGTTCTTAGTACTAACTTGTTACTAGAGAGTAATAAGTGTTTAGTTTAAGTATTCTACAGTACCTATACATGATTGAATAAATTCAAATTATGTAATGATAATTAATAAGTCATCATTTCAACTTTTTTTATCGTCAGTAGTAAGTGTTTCTATTTACCGATTATTAGTAATAGACGACTGATAATTAGAATGCGTATGTATATGTCTTACTAATGAAAAATAAAACAACAAATATCTACACTAATTATTGTTAATGTATATAAATTTTAGACGAGAAAAACATTTTCTACTATTAGTAATCAAGGTCATAGTAAGGAGATGTCTAAAAAATTAAGTGAGAACACTCCTCATAATGAGTTTCTATTATCACCGTATCTTCTCAAAAATATTTCAGTGATACGACAAATCATAAAAACAAATATCATTCTTTGTTAATATTTGATGTGAATGTAAGACAAACTTTTCTGTCATTTACTGTAGTAAGATTATCACAAACTGACATGTTAAGCACAGAGACACTTGCAATACATCTCATAATGAATACTTTTTCTGAATCAGACTATCGTCAACAGATACTAGATACACTTGTTTTTAAAGAACATTATAATATCATCTTGCTAACATCAATTTATTTAGTATACTTCTTATTTTATCTCTTTTTCTCTTCGTCAGATAGAAACATAATTCATCATATTTCTGTATTCGAAACAAGTTTTCTATTGCTCGGTCTTTTTTTGCCATCTAACACACACAGAAAAGAAAAAAGTAGAGCACTCTTTTTTCTCTTTCCTTATGTTACTAGCTTGCTCTTTGTTTTTTGTGTTCATTTCTTAGTTATCTTATTTATAGAGTAGGAGTGAGTTGGGTTAGCTTTTGGCTTAACTTTTATCGTATGCTAAACATCAATGTACGATTCAGTATATGTAATGTACATTCTTATTGTGTGCATAAAAATCAAAATACCCAATTCAGATAAATGGCTTTCGCAAAGACAATCTCTCAAAATGAGAGAAAGACAAAGGTATTTAGTGTATCGTTAGTAATGGTGAGCTTTTTCAAAAGGTTCTGATGTTGATCCGGTTACAGTGTTTACTATATGTTAGATAGTGAAAAATACAAACGTCTGTATCATTTTTCAAGAATTTGAATAACAGTATTCCTATAAATGTTTTTCATTCAGAATGTTCGATGTAGAAAGTTCACTACGAGTACACTTATAAGATGAGTTTTTTGAGATAATTAGAGTTTCAACTGATCATAAGATTAATTTTAGATCCGTGGGCAGATGAATAAACCACTTAGAAATTCATCACTCAAGAGGAATGCAAGTCGAAACATTTTTGAAAAGATGACACTGGCGTTTGCAGAATAAACTCGAACCTTGCAACACCTCTTACTTCTTATAGAATACTGTTATTGTTTTCGATTGCATTCTCTTTCAAAATTTTCATAGTTTGAACGCATGGAGATAAGGATAAATTTAGTGTTGTCAATCGAGTAGAACACTTGTGAGTAATTGTGATAAGTTTCTAAGCATTTGAAAATTGTTAGATAGTAACTGATTCGCTATTTCCTTAACTAAGTCCTGGATTGATCGTAATATTTAAAGATATATTTGCCTAACAATTTAACTCGCAACTTATTTCAAATATGATACATGCGTTTCTTATTATACAAAGACTAGACATTGTAAATGACCTTTAAAATTTAGTAATCCACTATTTGAGAAACAAGAAAATAATACTGAGGGTTCTTGAAAAGATAGAACATTGAAAGTGAAAAAAAGAAAAAGGATAGAGAGAAGTAGATGGTCTAAGAAAGCAATCTTTTTCTGAGAATTTTCATAAGTTTTGATGAAATAATTATTTTTAGGCAGTCAACATGGAATATTTACAAAGTGCCTCAAAAGTTCCTACCAGAAAGTGTCTTTTTCACATAACTTCATTATTGATTGACCTTTTTCTCAAGTACCCATAATGATGATCAAAACATTATTTACATATCTGAATAGATAAACTGTAAAAAATGTTTCATTAGTTGTCAGAAAAAGCGTTAACATATTTTATGTTTAATAGTTTTTTAACACGTTTTATATAGTTAAACGTTCAGAATGGCTGAAAATTTTACTATTTTAATGCATTTTTGGCGACTCATCAGACGTTATCAATGACTTGAATTGTTTTGATAAAGAGACTTGGTAACAACTAACGAACATTTCATGTAAACGATAAATCGACAAATACACACGATATCCCAAAAGTACACGTGCTCAACAGTGTCTACACCCATACGTTCGCTATTTATTGACTTTTATTATTTGACTGACTGTTTTGTATGATAGGTAGCATCATCAAGATCTTATTTCTATCGACAAAGTATAAAAAGTGCCCGTTTAGGATAATTATCTTTATCTGAGAAATAAAAATTTAGCATTTGTTTCTAGTTTCACAATAACATTTCGCAGCGTTTCTTTTTTATGACTTCGATTTCTCCCATTATTCTGATCTTGACATTGTTCAAATCTGGAACAGCCCTTTTATAGAGCTTAGTTTTGATGTATCCTCATACAAAAAGAAATCAATGGAATCAAGTAAAAATTCGAGCAATTGAAAATGAAACGCTGTGAAACTTTACTATGAACTAGAGAAAAATGGAAAGTTTTTTTGTTTTTCAAATAAAAGTAATTATATTGAAGAGCGTTTTTATAGTATGTTCATCGAAACAAAGACTTGATGATGCTACTTGCCATACAATAAAGTCAGTCAATTGGTAAAGGTTAATCAATACTGAACTCTTAGGAAAAAATACTTAGCGGTAAAGACTTCTTTGATACCTGATACATTCATCAATTCATTTTCTACATGAAATGTTTGTTAATTTTTATGAAGCATTTTCATTAACATGATTCAAATCATTAAAAACAGTTCATTATCGCAAAAAATACATTAAAACTGTGAAAGTTTCAACAACTCTGAGTGTTTAAACATAGAAAACATGTTAAAAGCTTATTAGCCTTAAATTGTTTTAACGTTTTTTTGGTGACTAATCAAACATTTCTTCCGTTTATCTATTGTGATGGCTACATATTGTTTGGACCCTTATCATGTTCGCCTGGGTATAACTAATCAGTTCTTCTTGATTGTAATAGCATCATTCTTCTTGTTTTATACAGTGAACAGCTATAAATACGACGTCATTATTGACAAAAAAAAAAAAAGTTATGAATGATGTTGATGTTATGACGTCATAGTTCTTTACAGCTATGCATATATAATAAAACCAAGTGGCACATTTTAATGCATGTCTATGGCATCATTGAAAGTCGGATGTGTTTATCAAAATCAAAATAAATCTTAAGTATCTTCTCTTTATCTTAATTGATCTTTAACAAAAATTTTATTCATACTATTGCCTGAATCACTTGAATATATCAAGTAGTTCTTTGCTAACAAAATAAATAGTATGGAATGAAAATATTTTCTCATAACTTGATTACTATAGTCTCTTGGAAAAAATACTAAGACTAAGTATTTTTTAATATATAAATAATATAAATGAATATTCTTAAAAAAGTAATTATATATTCTAACAACGCGCAGAATTTTTTACAACTACGTCATTTTGTGGAAAAAAATAGTTAGAGTCGATATTTTTAGCATATCAATACTATAAAACAATATTTTTGAGGCAATTGATTATATATTCTGATAGCGCGCAGCATTATTGTCGACAATCTTATGTATATACGTTTTGAATTACACTTGTTCACTGACATAGAAATCCAAGTACAGTAAAGGCACTCTCATGGTCAGATTTTCTGGAAATACATTTTATGTTTCTTTTTTACTTCTCTTTCTAATTTTTTTTTTAATATAAGATCAGTTTTTCCGAAAGTAATTATATATTCTGAAAGCGTGTGAATTTTTTTACCATTCTGTACTTATGATAATCTTGAATTTCAATGATTTAATGACAAATATTTCGAAAATTGTTAATGAATTTTTGACTGTGACATTATCACGCTCGACTACTCCACATAATTCATACAGTAGTTCGCGAATGATTATCTAGGAATTAAATAAAATGTATGGATAATGATGGCAAAAATACAAAATGATAAAGAATTTCATACGCTTTCAGTACATAAATTTACTTTAGTAAAAACTTGATTCTTTATTAAAATAGATTAAAAAAGAAAAAGAAACAAAAATTGTATTTTCGGAGCGTCTAACGATAAGAATATCATTTTTGTGCTTAAGTTCCTATTTTAGTGAACACATACAATTTGAAACAAGAACGTATACAGTTGAAAAAAATCCTGCATGCTATCAGAATGTGTAATTATTTGTGTAAAAATCTCAATTTATAGCAATAAGATGTTAAAAATATCGAGTCTAACTATTTTTTTTCAAGTGAATACATATAGCATTCTTTCGTTGAGATTCTCTGTGAACACACAAAAGAATAATTATTTTTATTCAGAACTGGTTCGAACATAGGTGCAACATACCACTCATGAACAAAAATTTTATTTTTCTTCAACATCATTGAAAACTTTTCTTGGGTTTCGCTAGACACCATAAATTTTCCATCTCAAAACAAGGTGCAACATCCTTTCGAAGTTAGCTATCTGGTGCCTGTTCTACCAAGAATAGTTGAATCTAAGGAAGTTTCAATCGATGCATGCCTGACATAGAGAACATAAAGCTATATATAGTTAAACGATTATTAAATAGTTTCTCTCGTTATACTTAATGATTCACCTGAATTATTTCACCGTAATCTATCAGATTAGAAGATAGAAATGTGTCTTTTAAATACTCCATTTATAATCCGAGCTGTGTGTATCCTAAAGAATTGCCTTTCGTTTTTCCGACAGAAGCAAATATTTTCACCTCGACCATTATAATATTTCTTGAAAAATGATATTTCATTATGCACCTTTGAGAACTCTGATAATATGCAGTGAATCCAATTTTATTTCCTTTTTGTGTATTTCTATTTTTGTCAATTATATACATAAAATAGTGTTTTTTTCTCAAGAAGAAGTTAATTTTTCTGACACAATTAATCGAATGTAAAGATTGTAATTGTCATTTGATTCATTCTCACACACGACACCTTTCATCTCTTTTAAAAACAAAAAAACAATATCATCTATTTTTTCCTCTTTTATCAACCGAGAAAAGTTACCGATGAAACATTTTCCGTTGTAAATCTTATCAAAGCCAATCGAGCTTTATAGAGCTATTAAAGATAGATTTACGAAAGCTACGTCAAATAAATCATATAATGATTATTCGGAAACCATCTGAGTGTTTATCTACGTAAGGGCTTTATATTTGAACGAGAAGATCACTAATGAGTTTTATTTGACCATAAAAGTAACTAGGTCAATTACGGTAGTTTGTTTGTACTTAATCAAAACAGTGTAAGTAAATACACTTATGTCAATAGTCTGAGAAAATATCATAGAACAATATTGAAATAATAATTAAAGACGATATTTCGCCAACGTTTTGATAGTTAATTTTTCGATTGTTTTAGTCTCAAACTGAATAA